>JAHREE010000179.1:3512803-3531274 GCA_033628505.1 Tringa tobata
GGTCTCCGAGGACGTATCGGTGAGTCAGTCCCCACCAGGTTGCTGCCCTGCGAGCTGAGGTCAGCAGGACATCCCAGGGGTCCAGTTTTGCCTAAAGGGGACACGTAGCCCTGGACAGTGAGTGAAAATATCTTCGGCTGATGGGACTGGGGGATGTGCTGCCACCCATCTTCTTTAGCTGCCTGCTGTCACAGGTGCTGCCCAGGGATGTGGTGGTTGATTCTTGGGGGGGAGCTCCGAGGGTCCAGGGAGGGGAAACGCTGCTGCTGGTGCTTCCTGACAGGTGCCAGCAGGGCAAAGCTGCTGGTGTGGGAAGGAAATCCATCTGTCCCCATTAGCAGAGCAAAGTCTCGGTGAGCATAAGCTGCTGCCAGCAGTGGTTTGTGCTGGCACAGGCCAAGAGGGCAAAATTCCTGCTGGGGAGGAGGGAAGAAGGGGCAGAAACCCCCCATCTGCTCTTTGGGAAGTTGTCCCTCAGGCCAGAGCTGCCACTGCTGATCTCACTCAGGGTGGAGAGAGCGTGAGCCATGCAGCACCCATCGGTGTCCTGTATGTGCGGGTGCCTTTACAGCCGAAAACCTGCTCGAACCATCTGGGGATGCTGTGCAAAAGTAACTTGTCCCATGAGGGGTATTTCTGACACTCAGCTAACTGGAAACGCAGCTTTCAGGAGATGAACGTTTACATGTCAGTTCCTCCCCGAGCTCTGCTCCCTTTCTCCTTTTTGAAGGAAACATGGAATAGGGTGGTGAGGCACTGGAACAGGTTGCCCAGAGAAGCTGTGGCTGCCCCATCCCTGGAGGTGTTCAAGGCCAGGCTGGATGGGGCTTGGAGCAACCTGGTCTGGTGGGAGGTGTCCCTGCCCAGGGCAGGGGGGTTGGAATTTGATGATCTTTAAGGTCCCTTCCAACTCTAACCATTCTATGATTCTATGATTCTGTAATAGTACCCTGAAACCTTTGTCAGGGGCTCTCAACCCATTTGGTTGCTGGTTTTGGGATGCTCCCTGGCTCTGGCCCTGGTACCCCACCACGTCCACCTGGACTGCAGGCACGGGGCTAGGCACCCCACATGGAGCCAGCGTGGGGATACTGGTAACCTCTGGTTTACCACCACAGCTGCATTTTCCTTCATCTTCTCTGCCCTTCTGATGCAAGAACCTCATCTTGGATCTTGCAGGGGAGGACTGGTCGCTCCTGTCCATTCCTCATTTGCATCCTCCAGTGCAGCTGAGGTACAGCTGTTTTGTGCTCATGCAGCTTGGTGTGAGCTGACTCGTGCCCACCATATTTACTAGGAGAGTAATTTGCGATTCCAGCCTCATGAACTTCATTGTCTTTGAACAGGTGGGTTACATGCCATCAACACCTAACTCCTCTGCAGCCTATGAATATGGCTTCTACCCAGAACTGGACATCAGCTGTGATCTTGAATACATTCCAGCATTTGCATCTACCTTTTTTCCAGTGCTGTACTCCCTGTTGTTCGTGACTGGTCTTGTGGGAAATGCTTTGGTCGTTTGGGTCCTGACAGTCTTCAAGCAAGTCAGGGCCATGACTGATGTGTATCTGCTGAACCTTGCCATCTCTGACCTCCTCTTTGTTTTCTCCCTCCCCTTCTTGGTTCAGTACTCCATCAGGAGACAATGGACTTTTGGAAATGCGATGTGTAAAATCATCAGCTCATCTTACTTCATTGGTTTCTACAGCAGCGCCTTCTTCATAACCATCATGAGTGTTGACAGGTACTTGGCCATTGTCCGATCGGTCTACGCTTTACAGGTTCGGACAACTACCCATGGGATTGTCACCAGCCTGGTCCTTTGGGCAATCGCCATTTCAGCATCAGCACCAGACTTCATTTTTTTCCAGGAAATGAATGACAATAACCAGACTAAGTGCCTCCCTCACTATCCTGACAGCAGTAATGGCTGGAAGACTGTCAGTAATTTTGAAGTCAATGTCCTGGGGTGGCTGATCCCTGTGGGTGTCCTCAGTTTCTGCTACTACAGCATCTTGAAAAACCTGCAGAAGTGCCATACTCAAAACAAGTACAAAGCAATGAAACTGGTGTTTATTGTTGTCATTGTGTTCTTCCTCTTCTGGACCCCTGTCAATGTTGTGCTTTTTCTGGACTCTCTGAAGAACTTGTACATCATTGACAACTGCCAGACAAGCCAAAGGCTAGACTTAGCCATGGAGCTGGCTGAGGCACTGTCCTTCGTCCACTGCTGCCTCAACCCAGTTATCTATGCCTTCGTGGGTGAGAAGTTCAAGAAGCATCTTCGTGAAGCTTTCAGAAGATACGCACGTTTTCTGTTGATCTGCAAAGACTACAGTGCTTTTGAACGTCGTGGCCTGGACAAGCATTCCTCTCTGCACGCGACGTCTTCACAGTCATCTTTTGTTGACACTGTCTTGTAGAGCTACAAGTGAAAAACTTTCATCCTGAACAGGTGACCTGAAGTTGAGAAATTGTCCCAGCAGGACGTCCACAAGAATGCACGGTTTGGTCAGCCTTCTAGGACAAGAATCATAGAATCACAGAATGGGTAAGGTTGGAAGGGACTTTAAAGATCATTGAGTTCTAACCCCCCCTGCCCTGGGCAGGGACACCTCCCACCAGACCAGGTTGCTCAAAGCCTCATCCAGCCTGGTCTCGAACACTACCAGGGATGGGGCATCCACAACTTCCCTGGGCAACCTGTTCCAGTCCCTCACCACCCTCCTACTGAAAAATTCTTCCTGATATCTAGTCTAAATCTCCCCTCTTCCTGTCTGAAGCCATTACCCCTCGTTCTGTCACTACAGGAAAAGCGGAAGCAGCTGCTCGAGCTTGCTATTATCATGGTTGCTTTGGTTTTCTTACTTTTTAGAGTGTTTTTTAGCATCTCCCTCTCCTTCCCTTGTCATGTCCTGCCCTGCCTGCTTTGTGAACGCGAGGCCGAAATCACAAGCAGAGTCCCGCACTCTCTGAGCAGCATGGAGAGGTGCCTCAGAAACATTTCTTCCCCCACTTCAGATTCAGTGCTGAAAGGAACCGTTTATGTTTTTGAACTCGGGACACTTGGCTGCTCCTTCCCTCATCTCCAGTAGAGTGGATTGGCTTTGTCGGCAGGGATAGAGCTCACAGCAGGAGTGGGAACCCACTTTTTGGAGGGAAAGGGTGCCCAAGTTTAAGGCATCCTGCCTGGGCCTGGCTCCCAGTTGACAGATCTGAACAAGGTTTCCAGCCCAGAAAGAGCTTAGTGAATGAATAATTAGATAAGAAAAAACCCTTATGATGAGTGGAGAAAGAGTTACCAAGAATAAAAAGGCTGAAGAGTGGAAAAAATACTGTGTGAGTCACATGCCAAAGCTTCCTGTGGACCCACTGGCTGGTGAGCCACAGGCCAGGGTGGTGGCTGCTCTTAGCAGAGCTGCTGGCCAAGGGGCTGGTTGTTCTGCAGATGCCTGAAACAGGATGGAGAGAGACACGAACTAAGGTAGTACCCCACGCATCCTGTAACACAGGTGGTAGCTAAAGCAGACAGCTCTGGCTGGTTTGAGTGGCCAGAGGCTCTAGAGATGCCTAAAACCTGGATGTCACTCAGGGTTCCCCACGAGGGAACTCTTTGAACACTTTAAGCAACTGATGTGCCAGTGTGGTGGCTGGTATTGAGCATACAACTGGGGTTAACCTCCCAGTTACTGTTCCAACTTGGTAGCTATGGAAGACTGATTTATATGTGAATGGTTATCCATGGGTGTACATATAGGTGTACATATAGATACATATATATACACATGCACATGTGTGTATATACACACACATATATGTGTATACATATCTTTTTTATATATACAAATACCAATAAGTAAATGCAATGGCATTCTGAAGCTCGGACTATGGATCTGTTTCTCTCTACAAGATATCACTGTATTTGAAGTGTTATAATAAAGATAGTGCATGCAGTGTGGTTGCACAATTCTTACACTTAAGGGCCTATTTCATTATTAATTCTTTCAGCTTGTGCATTTTCTTCTCTCCTGGGCAGTTCTACAAAAATGACAATCCCTCCAGCTGCTTCTTCTCTCCCTCCTCTCTCTCCCTCCCTCCCTCCCTCTTCCTCCTCCCCTGGGAAAAATCAGCAGAGAGTAGATTATTTTTCATTCTAGAAATTTAATTTCCTGTAAGAGTCTACCCTTGCAGTGTTTCTACACATACTGAATACCTTTGGGCTTATTTCCTAGAGCAGAGGAGAGCAAACCACAAAATACAGTTCTTTTAAACCACCACTCTTCTTCGGGCAGGATTTACTGTTACAACGTGTGCTCCTATTTGCAACCTGCAAGGTACAGTCTTCTGCAAGAATGAGCTGGTAACAGTATGTAAGAAATACCTGCTGCCTCATGTGGGCCATGATACACCTTCTCCAAACTGTAAAGCAAGTAAAGACCAGAGGAGAAGGTTCAGCAGCAGGATTGCAGCCAGGCACAGCAGAGCAGCTCTTGTCCTTCGGGTGCCTGGCCACCTTTGGGCAACCAGGCTTTTCTTTTTTTTTTTTTTTTTTTGGTATAGGCAAACACTCAGATGCTTGCCTAGAGGATTCACCAAAATTCAGGACAAAGCCAAAGGGTGGTGGGCAGGAGGACAGCACCAGCGATCTCCCTCCCTTGCAGATTCCTGCTGTGAGCCCTCTAGATGGGACCCTGCTCAACCAAAACGCAAGAGATGGGAATGGTTTCTGCAGCCCCACAGCTCTGTCCTGCAGCCCTTCTGTCAGCACTTTGGGGCAGGCGCTGGAGCCCGTTTGCCCAAGCTGGCAAGAGGATGGCCTTGTCCCAGCAGTGCTGGGCATCTCTGCTAAGGGACATCTGCCTCTTTTCAGAGGTTCCAGTGATTGCTTCATAGCTGTTGGAGCAAGGCTGTGACCCAGGGCTTCCCCACAAGGGCTGTAATCCAGCAGCGTGAGGGTAGCATTAATGCACAGAGCCTTCTTTGCAAAGTCTTTTGCTTTTCTTGTTCTCATGAGAGTCTGAAGGGCATCTTCCCCCTGCTGCTGCCTCAACCCCTCTTGCAAAGCCTTCCTCCAGCAGGGAGGCAGGAGATGCTTTCTGCAGCTCAAAAGGATTTCGTGCTGGAGGCAGCTTCCTTCTTCCATTGCAGCAGCAACACCAGAAGCCCTGAGCTGGACCCGACCTCAACTTCTGGCAGCCCAACTGCTTGGAGCTGCTGCTGCTGCCTTCCTGCAAAGGGAGAAGGTGAGACCCACATCCGGAGGCTGCAGAGCTGGCAGAACACACCCTGTCTCACTGCGGGTGGCCAGGGCAGGAGCATCCCTGCAGGTCTCAGAGCTCCTCTCCTTTCTGAAGGGACAAGCCTGGGAGCAGTCTGCTGCCCTGCCAGCCTCTGGGAGGGCACTGAAAGCACAGGAGAGCAGGAGGCATCTTCCTGCCTCTGTCCAAGCTGCCGGGCAGCTTGAGGGGAACGCCAGATTGTAGGGTCATCCCAAGAGCTGGGAGCGCAAGAAGTACCCAGCTGCTGAGGCTGGACCATCCTCTGCAGACCCCGTGCCTGTCCACCTGCTTGCATACACAGTGCCCACCACAGTTGTGGTGTTGGTCCTGCTCACATCTGCTGCTTACCTTTATATCCTCATCTTGCTTTTGCTTTTTGCTGGGATGATGCAGGCTAAAGGGGATTCAGGATGACGTTGGCACATTAAATAGTCAGACATTCTCTTGCTCTGGCTTCAGAGTGTCATCTTAAAACAGAGATCAGAGTAACTGTTACCCACATTAAAGCTTAAACATAAAATACATCACTTGTTTTCTTTTGATTCTTTCATGTTTTTTGCAAAATAGGGAGTAAAAAGGAGTGAAGTGAATAAAAGCTGTGCTCCTGGAGGAAATGTGACCCTCCTGCCTGTGCCATCCTGTATATTCTCCATGATACACCAATAGTGTTTGCCAAATTGGGACCCTTAGGGTAATGAGAGGGAAGGAGCACAGCATCCGTCATGGTTAGAGTATTAAGTTCAAATTAATTCAAATTTAGAAGGTTGCAGTGAGACCACTGAAGGTCTGGGTGTGGGATCTGCACTGCTTCAACTCAAAACCCTCAGCCACCCTATCCTCACCTGAGGAGACACTTCTTTCCTAGAGGCAGGCAGGAAAAGCTCTCCTCATCTAGATTACTATGTCCTGTTCAAAAAGGGGGAAAGTGACACGGAAAACTATTCCCTACCATCACTTGTGTGTCTCGAGAATCTTTCCCTCCGTTGTATCCCTCTGCAGCTCGGGGGGGCAGACTTTCAGAAGCGAAATTAGTAACAAAAAATCTGGTACTGCCGTATGTGCTGCTTTATCAGAATTCAGCCTCTCAAACCTGAGGGTATCTGTTAGAGAGGTGGAGGCTCTGCCTGGTGCCCCCCACTCTGCTTTGCACGGTTGGATGGAAAGGCCTTGAGGAGCCGGGTCGTTGCGGCGGCATCGTTTGGGCTGGCCTTGTAGGACTGTCACTCTCTGCAGCACCCAAACCCGTGCAGCAGCTGGAGAGGGCAAAGAGCATGTTTGAGGACACAGGCTGTCGAACCACACCAGCACAAAGTGGGACATATGAGGACGCACTTACTTACGTTGTTGCCAGAGCCCTTGGGAGATAGCGTGCAGTGGGACGTGGTGGATTCTTCCGTGTCTCTCAGCTCTGAGCTGCAGGGCTGCCAGCTGAGCACAGGGAATGATGGTCTCAGCACCTTGTTCCAAAACAGCATCCCAAAGTATGAAACGGGTCCACATCTGGCTTTTTCTGACATCACGCTGAAGCCTCCTTCCCAAGGCAACGTGGAGACAACACTATTCAAACCCTTGGCAGAACCTTTGGATTTCAAGTCACTCGTTCATTCCAATGGATGCAGCCTGGGGATGAGGATGGGACCTTCTGACTTGATCCTTTCCGGAGGAGTCCCCTCAGCCCGCAGTGCAACTCTGCCTCTTTCTGCTGTGGTAACATCCAGCTACACCCGGGGTCAGAACTGGTCAAAAGTTTTCCAAGGGAAAAAAAAAAACAAAGAAAGATTAATGAAGGGTATTTGTGTCCCACACCTCTCTTGGCCGATAGCTGCTCCAGTGCAGGGCGGGGGCTGCATTAGCAACACACAAAACTCATAAAACCCCTGGTAATTGTATCGTGTCCAGGATAATCCTGTTTTTCCTCTTGAAAACCCTGATTTATTATACCAGGGATGAAACCCCATGGAAATTGCTAAGTGTGCCAGGGGTGGATCCAGAAAAGATCACGACAGAAAAAAAAATAAACGTTGATACCAAAACCTCCCCGGTTGTAACTCTGTAAATCATTTGGGTAAATGATTCTTGACAAGACAATAGGATAGAAGGAACAAGGGGACCTAAAACCAGGTAGCAACAACTTCACAGTTGCCCAAGAAACTTGGAAATGGGTCCTTAAGGTGAACTTGACTAATTATGATATGAAAACCACTCCTCTAGAAGTTAGGATACCCGCCTCCGCTTGAAGACCCTCACCCACCAAGCCTGTGCGGTAAAATTAAGAGACCTTTGATTGAAGACAAGAACATTTTACACCAATCAGCTTCAAGATAAGGAATTATGAGCACCAGTAAAAAGTTGATAATGAATATGCTAATTTTGCTAATTTACAGCATATAAGTGAATGACTGTTTCAATGCTGGGTGTGCTAGCTTCACAGAAATACCCCCTAGTGCCCTTTTCTGCACAAAACTGCTAATAAATAACTAATACCTTGGATATTGGCTTGCACACTGGGTAAACGACCCCTTGAGCTCTGGGAGAACAACGTGACGTTAGATATTCTGTCCAGATGTAAAAAAAAGATCAGGAAATAGCAAGCAAATTATGTCCTTAATCTGAGTACGTCAACTTTAACTGTAACATGTGGGCTGATGCATTTTTGGCTAATATTTGTACCTCAAAGGCAGCAAATGATGCTGGCAAAGCAAAGCTGCTGCTGCGCTACGCCGGTTCTGACGTACAGCTTTTGCATAAATCTGTATTTCAGCTGAAATGCCACAGGGTACCAGGCCAGGTCACAGAAATCCCCACCTCAGCACAGCAGCACCATGATTTGGGTTCCCACAGCCTCTGCTGACGTGGGCATCTGCCGGGGCCTCGTGCTCTCCTCTCGTGGCCAGCCGGGACTGTCCCCGTGGGTCCAGTCTGCTTCTCAGCAGTCGGTGCGGCCAGGGTAGCCCTGGCATCAGCAGCTGGGTCAGACCTACCATGTAGGATGAGAGACATGCAAGAGAAGAGTGTACTACCAAGCAATGTCTGCTGTGTTACCCCAGTAAACACTGGTTACCCTCGCCGTACTCCAGAATCCAGGCAGACTTCCCACTAAAATAAATATATGTGCAACACGTGCACGCGTGTGTGCATCACCAAGACATTTATCCACACACCCTTTCTTCACCTGGCACTCTCCAAGGATCTTCAACCTCCGTGCTTGGGTTTAGAGTAGGTAAAACACACGAGCTTTTGAGAGAAACCACAACCAGCTGAGGTTTTCATATCACATCTGTCCACCATTAGCTGCCCAGACAACCATGCCTGTTCTAGAGGATCCTGCAGCTCAGGTTCAGGAGGGGCTTGAGAACAAGGTTATCGTGCCTTCAGCAGTCCATTTTTTTTCTCCTTTTTCTATAGAAAAAAACACCCCAAACAAACAAAAACCAAAACCCAAACCAGGCTGTTAACCAATGAAGTGCATCAAAGGCAACCATTCCTCAAAGCCCTAACCTTCTGCTGTCCCGTACTCTGCAGGGGCAAAGCACAGCCCAAGCTTCAGCTCTGCCAAAGGGAGCCAACACACCAAGAAACAGAGGAGAGTGGAAAGTCTCATCTCTCCATTTCCTGACAGCTCAGCAGCCCCTCAGTAATCCAGCATCATGACTGGCAGGGTGTGAATATGCTCCTTTTCTCTATCAAAGACACCACGGTCCTCTCTGCCATGGAGGAACAGCCCCAGCCTGACTCAGGACAGTCACCTGGAGGGATGAGGCTCCCTCTGCTGGGTTTTCCTGCAGAAGTGAGGCACGGAGATGATTTCTGCGAGGGGTTGGGTATGTATGCGATCAGCTGGTGCCCACAACAGCACCAAAAGCTGCCGGGTGGTCTCTGGGTAGGCAGCAGGTCTGCTGCAGGAGAGCACAGGAGGAACAGGACACTGCTGCGGCAGGGATGCGCCTCTAGAAGTGCCTCAACCCAGCTGACAGAAAAGACAGAGAAGAGTTTTGGAGGCGAAATTAAAAGAAGGGAGGAAAAAAACGTCCAGCAGGGTTCAGTGCAGTCACGGCTGTGTGATGGTTCTGTGCTGCTGAGATGTGAAGGGCATCACTGCATCAGAGAGCTGCAGTGGGACCCAGGGGCTCCATCCCTGCTCACTGCCCAGCCTCAGCCAGCGCTTCCAAAGGACACAGCCTGCACGATGCAGCTCCCAGCTCCACGGCACGACTGACGGACAGGAGGTCACAGCTGCCTGGGTTTTGCTCCTGTCCCTCCGCTTGACAGAAACGCAGAAAAACCTGGCAAGGCTTCAGGCTGGAAGAGCTCTTTCTTGGGACGTGAGCCCAAGTTGCTGCTGTTGCTTTGCTTGAGGAATCATAGAATGGTTCAGGTTAGAAGGGACCTCAAAGATCATCGAGTTCCAACCCCCCGCCCTGGGCAGGGACACCTCCCACCAGACCAGGTTGCTTCAAGCCCCATCCAGCCTGGCCTTGAACCCCTCCAGGGATGGGGCAGCCACAACTTCTCTGGGCAACCTGTTCCAGTGCCTCACCACCCTCACAGGAAAGAATTTCTTCCTAGTATCTAATCTAAATCTCCCCTCTTTCAGTTTAAAACCATTACCCCTCATCCTGTCACTACACTCCCTGATAAAGAGTCTCTCCTTATCTCTCCTGTAGACACCTTTTAGGTACTGGAAGGCTGCTATAAGGTCTCTCCGGAGCCTTCTCTTTTCCAGGCTGAGTGACCCCAACTCTCTCAGCCTGTCCTCACAGCAGAGGTGCTCCATCCCTCTGATCATCTTCATGGCTCTCTTCTGGACCTGTTCCAACAGGTCCACGTCCTTCTTATGATGAGTACTCCAGAGCTGGACACGGTACTACTCCAGGTGGGGTCTCACCAGAGCAGAGCAGAGGGGCAGAATCACCTCCCTCGACCTGCTGGCCACACTTCTTTTGATGTAGCCCAGGATGGGGTTGGCTTTCTGCCAGTGCACAAGCAAACAGCACACGTGTGGGTTGTGGCTACACCCAGCGACACGGTGCCATCACCATTCAGCCCTGGCTGGCAGCCCCAGGGAGGAGAACGGACAGTGGCCTCCTGAGCTCAGCAGCTGTCAGGAGCACTTCCAAACATACCATTCAGGCTTGTGAGCCTTGCCAGGGTTGAAATCTGCTCCTCAGAACAATAATGTGGATAAGCTTTTGGTGTGTCTTCAAAGCAGATGTCAAACGTGATGCAAACAGCCACGGTTTACGGTGAAAGTTAGTTGCAGGACCAAAATGTCCCAGCAGGTGCTCTGCATAGCAGAGAGAGTCAAAACAGAACCATGTCTGCTCTTTTACCATCAATGTATGGATGCTTGCAAGTTTATGTGGACATAGCATCTCCATAACATCTCCACAGTAGCCTTTTTTCTCCCTATCAGCAAGGAATTAAATCATAGAATCATAGAACAGTTAGAGTTGGAAGGGACCTTAAAGATCATCAAGCTCCAACCCCCTGCCATGGGCAGGGACACCTCCCACTAGAGCAGGTTGCTCAAACACATCCTCGGGGGACGTTTCTGCTGGCTCTCCAAAACTACATTGTGCCTCTGCTTACTCATTCTGGCTCTGCCACAGCCTCAGCTGTAACTGCTTTACGCTTGAGCAAAGCGATACATCAAAGGAAAAAAAACCCAAACCCATGCAGCTCCCGCACGTCTCTGAGGGAAGCCCTGGTGTCACAGCACTGTGAGAGAGGAGATTCCCTCTGGGAATTCCCTCTGGGACCCCCAAGCAGCTACAGTCGCCCATCAGCCACACAGAGGAGGCTTCAAAGAAGCTCTGTCGAGTCAAGACAATCCCTTTCTGTAGACAACCCCACCATCAGGCTTTCCCACTGAGGCAGCAAAGGCAGGCTGTGCTGGGGAGAGCAGTGCTTTGGTGGCTCAGGGCAGGCATTTCTTTACCACCTGCTTTAGAGCTGGAACTTGCCAGTGCCTCCCCGAGCTGACCTGGCGGCCTGGCCGCAGAGCAGGAGGAGATGCTGCTGGTGCGAAAGCACCCCTGGTCTCTCCAGATGCTGAGAGAAATAAGTTTTCAAATTTGGAAGGCAACTCAGAGGGAGATGGAATAAAAAGGAAAAAGGCTTTTTTTTTTTCCCCCTCTTTGCCCGCTGTGTCCCTGCAGAGCACATCCTTTACTCTTTATTTCCTCTGCTGGTGCCTTGCAGTTGGGAAGTCAGCAAGCTCTATTTAGCCCTTCCCTGGGAAAAGTCTCTCTGGTTACAAGGGATGCAATGCCTCTTTGTCTGGAGAAACATCAATGCTTTTTCCCCCCCTCAGGTATGGGCCAGAATGAAAGTCTTTCCAGCAGCTCTCTCAGACTTCCTTATCCCTGAATACCAGAGGGTGAACAGAAGTAAAAGATGGAGAGCAGAGATATTTCTTGATGTTGCAATTGTCTTTCAGGCGGTGATAATTTCATACCTATTCATCTTGCCCTAGAAGCCCATACCACGACCAGGAGCAGCACTCTTATCTGGGGTTACCACTAACAGCAGAATACAACCGTAAGCATTTTCAGTCTCCCGGGGAGATCTGCTGAGGACATCTGTGAGCTAACCTGACTTGGTTTCTCTTTATTTGAAGTCCTCCAGTTAAAAAACAAGTGGGTACTCCTTTTAGCAAGTCTCATTTCTACAGGAGGATGTGAAGACTGCCTGCTCTGTGTGCAGTCCCAATTGAATTCTGCGCAGCACGGGAGGGAAGAGGTTGGTGACAACCTTCAGGGAAACCCAGCTGCAATGAGGTCTTTTCTACCAGGAGGCAAGTGATGGCTGGGGACTGCACCTCCTGCTGCTCCATGGGCAGTCCTGACCCTGTTTGGGAGGTTTTTGCCTGCAAAGGGGAATGCCAGAGGTGATGTGCTGAGTGCTGCAGACCCAGGAGCGGGTACCCACCGGCAGGAGGGTGGCTGTGGCTCCCTGGGCTCTGGCAACCCACGATTTACAGGTCAGCAGCAAACCAGCTTGGGATCTGTGAGTCCCCAGTGGGGAAGCTCCTACTAGATTACCCACATCTCTTTTCACAAGGCTTGTCTGCAGGAGGCAGTAACTGGGGAGGGCACAGCCTTTCACCGCGGGAGGCATGTTTAGATTTTGGTGTCGGACTAGATAACATCAGGCTATCGCTGGCATCAAGGAAGACTTCATTTGCCTCTCTGAATCTTAGAGTTCTCACACAATGAGAACGTTTCCTTAGTTCCATATGCCAGAAATTATCTTTCTGAAAGTTGAAAGTTCGTAATTTCAGCAGTCATAGCTCCTACTTTCAGTGCGTGGGAAGAAACCGGCCACCAGCCTTTTCGTGTTTTCCTGAAAAAAAAGACCGTGGAGTTCTTTACACCTATTTTGAAAGAAGGAGCAGGATGGGGCTGCTGGCACTTGTTGGAGAAAAAGGTGAGTTTTTTGAAAATCTGCTGCTCTGGCCCTTTACTATTCCCTCATCTTTCAACTTTATTGTCAGCAACGTATCTTTGCTGTTCCTGGCTCACACCTACCCAGCTATGGGTTCCCTGGTTATTTCCATGGGCGCGTGTCCTGTCCCACACGGTGGACATCACTTGCGTAATGCGGCTGATGTTGGAGGCCCACAGTTTGCCTGGCAACTCGCTACACCAATCAGTCAGCTACAGCACAGACAACCTACAAGATGCTCTCCACCCCAAAAACCCCATCCAGCTCAGCCCGTTTGGAGGGGGCCCAACTCTGCCATGCAGCATCCCAGCCGTAACGCAACCCTCAGCGTGATGCCAAGAAGGCTCCTTGATTAATGAACATGCTGATGGCAGCCTGCAGCCTCCAGTCACCATTGGTCTAGGTCTGCTGGTTGCAGAAAAAGGAACAATACTAATGCAGTTAAAATTGTTTTGCACACGCACACAGTTTCTAGCCCTTTTCCTGGTGGTACACTCGCCCTTCCTCTGCTCCTCTGGGTCCAAAGGCTGGTGGTTTCACCCAGGTGGTGGTGGTGAGGTGAGGTGTTAGAGCGAGCTGTCAACATCCTCAGCCCTTGGCCTGGGACGAATGCGATGTTCATGCTCATGTGGTTTTTTTCAGCCTCTCTCTAGGATCTGCTTGGGGTCATTTTTATATGTTTTCTAACATGCTTCTGTACCTTCTTCTGTCTGCATTGGTCTGCAACTTCACATTACTCCCAATTTACTGTGTACAGCGCCCCTTATGTATGTTAGATACTGGTTTTACTCTGTCTCTTACTGCTAAAACCAGTTTTGCCAGCTCCAGGTCTGCATTTTTTTAGCTGGTCACCAGCGAGCTGTGTATAGCTGTGGGGGTCCCCAGGGCCAGCCCGTGCCCCATCTTTTACCATCCCGTGCCTGTACTCCCCTATGCTGCATCCCCTGTCCCCACTGCTCAAGGTCCCCGCTATCGTACCAGACCCGTGTTTCTCTACACTCTAGCATTGAGTAGGGGGCAAAAATATCTCATTCTGCATAGGGCGGGGGAACCAAGAGGGTGAGAGCTTTTACAAGCTGAGTATGAAGTTCCTCAGACATTTCTCTCTACTGTGCAAATTCTGTCCTCTCCGAGTGGCCACATCCTGCTTCACCCTTTCAGAAGGCACTGGCAAGATCGGAGCAGAGCACATTAATGCTTTCTCAGCTCAGCCCTCTTTTTCATAGGGTAGGCAGGAGCACTAGAGAAGAGGAAACATATTTAAACCCAAACAAGCTCAGCTTGAAGAAAACATTGGCTTTCAATGCAGCTATGAATTAAGGTAAGAGATTATTCTATTTTAGCTATAATTTGACAGAGCAGAATGATAAGAAATGGTCTCTCAAGAACTTAAGGAAACTTTTCACTACTTAGCGCTGGGAATCTAAATTATATTTAATTTGAGTAAAGATGATGTGGGTAATGTTTACAAATTGTGAAAGCAAAAAGGGGAATGCTTTTATTAATTGAAGCAAACCAGGGCAGAGAAATGTTACTCAGTGACTAATTATTTGTGGCATCTTGTGGTTAGAGAAATATTTACCCTGGCTAGAAGTCCTCAAGATTAAAGCAAAATGCTAAGAGATGACTAGTGTGCAGCATTAGGCCAGAAGGACAGACTGAGAAGATACAGCCCTTCTGCTTCGTTAGATGTTTTTTTTGTTAGATGTCTGCAGGGATTTCACAACTCACCAGCATTGCTTTTAGTTTTAGTCAGTGAACCAACATCCCAAACATCACTAGCACTGAGAGATAGCCCAATACAGAAAATCTGGTAGAGATGACAGAAAGCTTCTAATGCCAACAGACTGGCAAGAGGAACAGCAGAAATTAAAAAAAACTTGAAACCCCAACTTTCTGTGTGACCACATTACTGAATTCCTTTGTGACTCAGCTTTCCATAGGAAGGGTGTCACACTAAGATGTCTGCTGGTTTGGATGAGACATTTGGGTAATACCGTGGTGGCAGCCGTTAAGTAATTGTGTGATATAAACACAGATCCAGGAACAGTAGCTCCCAAAATCTGGTCTGTTGGGGCAGACCCTGGTAGAGGCAGCACAGCCAGAGGCAGCAGACTGGGCAACAGAATAAAAGACAGCAACTGCAATGAATTACAAGGGTTTGTGCAGGGCAGGAAAAGTCCAAAACGGAGAGGAAAAGGCTAAAGGCTGGCAAAGGAGAACACATAGTAAATTGAGGGTAAATCACATAGTAAATATGATCTTCCCAGGAAGGGGGCTGGCAACTCTGGTACTTAAATCTCATCCCAACACAGTCAAGGTGTAATACGCTCTGCTCTCTAAAATGAGGATGGAGAAGATGGTTTAACAGATCTCCCATTTCTAGAGAGCCATCTCAGATTTCTCAAGAATGCCCAGGCACTGCGAGCTTATTAATAATAAAATGAGAGGGCAGGAAATAAACAGACACCGCGATAAAGGTGTTGAGAGGACACAGCGACCGGTAACTATAAACAAGTATAAACAGTGCACACAGCTACAAACAACTGTTTTCACTGTCCCTTCAACAGAAAATACAAAAGAAATTTGGATGCTTTTTAAGAAGGGAAGGCCTGAGAAAAAGAAATACTCACAAAGAGCAGGTAAGAGAAAAAGCAGGCAAAACGCACGTGGAAAAAAAGACACAAAAGTGTCACGAGCAACTGTGCAAGCAGAGAGGGCAAACAGGGGAACTAACAGGCTGGAGAAAATACCTTTGAAACAATTTTTTCTAGGAAAATCCTGATCCTGGCCATCACCATCCAGAGAGGTGAGAGCCCCAAACATCCAGGGGCTGCTCGTGGGAAGGTGCCCGGTCCCTCCCCGGCTCTGCCACCGCCCGCCGGCAGATGAGTTAAAGCGCTCCCCAGCCTCTGCGAGGACAAAAATAAATACTGCTCTTCTACAGGATTCTCACCCCCTTTATGCGATTTCCCATCCTCTGGCTGGTCCCCGGGGGCAGGACACTGCCTGGAAACCATCTCAGGTTGCAGAGGTTCCGCTGAGGACCCTTGGATCTGAGCCTGAGAGGCACGGATGAAACGTTCAGAACCATTTCATTGATTTCTGAACCTCAGTTTTAAGATGCAGGGGGAAGGTGGGAGTCTGAATCATGCTGTCAGGTCGTATTTCCTAAACGCATAAGTAATTTCTGAAATGGATATTTAAGGATTTGACCTCCTCAGGAGCAGATTTCTAAAGGGACTTTGACGGCCAGAGGTTCAGACTCATGCCGCGTGGTATTTTCAGAAGCACCCCCCGCCCAGAAATTAGCTCCCATTCAGAAGAATTATTAGAATCAGTGATGGCACCTCAGGGAAATGCCTTGATGTGACTGCCTGCATCTTCACCTGCACAAGAGCCTTTACAGATCACGTCCTGAACCCTGAGCCTTTAAGGAGCAGGTGGGACCCCTGGCATGGAGGCACCAAGTCTCCTGCGCGGCCACCCTGTCAGCTTCAGAGGGGCTTTGTCCTCTCCAGAATCGAGGGAAGGAGCTGAAACCATTAAAAGCCTCAGCTTACAGCTTTTGCTATAAATACACCGGCAACCACAACTGCCAGGGGTTTGGCAGAAAACCACACACAGCTGTGGTCCTGCCATCCTTCCCCGATGGCTCCTGAGAGGGTCCTGGCGGGATGTCCCGGCAGGACAACAAAACCAGCAAGTGGAGGGATGTCGCTGGAGGCAGGAGTCACCCAGGGCATCAGTGTCCACTCCCCTGTGTCCACTTTGCTGTGACAGCAGCACAGCCAGCCTGAGCGAGGCCACTGGCCCGGCCAGCTGGACCATGCACTGATGGAGCAAGAGCAAGATCTTGCTCAAAATAATGTCTCCATGGTTGCTCTGAAGCACAGGCAGTGAAGCCCTCGCTGCCGGCAGAGACAGTAGTAACTCTGGGATTTGGCTTTTTTTTTTTTTTAAATCAGAGTATATCTAATTTTGATGGGATGGGTTAAACTGAAAGTTGTGCCCTAGTTACTTGCTGCCCTGCAGTTCTCTCCTGGTTAGCATGGAGCATCTTTGAGAAAGCACCTTCCAATGCTATAAAGCCTTAGGTGAAGGTGAGAGAAATCCTGGGGATTTTGGACTCTATACTATCCCCTCCTGACTTCCCAGATCCAATCCTGATCTTTTCAAATATATATATATCTTTTTTTTTTTACACAGAACTATTGGTTTAGTTTTTAGATTTACATGCTGCTAATTTCTAGCTAGTGGTGTCTGCTTCTAATTTAGTTTGTGATGGTGGTGTACAAACTGTAGAACTGGTTCAGGGAAGGGGCATTTTTTTCATCTCTTTGATATAAATGCTTTTGTAAAGGGACCACAGGCCTCTACAATATTCAGGTTTATATCTATCTTAATCATCAGTGCTTTGATTGGCTTCCATTTCTGGGTAGGGCATCTAGGATGCCCTCATTTTCAGAAAGCCTCAGAATCGTGCTTCTGCACCTTGAACTCCACCTTGTGTTGGACAATCCAACAAGGAAGCAGACCAGATTACTACTTGCTATTAGAAAACTTACCCCCAAAGTCTTCAGGGGAGCCTCCATAAATTCCATCAGCCAAATCAATTAGCAATTATTAAGCTTGCAGAATTCTGCCTGGCCATGGAAAGGGTCCAGCTGATCTGAGAATAAATCACAGAAGAAAGACGATGCATCAAAGAAAGGAATTTGCTCACCTTAAAGTCATCAGGGAAGGAGTATGGGATCAGGGAGCAAGGGTGTATCTGGGATTACACCACATGCATTCAGGAGCAATGGAGGAAGGAGAGAAGAACCGGTTAGAAGTAGAGAAGACATGTAGGGCTTCACAGAGGTGATGCAGATAACAACATCCCTGTCCCCAAACTGTGCTGATTTCTTTCCACAGCCATCCTACAGCCTCCTCTCTAAATCAACCCCAGCAGCTGCTCTATGCTCATTGCAGGACCCCGCTTCCTTCTCGGGGGTCCCAGCCCAGGATTTGGGTTGGCTAGTGCTGGTAAAGGAGAGGACACTATGGCTTTTTCAGTCATTTATTACCGAAAGAGAGCCATGGTTGTTAAGATAAGCATGCCCCTATAGCCCGTTTGCTGTGCCTCCCTGCCTACCAGCAGCTGTAGGGTTCTACCCAGTACGCCCCTGCTGGGCTCCTCCGCTGCACCTGGCCTGCACCCATTTCCCAGACCGGTGTCTTCTCTTGACACAGAGACCCTCAGACATGCAAAAATCTCCTTTTCCTACTTGAAGTCTGTTCCAGTCATTAGCCTTTCACTGTTAAAAATGTGTGTCTGCTTTCTAGCTTGCGTGCTTCTGGTTGGAATTTCCATGCATCTGTTTGCGGTATGGCTAATCCCACTAAATTAGCAAGATTATTAACACCAGCCAAAGTGAAATCGAGTGCCGTTATCAAGCTCTGCAATCGTAAGGACTTCCCTCTTTTGTCCCTTCCTTTCTCTTTAAACACAGGAGGGTTGCATCAGTTTTTCTTGCTGTGACATCTGGCTGAGCGTTGGGTTTCAGAGCCTGCCCATACTGGCAGCCAGCTTTCCTGGCAGATGTGCCCCCACTCTCGAGACATGCTTTGTGCTGTTTAACCCCCAAACGTGTCACTTTGGCTACATTAAAGCCAACGTGAATCATCCCAGAAGCCCCAGATTACTCAGGTCTGTCTGAATTACTGCCCAATTCTCTAAGTCTTTCATCACTTCCCCCTGCCA
>JAHREE010000179.1:3536065-3620074 GCA_033628505.1 Tringa tobata
TCTATGTTGAGGACTCCAGAGCTGGACACAGTGCTCCAGGTGGGGTCCAGTACAGTGTTTTCTGCTCATTTCTGTATCCCTCGCAGGGTTTATAAAGTGATGAGTGGACAAACACTTGAAGAGATGAGAAACCTGTCACACATCTCTGTAGGCAACTCTAATTAGTTATCTTACCAGTAGGAAATTAGACTCTTGTTTGCAGTTACTGTCAGCTGCTGCCCCAGCACCTAGGCATTTCCTATTCGTCCCCTTTAATTCTGCTGGTGTCAGAGACATCTTCCCAAAGCCAGAGGATTAAACTGGGCTGCCAGCAAGGGTCTGGGCAGAGTCTGCAGGGGGGCTCAGCTCCCAGTTCAAGTGGAAAAGGCACTGCAAGATCCGCCGAGGCCGTGGGTGTGCCTGCCCACTGCAAACAGCCTTCCCTGCCTCGTGCCAATGCCCCAAAACTACCAGCGCTGAGACAGCCCTTCTTCCACCCTACTTTTCCTGTGCAAAACCACAAAGGTTGTTTTCTAATGACTGTGGGCACTTCTGATTTAAATGTTTTTGGGACAACTAGGCTTTGAACAGTCAGAATAAGAAGAAATTTTAAAATGGAGAGCCTGCATTTCTAACTAGCACAAAATAAAAAAAAAAGCTCTTTGAGAAATGAGTACAAAATAAAAGGCCGTACCTTCATGGCCCACATCACAAATGGCCTTCTGGCAACGAGGCATTAGGAGAAAATGTCAATATGGTGACTGTAGCCACCCATGAAGGAGTTTGTTGTAGCTGCCACTATGTCCTATGAAACAAGGGCTGTCTCACACGTCAGGATATCTTTGTTTCATGATCAGTCTTGCAAGGCTTATTTTAAACTGAGGCTTTGAAAACTATTGCTATCGGTGAAATGTGGACATACAGGCTGGGATTCCAACTACTTTGCTGCAAGTGTCAGGAGTAGGAGTAGTTATACACCATCGGCATCTACCACTGAGTAATATGCCCATGCTTACCAGGGTAACATCATCAACCCTCATCATGGAGTTTCATCAACGCAGTTAGTGGAGTCTGGAAAGCACTCTGTCTTATCTAAAAGCAGATTTGGCTTGACCTGCATTGGATCAGGTGCACTGCTCTTCATTGACTGCACTAACTGCCTCTCCCACTAACAGAGGATGTAAACATCTATATTAGAGACAGTTTATGGTCACTGAACTGAGTCCCTTCTTTACAGTCAACGGGGGCTCCTATAAGAAGGCTGTGACACTGTGACCAAGGGGAAGTTGCAGTTTAGTCATCACTGACCTTTCCATTCAGTCTTACCTTTAGCAGGCTGGTTTGGCCGCATGGTCATGTCCCTGGGCTTCTGCACAGCATATCACACCCAATTTCCTTCGTTTCCTACAATGAGAGCAAGTAATGGATACTTACAACTCTTTACCCCAACCAGGGAGCAGAGCTAATTCGGTAACGTTTACACTCCTCTAATCTAAGGATTTTTTGGTTCCTGCAAACAGAAATCTTTGTAGAGACTTGAACACCACATCCCAAGGGAGGGCAGAGGAACTGACAGGTGCCCTGAGTTAGTGGTTGTGCAGATCAGTGAGCCCAGAGGTCACACACCTGCACCCTATAGACAGGACCAAGGGGTAATGGTTTTAAATTGGAAGAGGGGAGATTTAGATGAGATACCAGAAAGAAATTCTTTCTTGTGAGGGTGGTGAGGCACTGGAACAGGTTGCCCAGAGAAGCTGTGGCTGCCCCATCCCTGGAGGGGTTCAAGGCCAGGCTGGATGGGGCTTTGAGCAACCTGGTCTGGTGGGAGGTGTCCCTGCCCAGGGCAGGGGGTTGGAACTCGGTGATTTTTAAGGTCCCTTCCAACTCTAACCATTCTATGATGCTGTCTCTTTGGGTGCAGCCCCTGAGCTAACCAGCCCTGGCTCCAACCTGACTACCCCGCAGCCAAGGCAGCAGAAGTCATGAGAGGCTTTGGTGCTTGAGGAAAAGTGTCAGTATAGCTTCCCATCTTCTGATTATAGGATGATTTTTTTTCCTAAAACCTCACTAAAGGTATGCTTTCTCCCAAGGTATGTCCCAGCACAAACTATTCTTCCCACGACAGTGTGTGTCTGCTCAGGGCTGGCCAAACTGGGCGTCTTACCACACCTCCACCCTGGGGTTAACGTGTGGGGCAAGACTGGGTGCTTGATGGTGTGGAGAGGCACCACATGCTGATCTGTCAACAGCTACATGGGAGGTGGCATTTCCTGCAGAGCAGTGCCCTACAGACTGGGAGGGCACCTGCATTTCTCACACTCAATTTCTCACGCTGCGTTTCTTCACCACCTGCAGAGCTCAGTTCCTCGCACGCTGGTCCACTGCTGCTTCTGCTCCTCTTCCAATAAGCAGGGGCTTATTCGGCAGCCCTTGAAATTCTCATTTGTGTTTTCTTATCCTAAAGAGCTAATTTTCAGTGAAGCACATGTAACAGCAGAGTCTAGGCTTATGTTAGTAGCTACCATCACCTCTGCAGTGATACAGCTCTCACTAATCCAAAAAGTGAGAAAATCCCAAAGCTTGCATGGTGGTGAGGTCTCACAGTGTTTTACCGTGGCAGATACTAGATTTCTTTCTCTAATGTTATTCTCTTTTCCCTTTCCAGGTTGCCTCTAGCCAGAGAATTCAGCATGACGGAAGCATTCACAGACACGACAGTTGAATACAGTTATGATGAACATGCTTTTACCTGCAATAAGACTGACATCCAAGAATTTGGGAAAATATTTCTACCAATATTTTACATTGCAGTGTTTGCTCTTGGCTTCACAGGGAATCTAATGGTGGTTTTTGCCATTGTGAAGGAAGGCAGTAGAAAAAGCATCACTGACATCTATCTCCTGAACTTGGCTATCTCAGACCTTCTCTTTGTGATTTCCCTCCCCTTCTGGGCTTCCAACACTGTGCGTGGATGGATTTTTGGGACTATTCCATGCACAGCTGTCTCCTCTCTGTATTACATTGGTTTCTTTGGGGGCATGTTCTTTATCACTGTTATCAGTATCGACAGATACTTGGCCATTGTCCGGGCGACATACTCTCTGAAATCCAGAACAGTGAAACATGGCTTTCTCGTAACCTGTGGAGTATGGGCAGTGGCGGTTTTAGTCTCAGTGCCACATTTTGTGTTCTCCCGGCTGGTGGAAAATGACTGCATTTCTGTCTTCCCCCAGAAGCTGGAGAACATCTGGCCGGTGTTCTGCAATGTGGAGCTGAACACCATTGGCTTTTTCATCCCAGTCTGTATCATAGGCTATTGCTACTGTGGGATCGTCAAAACCCTGCTGTTCTGCAAAAATCAGAAAAAAAAACGAGCCATAAAACTGGTCTTGGTTGTGGTGGTCGTGTTTTTTCTGTTTTGGTCCCCCTACAACGTACTGATTTTTCTAGAGACTTTAAAGTACTATGAATTATTCACAAGCTGCAACCAAATTAAATCATTGGACTATGCAATGCACCTCTCTGAAACCATTGCGTTCAGTCACTGTTGTCTCAATCCTCTTATCTATGCCTTTGCTGGCCAAAAATTCAGGAAATACCTGTATCGTGTCTGCTTGAAGTACTGTCCATGCCTGTGTTTCTGTGGCCCCTGCAGTCGCTACCGGGTCACCTCTTCAGCTAGCTATCAAGAAAGCATCGTGGTCAGCAACATAACCCAGAACACCAGCGACCAGGATGGATCTGTCTTCGTCTAAAAGGCTCTGTGAAGAAGAAATATATGTAAATATGTCTTCTGCAGGGCTGGGAGATTGCTGTTACCCAGTGTCCTGGCTTGAGGTAAAACAGACCCAACTTTCTGTTTGGTAATTTTACTGCTTGGCTACGCCTCTTCCAGCTCTCTGAACTTAACAGTATATTGTGGAGAAAACTGTTTGTTCTCAGGGTGATAAGAACTATGTTTGTAGTTAATGCCACGGAATGAGAGTCTTGCTCATACTTACTGTTGTAACAACCGAGGTCAGGTAACTGCATTGTTTGTCCCATTGAAGTGTCAGAAATGGAAAAGCTTAGAAGGGTCCCACCTGTGGGGAGGAACAGACAGGACGGGTGACCCAAACCTGACCAACAGGGTGTTCCATCCCATCTGCCCCGTGTTCATTATAAAAGCTGAGGGATCAAGGCTCAGCCTCTTTCTTCAGTGGCTGACATCCGAGGAGGACCCTGTCTGTTCACCTGCCTTTGATCCAAAGCCCTGCATTCCTGACTCTAGATCTGGAATCCAGTTCCCATCCGTCACCGAGTCCAGTCTGGGACTTCCCCAGTCCAGGGACATCATCCTGGGACCTTGATATGTTTTGTACATATTATATATATTTAGTTCCTTCTAAACTCCTATATCTCTTTATCTCTCCTCCTCTCCTGGGGGAGAGCATCTGTCGTCCCTCATTGGCCAATCCAGCCTAAACCACACCAGATTTTTTGGCACCCAAGGTGGGGCCTGAACCCTTGCCAAATATATTGCATGGTTTATTTGCTGTTTGTGTTTGTACGTGGTGTTTTAAGCCTGCTATTTTGGTGTGGATTGGCATTCAGATGTGTAATATAATTACCTGGATAACGGTTCTATCTGCACATCTCGGGTGTCACGTGAATGATTCTTTTACTAATTACACTTTTGTTTTTACCTGGGGAAAGTTTACTTCGCCCTTTAATGATTATGCTAAAGCGACACCATCAGACCTAGGGCATGGAAACCTTTTGGGCTGTTTAGAAAATAAATGTTACTTTCATAAGACCATGATTTTGTTGTCGGTTTTCCTGAATGTGTTGTAGGGATGGTTCTTTGTTAAATACCAGTGCAGGAGTGAGTATTATGTGACGTGTGATGCTGCTATTCAAACCCCACGGGCCAATTCATAGACAACACAGACACAAGCCAGCCCCCAAGTCACACTGGCTTCTGCCCCTGCCCATACGGACATTGGCCACCCCACCACCACCATCGGCTACTCAAACTCCCAACAGAACTGGCACAAGTTGCCCCAGTGACCAGAAAGCAGAAAAGGAGGTCAGCTCGTTCCCCTACCTCTTATGATATGGACCAGCCCAAGCCAGACAGCATGGGAGAGGGTTCCTCTGACAAAGATCCAGGAGAGGGTCCTTCTACAGCAGATAAAGGAAAGGGTCCTTCTCAAGCAGGTCCAGAAGAGGGTCCTTCTCAGGCAGTGTTAATGCAGGAGGGGGACTCAGCTGCAGAGATAATCGTTAAATCCTTCTCTGTGAAGGATTTGTGAAATATAAGGAAGGACATTAGCAGTCATGAAGGTGAGACACTTATCTCCTGGTTGCTCTGGTGCTGGGATAATGGGGCTGATACCATACACTAAGAAGGTAGAGAGGCTAAGCAGTTGGGAAACCTGGGCAAAGAGGGAGGCATTGATAAAGCAGTTGGAAAGAAGACAAACACTCTCAGTCTCTGGAGATGACTGCTTTCAGCTGTAAAGGACAGGTATCCCTTTAAGGATGATATCGAGTAACGTCCAAGCAAATGGACCAGCATGGAGAAAGGTATTAAGTACCTGAGAGAACTGGGTGAGAGAGGTGATTTATGGTGACCAGCAGTCGAATGTAGACTCTGATGAAATGCCGTGCAAACAATCTTTGTTGAGGATGTTTGTGCAGAGTGCACCATCTGTGTATTCCCACACTTTGTCAGCAATGGTCTGGGGAGGATCTGATGATGACACACCAAGTGTAAATGAAGCGGCTAACAAGGTACGACAGTATGAAGACAGTCTCTCTCGTCCCCTCGCTGTGGCCAATGTGGATAAAAGGGCTGAGAAAACTGAGAAAATGATTGAGACAACAGAGAAAATGACTAAGACAACAGAGAAAATGACTAAGACAATAGCCAAGAAAAATGATACTTTTTTTCATAAATTGCTTGAAAAACTGTCCAAGATGGGGAAAGAATCCCACTCTTCCCGTGAACCCACATTGCAGTCATTAAGAAAAAACACCCTCCTATGAGACCAACTCAAGAAAAACAGAATCCCCTGCTGAGATTTCCTGTGTCTTTGCCTCTGCAACTATGGAGAGGACATGAGTAAACGGGATAAAAAACCTACCCCAGCCCTACAGAAATCTGATGTCCAAGGAGAACCCTGTCTGTTCATCTACCTTTCATCCCAGTCCGTGCAGTCCTGACTTCAGACCTGGAATCCAGTTTCCACCTGTCGCTGTGTCGTTTGGGACTTCCCCAGTGCCTGTCGGTGACGTCATCCTGGGACCTAGATACAATATATACAAAATTGTATCCATTTCATTATTTCCTTTTTATTTTATTATTAATATTTCAAAGTAGTTTAGTTCCTTCTAAACTCATAAATCTCTTTAGCTCTCCTCCTCCTCTCCTTGGAGCAAGAGGTGTGGGAGAGCATCTGTTGTCCATCATTGGCCAATCCAGCCTAAACCATGACAGATTTATTGGCACCCAACATGGGGCAAACCCACAACCCTTGCTGAATAAACTGCATGGTTTATTTGCTCTTTGTGTTTTCATGCAGTGTTTTAAGCGTGCTATTTTGGTGTGGATTGGCATTCAACACAAGCTGGCTGCCAGCTTGATCAATGGACATCAGCACACGCTGGGACAACTGGATCTGGAGGTATGGGTTTGGGGCTCACTGTGCTTGGCCTCTCCCACCACAGCTGATTTTCCCCAGGGAAACCTACAGGTGTACCCAGATTCAGTGTGTCCTGGAGGACACATTTACCGTGAGCACTCCAGTCTCCAAATCCCCTTTTTACTCTTGCAATGACCATGCACTGGGGGTGGGAAATGTCAAACAGACAAGACAAGTGAGAGTTCTTCCCCAGGCGCCTCCTCAGGAAGGTTCTGCCATCATCTGCTGCAAGAGGAAAGGAAATTTTTGTTGGAACTGTGGACTGGAGCTATGTGACTGGGAAAGGAGTTGTTGCCATCTATGAAGCTGAGATCACCTTACAAGGAAAAATCAAGGACCAGTCTTACAAAATGAGCCCATGCTAGTGGGACCCTATTTCTATACACTGAAGGAACTGGCAATATATCAAATCTGATGAAACACTCTCACTTTCCAACTCACACAAAAGCATTGTCCTAGAGCATCAGTGGGAGGAGCAGGCCCTTTCTTTGTGGATCTCAGTACCACCTTGCTTCTAAGAAAGCTTGGAGGAGAGCCTCTTCCCCGAGTAGTTTTCCATATGCAATAATTCAACAAATATTAAATATTCCTTTTTTGCTACTGAACATTTGGCACAGTCTACAGTATAATAGCCCCTTTCCATAAAATGCCTTCTATTAGGTGCAAATATATTATATATGCTCAACTTTTAAAATTTCAGCTATAAGTGGACTTCCAGACTCCAGACCTAGTGGCTAGAATTAACTATAATATGAATGTCACTTGAAATTAAATTACTTTTCAAAATTCAGTCTGCCTAAGCAAGTGAGACTAAGACAACTCCCTCTGCCCCACGCCCAAGCAAGTGGCAGTTTTAAGAAATGGTGTTTTTACAGTGTTTTTTTTTTAAAAGAAATGCTAGGATGTGCAGAAAGAAAGAGGAAGGTACTCTGAGACTCAACAACAAATCGTCTGCATGAGAAGGGTGGATTGCCAGGCTGAGAAGTGCAGTCTCTCTTGCTTTATTTAATTTCCTTTTATTTTTCGGACAATGGTGAGCTAGCGAGTGGGAAGAATAAAAGGCATCTTTAAATATGATCCATGTGCTGTCTCCAGAAGGAAAGGCACAAGCCCAGAGCTTTCCAGGAAAGGAGAGCATTTTCCTGCCTAGCTGCAGTAGTTTCTCAGGAATCCTAGCCATCACCAGCACCATGCATCACAGCACACGCTCTTTCCCTGGCAGAGCAGACTTGCTAACGTTGACTCAAACAGCCTGGACAGACCTGAGCTCTCCACAACCTGCACTGTGAGAAACTGCATCTGCAAAAAACCCTCACTTTCAAGTCAAGGGTCCCCCCCAACAACCTTCTGCCTTCTTTGCCATACTGCAAAATGGAACACGTCCAAGGATTGCCAGCCTAACGTCGTCAATTATTATGCCATGTATGTGCAAGTCACCACACAGAACTTGCTAATTACATCCAAGGTCTTATCACTCAGTCTTTGAGCACTTGTATGAGATAAAAAGATTCACGGGGGACTTTCCAGGCATTGGGCTCTGCAAGAGGAGGCTAGTTTATACACATGCCTCCTCAGAGCAGAAGTGGTAAATCTTTGAAAACCCGTTGAAAACCAAAATCAACACTTTCGTTTTGTTTGCATTAGCAGGAAGAGTTGTGTTGTAATTGTCCCTTAAAAAAACTTCAGTCTCCGTGAACCATACCAGTGCTCTGAAGGCAACCAGTAACAAACTACCAGGACTGGGTTCAGCTGCCACCGAGACAGGTATCGCTGTTCTTGGCTGCGCTGCACCATGCCAGCAGCACGGGGAGCCACAGACCCCACAGCTCCTGCCCACAACGTGCCTCTCTTGCAATTTGTGACAGGTAATATTGTGTGGCTTCCTGGCTTTCTGCTAATTTTGTGCATTACACTCCTTGAGGTACTCTTCGCACCATTCGAGTCCAACTGAAAGCCCGTCTCTTAAAGTCCCTCCACTACACTTTCAGTTAACTGTAGCCTTAATTTAAAGATGTGACTTCTCTTTCAAAACCTCTGCAGCAGGAAACTAGTGCTTTCCAACTGCCTGGCTAGTTTATGACATGCATACAAAATCACAGAATGCTACGGGGTTGGAAGGGACCTCTGGAGATCATCTACTCCAACCCCCCTGCCAAAGCAGGTCCACCCAGAGCAGGTCCCACAGGAACGGGTCCAGGCAGGGTCTGAATGTCTCCAGAGAAGGAGACTCCACCACCTCTCTGGGCAGCCTCTTGCAGGGCTCTGCCATCCTCACAGGAAAGAAGCTCCTCCTCACGTTTAGATGGAACTTCTTATGTTCAAGTTTGTGCCCGTTCCCTCTTGTCCTGTCCCTGGGCACCACTGAAAAAAGACTGGCCCCATCCTCCTAACACCCACCCTTTCAGTATTTATAGGCGTTGATCAGATCCCCCCTCAGTCTTCTCAGATTAAAAAGCCCCAAGTCCCTCAGCCTTTCCTCGTAAGAGAGATGCTCCAGGCCCCTCATCATCTTTGTGGCCCTCTGCTGTACCCTCTCCAGCAGTTCCCTGTCCTTCTTGACCTGGGGAGCCCAGAACTGGACCCAGTGCTCCAGATGGGGCCTCAGCAGGGCAGAGCAGAGCAGAGCAGAGGGGCAGGATGACCTCCCTCCACCTGCTGGCTACACTCTTCCTGATGCACCCCAGGATGCCATTGGTCTTCTTGGCCACAAGGGCACATTGCTGGCTCATGGGCATCCTGTTTTCCACCAGGACTCCCAGGTCTCTCTCCTCAGAGCTGCTCTCCAGCAGGTCAGCCCCCAACCTGTCCTGGTGCGGGGGGTTATTCCTCCCCAGGTGCAGCACCCTGCACTTGGCCTGGTTGAATTTCTGCCCAACTCTCCAGCCTGTACACTTTTCTGTGAGCAGCACTAATGCTGCATATATCCTTAGACTGGATCAGCACATCCCGGAGGACTAGAAACACCCAGTTCCTACGCGTTACACTGGAGAAAGTAAACCACTTTCTCAGGATGGGAGAAAACCTTTCCATCTGCCATGAATTAAGGATAGACTATTGCTTATTTAGCAAGTTACAATTTACACATGAAAACACATGCACACTCACGCCCACTTGTTATATCTATCTGTTGAACAGTATTTGGTTGTGCAAAAAGGTCAGGAAATCTCTGGATTGGGTGGGGGGATTGGGCTTTGGGGTTTTGAGGGGTAGTGAGCTATCTTTGCATCGTATTTTTTCATCATGATCAACTTCTTTTTTCCTGTTTGACAATCACACTGACACTTAACATAAATCTTTTCGAGCTGGGTTACAGTTTGAGGAACTAATAAAACCTGAATCCAGTTTTTCTCTGCAGGTTCATAACTATACTTCATGCTCTACTTTTAAATAGAATGACCAAGAAACATATTTAGCCAAACTGCTTGCAGCTAGACACATGGACATCAGTATCTTTTTTAGGTGCCACTGCGAATCTTTCTCATTCAAGTATCACATCACAGTCCCAAAATCATAGGATTTGTATTTCTTCATTTTTTAGCTGAGCATGGCTGCTTTGAACTCTCTTCATTGACCTCTTGGGGTTTTTAACTTGTACAAAAAATTAGAAATGCAGCCAGTCAGAGCATCCTGTTGAGCTGGGAAGTTGCTCAGCAGTGAAAGCTGTAGTTTCCAGCGCTGGCATCAGAAGGAGTCACTAGCCACATATTTCTGTTGGCTTTAGAATTTGCTGGGAGTGGATCTGAAGCCCTGGTTCAGGGTAGTCTGAAGTTTTAAGGCTATATTTCACAGCGAAACTATTTATAAATGCACTGCTTACGGGTTGGGTTCAGTCATTCACATTTTGTCTCTTATCACCTTTGTGAGGTCCCTCACTGAGATATGGTAGGTAGCACAAAACCCTTGCCCTAGCAGGACACGCTGTTGCCAAAAAGGGGAGAAACCCCCTCCCTGCAAGTCCCAAATACAGGTGAGTTTTCCAAATAAAAACTCAGTTACCAGCTATATTGTTGTCAAGTTCAAATTTTAGAAGTTGCAGTATTCTCTGCCCACCTTTGCTTTTGCAGCTCCTGGCTGGTAACAATTTCCTTCTGCAGCTATTGCCCGCGTGGGGTGCTGTGCTTTGCCAAAGGACGTTGCATATAAACTTCCACACTGTCATTTCCAGAGTTATTGTTTTGAAGTCCAAAGCCGGNGCATATAAACTTCCACACTGTCATTTCCAGAGTTATTGTTTTGAAGTCCAAAGCCGGTAACTGTAGCTAAAATTGAGAGCAATTGATATCTGTTAAAGGATAGCTTCTGAGACCTGTCACAGACATAGAGCTTCTGTTGAAGTTGGTAATAATTCTGCTCCCATTGTTAATAAGTTCTTCCTGATTTACTTGGTAACTACTGTAATAGCTTGGTTCTCAACATATACACACCCAAACCCCAAGGCCTGGCTTTTGCAGTGTTAGTATTAACACACTGTATTCAATATGGAAAAAAAATACCCTCCAACTTCTGTATAATTTTGTTTACTGCATTAATATTCAATATACAAATACATATAGTTAATATATGGTATTTGTCATTCCTCTCCCTAAAGAAATGCTGTAAAATAGCTCTCACTGGACACAGGGAAAATGGTTTGCTTGTGAAAAACAGTTTGCACTTACCAAATTTCCAGCTGCAATCCTTCAATCAGCAGGAAGCAGCACATCAACTTCACGTCACTGAAGGCAGAGGTCAGTGAACGGGACAGAGAATGCCAGCAAGGACACTGGGCACAGCTTCTTCACTATGTTATTATCCACTTGCCAACTGCACCTGTAACTGGAGCAGACAGAAACTGGCTGGGGTGGAAAACAAAGTCTCCAATAGGTTATATGCATTTGTCACTGTTCCCTAGCAGTCCAGCCACATACAGATCCCTCTGTCAGGATATGCAGGCAACTGAAAGAAGCTGCCTTTCTCCCACAAAAGTTTGCATTTACCCCATAAATGCTACGTTTACCACATTAAAATTAAAACCAGCAGCACCTGGGACACAAAGAAATGACACCACAGGCGATGGCCGTGATTTGCCGGGCGCATCACAGGATGCTGAGGAAGCTGATGAAGCAGAACAGTAGATGCTCCACGCATCTGCTGACAAGAGAGTTCCCTCTAGTGCCAGACATGCACTGCTATTTCTATGTGCAATTCCCCACACCAGTGACTTTACCAGCACAGCTCCTTATAGATAAGAACTGTTTGAAACCCTGAGCTGCAGCTTCTGTTATTTTCAGGGCTCCAACCAGGTAGGAGCAAATCACAAGGAAACGGTATGTCTAAGAGGCACCTGGAGCAGGTTGTTGCACCACCTTCATCCACAGTCCTTTGCCATCCCTTTTGCTATACAGGAGCACATGGAAATGGGGAGCATTTCCCACTGGAAGGGCCTCAAGCAGTATAGCTAATGGCCAAAAACCACTCGGGGATGGGGAAATGGGTGAGCACATACAGGAATCAATTTTCAGCTCTTCCTAGAGACACCTTGATAGACCTCCTGGTACAGATAAAGGACCTTCATCAGCACATTTCTTTGCTCTGGAGGGAAGGTGTCTAGGTTTGTCTGTTTTGTAAATGGCAGTAGTAGAGCTGACTAAAATTTGACCAGGTCATACCCCACGCGGGGCTTCAGAGCCCCTCTCCAGTGAGTTTTTGCTTTATTATAGCCCCTTTCCCCCTCAGGGTCCTATCTTGGGAAACAGGTGTCCTTGTACTGCTGTCAGCTGATAGATTCAAATGAGAGCTCCCTTTGAAACTAAGGCTCACCATCACTTGGTTTCTTGTTCAGTTCCTTTTTCTCGGTCCCTATTGCTGCTCTCTGCTTTCCAGATCCTCCTGGTGACTCAAGTTTCAGGAATGGATGAAGTACAACCTACCATAAAGACAACACTGAAGGCACAGACCAGAGTTTACAGATAAGTCAGATTCAGAAAAGGCAACTGCAGGCAGTGGCACACATATTTTTACACAAGGCTGACAGCACCTGGAGCCAAGTATTTCCAGAGTCACCAAAACCTCTCACTGTCCCTGTAATTACCTGTGCTCAGGCAGGACCCTCCATCCTAAGCTCGCTCCATCATTTCTTCTGCCCATCTTTAGTGCTGATGCTTTCCTTGCATTTCCACCAGAAGGTGGCATTATTAAACTCTCTCAGAACTAAAAGTCATTCACGGTAAAGGAGGACGCGCCAGTGTAGCAGCTGGAGTCACTGAGGAACAAGCACAGAGTGTGAAAAATATATTTACAAAAAGAAAAAACAGTCACTACATCCCAACATCCCGATTCTGGAAGAAAGCATAAATTTCTTCCTTTTTGGTTTGTTTTTTTTTTTTTTAGTTGCTGGTTGTTATTGAGCAAATGCGAACCTGCGAATGTTAAAATAACTACAAACAATTTCACCAAGAATTCACAAAACACATCAGAATATCTTGTGAATCACACAGACCAGAGAGATGTTCCAGTGCAAACCTGTTATTGTTGCCATCACAGTTTTATTTCAGTGCCCTGAAAAGTGCTTTCCCCTGCTACTAAAAGTGAACTGAACATGACGTGAGTTGGCTGTACAGCTTGTTTTGAAGAGGACTTGCAGTGAAACAGCTTTTACCATGTGAGAGCAGAGTGTCTGGGTCTCAGCAAACAGAGAAGATTACTAATTGATGAGAGTAAGTATTGGTTCTGTCTCAGTCTTGATGCTCTCCCTATTCTTTGTTTTTTCTAACTGTCTTCCTTTATGCTACAACCACCATGTGAGTAAAACGGCAGGAGAGACTGTGGAGATATCTGCTGTATTTAGGATAGACCCAGTCACAGAATCACAGAATAACATGGGGTTGGAAGGGACCTCTGGAGATCATCTAGTCCAACCCCCTGCCAAAGCAGGTCCACCCAGAGCAGGTCCCACAGGAACGTGTCCAGGCGGGTTTTGAATGTCTCCAGAGAAGGAGACTCCACCGCCTCCCTGGGCAGCCTCTTCCAGTGCTCAGTCCAGTCTTTTACTATGCTTTTGGAGGCTACCAACAACTACAGTGTTTGAGACTTGGGGGCACTACCACAAAGCAAACAGAAATCCAAGCCTTTATGCCAGAATGCCATCATCCCTCTGTATCTAAACTCATCACAATAAACATCAAACAAGCTGGCCTAAAGAGACCTCTGCTATTCACCGCTGTCTTGCTTTTTTCTCTTTTTTTGTTTTTTTGTTTTTTTCTTCAGACAGACCAGCCTTTAACAGGGACATCATAGTGATGGTTAGGTGATGTCTGGGAAATTTAAAAAAGAAAAACATTATATCTCAGGTTTGACTGCTCCTCAGAGTGGAAACAGCCCAATTTTGTCATGTTCCTGTAGAAGCAGCTTGGGAACATTTGATAGATCACTGAGCAAGACAAAGAAAACTCCTCACAGAGCCATTTCACGTTTATAAAGAATACAACTCATGGTTTTTGCATCAGTGATTTTTATGTTAAGTAAAATTTAGCATACAAAATGACTGTTTCTGTCATGTTTGAGGTTTGAAGTTTCAGTTCTTTTTTTATGAGGAGTTCTGGATATAGCAGCTTTGCAAGCACAGCATGTGGAAAGGAAGCAAATTAGGGTGAGGAAAAAGGTGGCCAGTACCATTCACAAAATTTTTACAAACAGCAGAGTGCATAGAACTGCACTACTGGAAAAAAAAAAAAAAAAAAAAAAGATGTGGGGAATTGCAACTTAACAGTGTTAAGCAAGGAAAACCCCTTTTAGGCTTAAATCTTTTGCTTGTCAACCCAAGCAGCTGTCTTAACCAAAGGGATCAAAAAGATTGAGGTAAACTATGAGTGAATCACCCAGGACAACAGCGTAGACAGTGGTTGTCTCTAAAACTAGGAAATTAATTCACTTTCCTTTTTTCAGTTCTCTGTCAGATTGCTGCAGCTTTACTCATGCCCAGGAAATTTTGAATAAATTAAAAATGACGAGGAAAAGAACTGCATGATGAATAGGTGGCACAAACACTTTGCTAACAAGCAAGGATTGGAACCACAGATGTGCAAACTGCAATTCAAATTCACTTGAATTGCAAAAGAAGAACTGCACATGGCCTGACCACGCAAGAAGGGGTTGGTCACCTGATAGAGAGGATAGTTTGTTGAGAAAGGCAATTGTTTGCCCAACTGTGACTTTGGCAGCCTGGATTCTGTGCTGATCCACACAATCAGTCACAATACTGATTTTTGCAATAGTTGGCTATCTTTAGTTGCTGTCATCTGCCTCTCTCCTGAGGCAGTCTCTTCTGGATGAGGACTTCTCTAATAAACATTTCTGAATCACCTATCCACAGTGATATCAGAGGGAACGGATGATGCAGTGGTGTATCAGTGGTGAGTAGCTCCCAGCCTAGCTAGTGAGTTAGATAAACGCTTATCTCCGGTCCTTTCTTGGGCAAGACTCTTATGGATCCTGTAAAAGGGCAAGTTAAGGACAAGACTTTCTGTAAAAGATGGGAGTGGCTAAAATAATCTTTTGCCAAGAAGCAAGTTTTTCATGGTGTGGGTTGTTTTGCTTTTATTAAGTTCCCTTCTGTTGGTTTTAATGTGCCTCCCCATCCCATGTAAGAGGTTAATCTCCTCCCAGTCAGGCTAATTAGGTTTGGTCCAGTTCTCTGCACTCTTGTGATCTATTTAGTCAGGGCCACACACATGATACCATCTAGTAAAGAGGTAAGTCGTCTTCTTGCTTTTCCCCTTCCCCTGCTAACCTGTTGGTATTACAGCAATGTCCTCTACGTCTCATTGAGATCTTTTCCCCCTTTCCTTTTAACTTCGTGATCTCCTGCCATTCCCCTTTTGTTAGTCTCTGCCAGGTTCTTACTCTGAGGAGGAGCTGAAAAAACCCACACCGTCTTGTTAGAAGGGGACTTCAATGCTCTCCCACTACAGACAACAGTTATACTTAGCCCCTTTCACCCTTCTTTCTCTTCAAGCCATTGCAGGACCTTCACTCGCACCAGCATTTTTGTGCCTTGTCTCATTTGCTCAGAGATTTTTTTTCTTTTGGTCTTCCTCTGGGGTTTTTCTCGCAGGCTCTGGCGTGGCAGGCTTCAGCAATTCAACTGCTGCTTTGTGGGACAGTGCCCTTTCTCCTCACCTCACCGCAGCCACACACACAGAAGCCTTGGCTGAGCTGCTCCTCTAGTGGTAGCAGCCCAGCTTTCCACCCCAGGGGAGAAGGTAGAGAAAGCTGCCTCGGCAGCATTCGCTGCTTTAAAGTCTTTCTTCCAAGGAAGAGCTGGGCAAAGGGCAAGAGGCCAGATGGATCCTTGGTACCACCTATAAGCCAGACTTGGTCCCTGGTAATCAATCAATTATGGCTGAAAGATCAGAAGTGTATTTGAAGCGTGGCATGTGTGCTAAGGACAGGTCAACAGACGCCAAAAGGTTACGAGTGATGGGGAATCATCCCTTAATCAAGAAGGGTTCTCAGAGGGTGGAAGACAGATTGCTTCTGGATTCAGTTCTATTCACTGCTTCATCTGGAAATCAAGAAAAATTGCCAGTGATGAAATTCAAAAGAGGCACCTACTTTGATGGAGTAGGAAATAACGAGTGGGACAAGGTAGGCACGCAGACACAGAGCTGTTGAGCTGAGACAAAAGCATTAAAGCCAAAACTAAGAAAGAACAATGCCTACAGAGCAAGAGGTGTTTTTTTGCTGAAAAGCAGGTACTTAAAGATTTTATGTCATTGTTATTGTGGGTGAAGAGCTGAACTTACATCCCTAGTGCAACAACACATCAAAGAAGAGATTAATGAGGCCCTTACATGGACAAAAGAACAGCAAGAGGAACAGCTTCTGGTTTCTGTGAACAGAGCTGATGAAACTGGTACCACAGTGTTGCGTGCTCAGCTGATGTTCACATCTTTAAAGAACTGCTAGTAAACTGAAGACATACATGGTCTGCAGAGCAATAACCTACACCAGAGGAACATCTCCCAGTGACAGATTTAAAAATCTCCTCAGATGCAGCTTGTGAAAGATGACCGAGAAGCCACTTCTCATACAAGTACTTTATTCTGGTGAAACATGAAAACATGAAGACGTCTCACGTTGGCTTCATATCACTTCAGCCAAATGTAAGTTATTGAGCAAAGTAACAATGTCAGAGGCATACAGGATAGCAGCAAACAGCCTAAGCGAAAGAAAAGCTATACCTGTGGGTGGAATAACACTGAAGGTCTACCTAGAAGAAATCTCACTTCTCCTGAACTGAGATCTATGATCCTTCCTACCCTACCAACAACCTCCTGTACCTTTCTTGTTTCTGCTTCTGTGAACAAGCAGCCTCTCCTGTTGAGAAATGGCTTTTACTTCTGCTTGGCTAGCCTCTTCTAGGACATGGAGGAGAGCAGCACTTGCCAGCTGCTAGCACAGCTGTTCTGCTGGCGGGACTCAAACCCATCCCATTTGGCTAGCGCATGGTCCTCTGTGCTCTCTTCTCCCGTCCCAGGGTCCCCCAAAAGACAGACAGGGCCCACCACACTCTCGGGAGAAATTCATAGAAGCTGCTCAGGTTCCTGCTGTGACAAAAACCCATGGTAAACCTCCGCAGCCTCTACCCTTACACCGCACACACATGTAAGCGTTCTACTTCTCGTTTGATATTTTGACCACTATTACCATTTGTAGTCAGATTTGCTGTATAGAAAACCCGCTACGGGAGACATCAAGCAAAAAGGTAGCGTGAATTAACATGCCTTCATTTCCTTTCTTAGCAAGGTAAGCAGGAGCTTGGAAGATCAAAGAGCAATGAATAAAAGGAGCTTTCCCTACACTAAATCTATACAGATCTTTTCTTCTACAATTACATACTGCAAGTTGCAAAATTATTTATCTGGCAGAAAGGGACCAGAACCACACCTCACACCCACCCACCAAGTGCCTTCCTCCTCTCCGCTCACTACAGATGATCCTTAGATTATTTCTTTTCTGAGATTAAGATGCATTTTACAGCCCATAAGAAAGAACAAGGTTTCTGTTGAATAAGAGCTGCTTAGTGGCATCTACTTCTAATGATTATTGGGTCAGATGAAGCTGCTTTAACTCAGTAATCAGGCTGACAGTGGAAACTTTGCATTTCCTTACACGTTATGTCTTTAATTTTATTTCTGACTTTAAAGGATCATCTCTGATGAACACTGAGGAGAGAAGCACTTGTGATACAATCTGTAAGGAAGTACAAAGTTTCCGTTAAGAGACACAGCTACCTTGTGACATCTGGTTTTTGCAGCTGCTGGATATTGCTGTGTAGGCAGCACCTCTCGACAGAACTACCTGGTGAGTGAAAAGTGATTCTACACCCTTAGAGCAAAGAAGCTTCTTCACATCATCTGAGAAGAAAGGAGGAGAAAAGGTAAAATTCACAAAATGCCGTTACTTAAACAGTTGTGTGTCATGTACACTCATCATGTGTGTGACTGTAATGCTTTTTCATTTACCTTTTGTTGCTGTTCAGGTAATTTTTAAGCAGTTTTAAGAACTTCTGCATCATCAGAAGTGGCTGTATGTGCATTATGTGAGCTTATGTTTTCAGTTTAATACTTAAGTATTTAAGTTTTAAATATTATGCTGAACCTAGGTTAGATTCAGGTATGTGTAGGTGCAGTTGTTGCAAAGATGTCACCTCTAGACCACTGGTGTCAGACAGTTTTGTCCCTGTGACCTGTAATTCTGATTAAATTTCACTCTCTGTGTGTAATGGAACAGAACCGTGGGCTGGAGAGGTGTCAAGCCTGGGACTATACACAGGAGGGGGCAGGTTAATGATAGCCAGTGTTCCTTGTTATGTAGTGGCAATAAACAGTGCAAAGACAAATAAAGCAATGATACTCACTTTTCTTCCGCTTTCCATCCATAAAAATAAAGACAAAGGGGAAAAATTAGGCTTAGAAAAATTCTGTTATGTTAAGGTAAAAAAAATGGCACTTGCTGTGATGTAAACACACATCAGCAATATATTCGAACTGTGTCCAAGTTACTTACCTTGGAGTAACATCACTTAAAACTCTGTCTCTGCCTATTAGAAAAGAACATACATACAAACCCAACAAATTCCTGTTATTCATTTAGCCACTGAAGACAGCCCTTACTGAAAACTCATTTCAGCTTTCAGTAACTGTAATTTCATTAGAAGGAAGAGCCAGATTCATTTTTATTACTGTCTTCTTACGGTGATGTTTGCCTGACCGGAAAGGTGAGTGAAATCCTGAACTGTTATGAATAGAGTCTTTGCTTTTTGCTTTATTCCACACAGGAATTATCCCTCTCTGATTTAATGTTTGTGGTCCGTATCTTTCATTCCTATTTGCTTTCCTTTCCACCATTTGAACAGCCTTTTGTGTGCTTGACACCCAAGTTGCACAGTGCTGCAAGGACTAAGCACGTGCATGTTAAAGATTCTTAGCAAGTGTGCATATGCACCCCATAATGCTTAAGAAGTGTTTGACAAAACCTGTAATGAGAAGTGTTCTGGAACTGCAAGTTAGTCATTGCTAGTGATTCAGGCTTGCGGAGTAACCATACGGTCTTCACGGACTGAAAGTCACTGACATTTTTGTATTCTTTCTTTCTCAGGAACTGGGGGAAAAAACCAAACATGATTTCTTCCAGTACAGAGTCCTCTGAAGTTGAAATCTCAACCTTCTATGACTATTACGATAATTATAACGACGCTCCAAAGCCATGCAGTAAGGAAAGCGTCAAGAGGTTCGCAGCCTCCTTCCTACCCGTCCTGTACACCCTAGTGTTCCTGGTGGGGCTCACGGGAAACATTCTGGTCATTGTGGTCCTCTTCAAATACAAGAGGCTGAAGAGCATGACTGACGTGTACCTTCTAAACCTCGCCATCTCAGATCTGCTCTTTGTTATATCCTTGCCCTTCTGGTCTTATTTCACAATAGACCAGTGGGTTTTCGGAACGCCCTGTTGTAAAATCATTTCGTGGATCTACCTGGTTGGGTTTTATAGCGGCATATTTTTTATCATGCTTATGAGCATAGACAGATACCTGGCAATTGTTCGTGCAGTGTTTTCCTTGAAAGCAAGGACTACCTTCCATGGCTTGATCACTAGCCTTGTTGTATGGCTAATATCTCTTTCAGCCTCAGCTCCAGAACTTGTATTTAGAGAATCTTTTAACGAACATAATTATACCACCTGCAAGCCGATATATCCAAGCAATTTCACGACATGGAAACTTTTTTCCACTTTGGAAATCAACATTTTAGGGCTCCTAATCCCTTCTATAGTTATGACATTTTGCTACTCCATGATCATTAAAACATTAGTTCACTGTAGAAATGAGAAAAAGAGTAAGGCTGTGAGGATGATCTTTGCTGTCATGATCGTGTTTTTCTTCTTTTGGACCCCTTACAACATTGTTATTTTCCTACAACTGCTGGAAATGATGGGACTCATTAGAGACTGTCAAGTGAGTAGGAGTCTGGACTATGCTGCCCAGGTAACGGAAATCCTCGGTCTTTTTCACTGTTGCCTCAACCCAGTCATCTACTTCTTCATGGGGGAAAAATTTAAGAAGTACGTGAAGATGCTCTTCAAGAACTGGCGATTACCTGGACGTATTTGCAAGTGGTGTGGAGTTCACATCACTTACCACAGTGAATCCATCAGTTCATTCCACACACAATCTACAGGGGACCAAGATGCTCTGTAACGTATTTCAGACCAACCACTGAACTCACAGGGAAGCAAACTGACAAAAGCAGGAACTTTGAAAAGCTAAGCAAATGCACATGCATTTAACAGTAAGCTAGTGCCGGATAATTACTTACTTCAGCTTTGATTTCTGCCTCTAGATTTTCTGAATAGTACGACAGAAGGTGTTCTAGATGTGAAACGTGGGAGGTGGACACGCAGGTTTTATCTGCTGTGATTATAAATCACTGCTCAGACGTAACAGCAGCCTCGGTTCTCTGCAGAGCACTGTGCCACCTTGCTTCTTTTTCCACCAGCATCAAGACGGAGGTTGGCCTGCGTGGAGGGGCAGGGGAGAGACAGCTGCTTTTCTTCAGCACCTGCATTTGGAAAACATATTCATTTATTCAAGAAGGATGATTATTACCACCTTTTTTTTTTTATTTTTATTCTACAGTTGATCTGTGTAGAACTTGTTGGCTCTGACTCTTAGCAAGCTATTAACAGCACCTGCTACTGTTCAATGCCTCATCTCGGGGAGCGGATACGCTCCGTGTCATTAAGAAAAAGGACACAAAATACATTCTTTATGTGCACAAAGACGCAAAGCAAATGCATTACATTGTGTTATAGACACGTTTTCTCTCAGGCTTCCAAGTTGCCACATATGCCTATGTGTAGGTGTACATATAGACAGTTTGAATTACTTTATCACTGTAATTCAGGATAGCAATTCTGTACTTTAATTAACATAGAATATGTTTTTAATATTTTTTAATATAACTGTTTTAAATCATTTATTTTCCAGCATGTGTGAATAAGTTTGAAGAATCTTGATTAAAAATATATCTTTTAAAGGGAATGCTCTTTGTTCCTAAAGCACTTAACCCCAAGACTCAATTTTCATTCACTGGAGACGTATCTGGCAAAACAAAAGAAAGTAAAACCAGAGATTGTATAGAAATGGTCTGTCATAACTTAGAAACCACACGAAGAATCCTAGCATTTGATAACAGCAAAATGCGAAGAGCGTGATGCCCCAGTAGCCGCTCACAGATCTACATGATATTGATCAGAGATCTGGAACAGGAAATTCACACAGTAACGTTTAGATTTTGGCACAAAAATACTTTTTAAAAGGGCAATAATCAGTAATGTGGTAGCAGATAAAGTAAGAGTTGAAAAATACGTATTGGAAGATATTTCTGGTGCGTCTTTTTGCTGGATGACAACCATTCAGCAGAAAGACTTATTTTTTTTAGGCTGTCAGTAAGAAAGCAGCTGCTCGGACACAGCTGCAAAGAGCACACACGGCATTAAAGTGCATCAGGAAAGGGCTGAAAAAGAAATGCAAAAATATTGTGGTGCCATTGTTCTCATCACCCTAAATAAGAAACATGAGTGGAAGCTCACCTCCATGTGACCTCTCTCACGATACAAGACTGAAAACAAAAAGCAGCAGGCTTAAATACTCACGCACGCACATATCCACCATAATTAATTTCAGGAATATATTGCCATTAGCAGTTTGTTGAGGCTGACAAGCAAGGATCTGCATTAATGCAAATAATGAGAAGAGCTGTAGAAGACATTACATGTAGTAAGAAAGTGCCTTCCTTCCCAAGAAAAAGACCATAAATTTTTACTGCTCAGAACCTTACAAGCCGCTGAGTAAATCAGTTGGGAAAAAACGCTGCGAGGGGTGGGTTAAGCCATCCATCACCTGTTTTGAAAAGGAAGACAAACGGCAAGAGTCAGGTGCTTCAAAGTCTCACAGATGTCCACTGAACCCAACAACATGTCACTCCCAAGCCGGCATGGCACATTGTCCTCACAGAGGTGACACTGACGGTGCCAGGCAGTGGGAAGTGCTGAGCCACCCATCGCTCAAGTGCACGGACTGACCTGGGACCCAAACAGAGCACCACAGTTATTTTTTTTTCTTGGTCCTACTCTCTGATCCTTCTAGTCAGTGAGAATAAACCCATCCTGTTGAGAAACCTTGCTTTCCCAGCCAGGGGAAGGGCTGCCTGTGCTGGCCTGGCAAAAATGACGGCTAGCCAAGCAAAAAGCAAGCCATAGGCTCTTGGCTCTTGACAACTGTGAGATGAGAGAGATCCAGGGCTACAAGCAGCGTTGAGGAATGACACCGGGATGGCTATCAGCTCGCAGGCTGGTCCGGCTCTGGGCACACACCCTGTGGTGGGGGAGGCTGATGAATCTGCTCATGTGTGGAATTAACGGGCCGCACCCAGTGGCTGTGCAGCGTTGCCATAAACGGAGCTAGTGTAAAGCCCCTTTTCCACACAAAACTCAAAGGTGCTTCACATCGCTGCTCGGCTTTGTGCCCCACAGCCTCTACAGACATGCCTTTGGTGCACAGGGTGCCTGGTGCAGTCAGAGCTCCCTCCAGGTGAATGTTGTCCTTGTCTCTTTGCCCAAATAACCACTTCCAGTCCTCCCAGTAATAATCTACTCAATGCATGGGCTGGATGAGCAACTGAGCTGGAGGTTGTGCTCTGAGCAAGTTTGCTGAATTGGGTGCAAGAGGGAGCTCACCTTTAAGTGACGGGCTCAGCAATTCAGGTGCTGGGACTGGAGCTCACCAAAACTGGGAGGTTTTGTCCTGTCTGTCACCTAGAACAAATCTTCCTCCCCCATGCAGTGGATAATGCCACTCCTCTTGAGAGAGGGCTTTGAAATCTGCTGATGAGAAAGGATGACACAATAGTATTAATACAGACAAAAATAAAGAAGGGATTTTCAAAATGTCAGTTGACCAAAGGTGTCATTTCAGCTGAACGAGAGTTTCCAATGATGGTATGTACAGACCTGTTGAACCATGAAAGAGAATGGATAGACATGTGTGAGTGAAGCAAAGCTGACTCATTCCTACACCCACATTTTTGCATTGGGGTTCCTCGGAAGGCCAGCCTGTGTCTTCTCTTCAGTAGCACTAAGCCACCTTTCGGTAGACTAGGGGAAAAAAATCAGCTTAATTATATTAAATATAAAGAACGATTAAAAAGTAAAAAGTAGTTGGTTAGTTTGTTTTCATATGGCACTTAGGCCACCACAGTCACTCCCTAAACATAAAGCTGAATTACATACTTATCTTTGACCCTGGGAGACAGCTTCATCCCTTTTGACGACACGGAAGCAGCATCATGGTTGGCAGCCTCCTCCCAGTCTGCTCCTTTCAGTCGGAGAGCCAGCCCTGGAAAGAAAGTAAGGAACTGATTTTTCTCCTTCCTACACTATTACTGCTTGTCACTGTCTCAGCACCAGCTCTGCACACCTGGTCTGAAGGAGAGTGCAATTCGACAGGCAGCACAGTGCTACTCTGTTACCAGGATGCTTCCAGTCTAAAAATGCCAGCAGGGACATACACAAACATTTTCCTCCACGAGCTCTTAATGGTTTCCAGTTTTATCCAACATCTTTCTCTTAACACAGCCAGAGACCAACCTCATTGTCGTGGTTTGGGCTGGGCTGGCCATTAAAACAAACAAACACTCTCTAACTTCTCTCTCAAGTGAAAGAAGAATGAGAGAAAGAGAGACTTAAGAGTTCAAAAGAAACTAAACTACTTTAATGAAATATTAATAAGAAAATAACAAAATGATATTAATAAGAAAATAATAAAATATATACAATATATACAAAACCACATCGAGCTCCCAGGATGACAATCACATCACCAGCAGGCTCTGAGAAGGTCCCTGACTGGACTCAGCGATGGATGGGAGCTGAACTCAGAGACCCGATTCAGGAATGCATGGATTTGGATCAAAGGCAGATGAAGAGACAGGGTCCTCCTCAGATGTCAGCCACTGAAGAAAGAGGCTGAGCCTTTGATCCCTCAGCTTTTATACTGAGTGTGATGCAGATGGGATGGAACACCCTGTTGGTCAGGTTTGGGTCATCCGTCCTGTCCACTCCTCCTTGCAGGTGGGACCCCTCTACGCTTTTCCATTTCCAACCCTCCAACGGGGCAAATAATGCAGTTACCTGACCTTGGTTGTTATAGCAGTAAGTATAAGCAAGACCCTCTCTGCATACCATCCTTCCTTGGCATGAACTACAAACATCAGGCCTTATCTCTGCTAGAAGCCAACACTGTCTGAAAAAGATGCCATTAACTTGGAAGAGTTCAGTTAGAAGGGGTTTAGCTGAAAAGTAAAATTATTGATATGAAAATTGGTTCTCTTTTACCTTAAACCACGAGACTCATCAACTCCCATCTCTTCTGCAAGTATCTATCTTGATTTACAGTTAGAAATCAAGAGCCATTTAGTAACGTCAATCAAAACGATGATTAAAATGCTGCTCTCAACAGGACTTCGCTACTCCAGGCATAAAAGAAGCTTTAAAGTGGGAGGCTGGAAATGAATAGTCAGTATAACTGAGGTGAGACTTCTAGCATTTGCATAACTGGTAAAACCATTCAAAGGCAATGTAGCACTGGTTGTATCTGCAGCCACCTTACTGTCACACAGCAGTGGTGTACACACTGGCAGTCATGGAGGCATCACTCCTACTGGAGCAGGAACTATCAGTGTGGAGACACCAAGTTAGATGCTTCCAGGATGATTTTCTTTTTCACGGTCATTCAGCAGCAACATCCACCAGAAAAAAAATCAACAAACCTGCATCTTATGGGGTAGTCGTTGAGTCAAAGACACTTCTCACAGAAATGAGGCTCAAAAGCAGAAAAGCCTTTTGTTCCAGATCAGCAACATCCAAGTCCTCTGCCAGCTCCTTGATGGAGCACTGGCATGACTGACCAGTGGTGCTGTTCTCTCGCCCTTGGCACAGGATACCCCTCCACATATCCCTCGCACCCTCACCTCAAAAGAAGACTGCTCACAGGCCACGGTCAGGCTTTTGTCTTAATTTATTTCTGATCCTCCTCTGAACTCTCAGAAATGGTAACATACGATATCTCTACTGAAAAGACTAATTAATGCCTTCTCTTCTGCATCACTGACCACTTGACCTTGTTTTTTAAAAAGCTGCTGCCTTATAGCTAGGGGAGCTGAGGCACAGGGCAAGAGCTCTGACATTATGAGCACAATGCACATTTTTGACAGGATCTCCGGGCCCTCCCATCTCTCCTTGGGGAGGATTTGCATTTCAGCTTGGTGAGGGGAACTCCAGGTAAGAGCTGCCCACACTGTGACCTTTCTGGTAGCCAAATCTGAAATGGCCCAGCCAGGAAAGTCTCCGTCTGGATCCAGGTTCTGCAAGGACCAGCACAGGTTAATGTGAAGGGTACCTGGAGGTAACTGGATGACCAGCTACTGTCATCTTCCAATAACAGATGTTCTTCACTGGCACAGGTAACAGAGGGTGTTACGTGTACCAGAGAGCAAGGATTCCTGTTCAGAGGTGACCAAAAAAAGAAACAAATTCATCTCCTGTACAAATGCAGCCCAAACACATGATTTATTAGTGCATCATACTCCTTTAGTTCTTGTGTTGGCTTTTTGTTTGGCTGTGGTTTTTTTTTAATTTCAAGTCATCTTGGAAAGGTTGAAGTTTCTCTGAAGTTTAGTTTCTGGTGTCAGAGTAACAGCATGCATTCAGTACGTGTAGCTCAGTAATTTCATGCTGCAAACTTGTTATGATTTCAGGCGTTGCAAAATAAAAACCGCTAAGGCACTAAACATTTTTTAAGATTCCAAGAAGGTGTTTGTTTCCTTGCTTTGGCTTTTAACAACTATAGCAAGTAATCAAGAATCTCATCTGCAAGAACCTGATCTGTTTCCACAGATATGAAACCCTCACAAAAGGTAGTCTGGGTGCTGCTAGCAACCTGTGAGACAACAAAGGCTGAACAAAGATTGATGTTACCAGATCCACTCGTTTGCTCAAAAGAGGCCAGCGGCGTTTGATCAGCATTTTCCCAGAAGCTCCAAGCAGCCAAGTTGAGAAAGAGACTTTTGCACCTGGGGCAGTGATTAGAGCAACAGGTGGACAACCCTGCCTGAAAATCATATTTGTCTCTTTTGCACAAGGACTTTGCAGCCTTTGAAATATCTGCACAGAAGTATAGTGGTTTGGGCAGATGACAGAATGAAGAGAGAGTCTTCTCTCTGACTTTTAACCTATCGCCATCACACATAAATAGAAAGAGCAGGACCAGCTAGCAGCAATACAAAAAAACAAAAGTATCTTAATCAAAGTGAAAAAAGACCACAACAGATCTCTGTACTTGCTCATAACTGGTAAACTGAAATTTGACCACAAGTAAGACCATGACCGCAGACTGACTTGCCTTTTCCGCTACCAAAGTATATGGGAAAGGTGTAAAAAGCACGGAGAGAAGAAAGAGGATGGCTTTTCCTGTTGTTTGTGCCCTTCTTGTTCATTCACAAGCGCCAGGAATGGAAAGAAAACAAGGCTGGTTGATGGCAAGGAACAACATTGTCTGCAGGCCCTGCAGAGAAACAGTGCTGAGAAACTGCAGAGCACAGGTCTGCCCTTGCTATCAAAAATCTTGTTTACCCTCTCTAGAAGAGTGAAACCCATAGCACGAGGTGTCACACAAAAACCTGCCACGCTGCAGAGAATGGGCTGAAGAGTTTACTAAAGGAACGAAAAAGGAAGTTTGGATTTAGGCCGTTTTCTCCTCAGTTCTGCTTCACCAACCCATCCTTGCATAACGCAGGTCAGTACTCGCTTCCTTTCCTCAGAAATATGAGGGAACTCCCCAAAACCCCCATGGGGAGGCTGGCTCCCGTCTGCTCCTGGGGTTTTTTGCCACAGCCTCCTCTCCCACAGTCACATGGAGCTGGGAGCAAATCCATCCATTTCCTCACCAGCTTAAGCTCACGTTATCCGCAGGCAGCGCTCACGCAAGTAGGGTGTCTGCCTGGTCACTGCACTGGCAGGAGATTTAGCATTTGAAAAGGCAGCTTCATGAAGGTCTGAACATGGGAGAGAACAGATTTTTGGTGGTGGTTGCATCATCTAACGATCAGTATCCTTTAACCCGGCGCTGCTGTTTGCATTTTGTTTCAGCCTCGGATTAAAACTGCTTTATAGTAAGCTCAGCCTTTGAAATCAAATATTTCATTATTTCTGCCCTGAATTCTTATTAAATCTTTATTCTGATGGAGAAACAATTTCAGAAGTCCTCCTGTAACCAAAAGTCATAGAAAGAACTCATGGATTTGTCTTCCTTTAAATGTTTTTTGTTAACAACTTAATTGAATAAATCTATCACATTGCTTTATCAGTAGCTTATCCCACATAACCACAGGGATGTGCCATAACTTAGAAAAGAAGCTAGCGTTTGAAGCAAAATAGCAATAAAGTGATGAATGTTACTGTAGAAGACTACCAGACAGAAAAGAGGTTTTTTGTTGGTTTCTTGTGTTTTGGTTTTTTTTTCAAATTTACTGACTTGAGAATTCATGAGAATTTGCCTGGCAATTAAACTTCTGTAGTGTAAAAAAAAAAAAATACAGTGCTTTATATACTCCAAAATGGGACTATGCGAATAAAATTTAAACAATCAAACCTCAAATCAGCATTTATGAAAGGTCAACTCTTACATGATAATTATTTAACAATTTGTGCTACTGAAAAAGCAAAGGTCAGCATTAGATATCCAAGATTCTGAAGAATTTTCCTTTGCGTGCTTTTCTTGGGGTGGATGAAGGGTATTTGTTTTGGTTTTTTTTAAATTGTACAGATGCAGGGTAACTACATTTCCGTTCAAAGGGTTCATGTCAAAAAAAAAAAGCTTACCTTTTCTGTAAGGTAATTCTCAATAAAAGAACTCAGTCATAATATGATAGGATTGAATGTGGCCTGGATTTTCAGGAAGGCACATGCCCAATTAATAATCTGTCATGCCACCATAAACCACTGAGTATGGATAGGCTTCCAGGTTACTGGAAAAACGTAAAAAGAGCTCTAGAAATGTCAACTACCCATACAGAATAGGTAGCTAGTATCAATGGCTATTTTAGTGACACCTCCTAGCTAAATCTGCCATGTTTTCTAGACCTGAGGCCACAAGATCCTGCAAATTTACCACTTTGGCAAAAACAAAACACAGTGGGGAAAAAAACAAATAAATCAGTGAGATCCTTTGCAGCCAAAGTCTGCCTGGTCAGTGCATGGCAGAAGCTAGATGTGTCTACTCCAAGACTAGCAGTGGCTGAGGACCAGGTTCGTGAGACCTCGTAGAGACCCACCAGCCAGATGTGCCCTGCAGCCCACGGGGGTAGAAAGCAACTGCCCCAGGTCTTGTTCATGCAGACAATGCTTGTGCTTGGAGAAAAAAGTGACATTTTATTACCTGCAGTTCACTAGATGGCTTGCACTGTCTGCACTGGCTTCCTTATCGTATTGGGTCACAGACTTAAACCAGACGGAAGCACGTCCATCGCTATCTATCAACCAGAGTTGATATGCTCCAAAGAGACTGTAGCACTGCATCCTTTCTTTCTCCCTGAAAGGAAAAAAAAAATAAAAAAGAAAAAAAAAGGGGCTTTTTTTAAAGTGCTGGTTTCAGCCTTGCCAGGGATCTCCATCAATTCAACTCTTGCATCTGGTGATCAAGACTCTGCCCTCCTTTGTAAAACAAGGCATTTTGCAGATGAAAAGTACTACAATGAAACTAAGTATAGTTCTGGAGACAAAAAAGTGTGTATTCATTGCTAAATTTCTTGCCTTGTCTCAAGACATCAAGAACCATGCATACTCTTTCACTCACAGCCCAAAAAGTTTCATCTCCTTCCACAGAAGATGAAAATAACTTCATAATGCATTGTATTCTGAAACAAAAAAAAAAGCCTTTGGTTTTGAGCAATTTCTTCCTAACATTTCTCCGTCAAGGGGTGATTGTTGTCCTGAATCATGAGGGTTTGCAGACAAAACCCCAACCCCTTTTAGACTTGCTTGCCTGATTTACTTCACGTTTTGACATTTTTAATCAGCAGGGGGTTTCACCAATTTGCATAAACACACTAAAACAGGTATCAGGAAAAACCTAAGTACTTCATAAGAACAGGAACATTCTTTCCAAGCTAAACCAGCATCAAATTTTTGCATCAAAAGGCATAGAGCCTTACAATAAATGAGTAAGCCCCCAAAATCAAAATACGCTATGGAGCACAGAACCAGGTTTTTAAAAGAGAACTAATGCTTTTAAACAATCTCAGTTGCTGTAAATAAGATCGAATTGCAGAGCAGGAGGCTTTAGGGTTTAGGGGTTTGGGTGGTTTTTTGCAAACTGAGTCATGGTGAGCAAGCAGCTGATTCACATGTCAAAGTTGAGTCTCTTCTACTGAAAAGACTTTAAAAGCACTGAAATTCCAGCTCAACTTAATAAGAAAAAAAGACTTCACCTGAAAGTTTCAGGTGCTGAAACTCAGAAAGAGACAATCAGGTATGCTCACCTTGACCAACAGGACACAGGGCTAGATGGACCTTACTCAAACTCAGTACCATTATTCTTATATATAAAAAAAAATATATACTTTTATTACATAAGAAAGCAAAGATAACACCACGAGCTGAGCTCTGTGTATTTTTGAAGCCCTCAGCCTCTGAGACAAGAGCAGTTTCATGTGCTGCGACAATGGGGCAGACTCCTGACAAACTCATGACACAGAGAGAGCAGACACAGTGGGAATCCCTGAAGGTTCTTTCACCCACCTTGCAGGACAAGTACAACAGCACGGCTGTATTGCTGAAGAAGGTACTTGCTCACCAGAAACCACAGTGAAACCAGAGCAAGCCTCGTCTAGCCTTACTGTTTTGTGAACAACTGACAATAGGTGATGCATACCAAGGACTGTCAGAAAAGACATGGTTTCTACCTCGGTTTGCAAGGATAACACAGAAGACAAGATGGTGATAAACAGTTGGGGAGCAATTACCAGCAGAGCCTCGGGTATTCACAACTTTGCAGTTAAGAGGATTTTTGTTATGACTTGGATATATTTTCCCCACCCTGCACATCCAGCCAGGGGAGCTGAAGCTTCACCCCACTTCACCTCCTTTCTTTTGTGTAAAATTTTCCACCTGTAGCTATGAAAACCTGATAACTGCAGAACTCAAGCATCAACCACCTTGGCCAGCTCAGTGAGCTTTGTCAGCACCATTCAGCTTTGCCACAGCCCGTAGCTGGCTGGTGGCACCAAAAGGGAAATGATTTTCTTTCCCCGCTCCACCACCAACCTGCTTGTGTTCGGAAAAAAAAAAAAAAACCAACCAAAAACCAACCAAACAAAAAACTCAACTACCCACTATTTACCTGACACATTATTATGCTTTCCCCTTGGTCTTAAGAAGGCTTCTCATCCAGACTGTCTTTTGTAACACTGAATATTCTTGTCTGCTTGTATCTCCACAGTGCTTAGGCATCCCGTTTCAGCACCGTAGGTACAGTACAAAGGAGAACCAAACTTCATGCAAGTCAAGTATGCTACTGCCGTAATCTCATTTCGGTATCTTTGCAAGACAGGTTTTTTTTTTTTTCAGAATTTAAAAACCAAAAAAACCCCACTAAAACAAAAGATGCCTAGGTAGCTTCTACTCTTGCATCTGAATTACTAGCACTTTCTGTCTGAGCTCTCTTTATTTCCTAGGATGGGTGATCAAGATTAATTTTGGGGTTGAGTGGGGTGTGTCCCTTTTTTTTTCCCAATAAAAAACATTAGGAGGAGTCCAATATTTGGCTAATACTAAAACATCAACTGTCTTGGCATGAGAGTTAAAATTAGCATGGATTCGTAGAAGCTCTAGGTTTTCTTCAACACCTCTGAAGCCTTTGAGTCAAAACAAACAGACCTCAGAGTTTAGACTTGAAAAAGTGAAAAAAAAAAAAAAAAAAGAAAAAAGAGCTGCTTCAGCAGATACCAACCAGCAGCTACTTTCTTCTACATCAACACGAGCTAGATGGACTCTGTGCTTTAAATAAGTCAAGTCTGCAGGTGTCTGTGTTTGACTGTAGTCAAAAGACACACATTGCTCTAAGTTCAGCTTTTGAAGTGGATACTGCTCTGGATCAAAGGACCAAAAGAGCAACACAGGAAAGCGCTGCAGCAGAAGTCACCACTTCGACAAAATTTTGCAGGAAATCATGCTAACCCCTCACAAGTTCATTACTAGGTTCTCAGGTTCTTCAGCACACCAGATCTACCTATTCATGATTAGTGCAAACCACATCCTAAAACTGAGGTGAAAAGAGTCAGAAAGCTTCAAAGAAGATAATGTAAAGTACATGCACGATCCAGACGCATCTCTCATGGTCTAAAATCTCCTGGGAAATCTCACTGGTAAAGCAGAGTGCTTCAACATCCAGAAATAAAATGTAACGAGAGGGAGGTGAGAAAGGAGTACAAGTTTTCCTTCTGTGCAGCTTCCTTCTTCTTCCATACGTGGCTGCTCAGAAAACAGCAACTAATACTTCCAATATACAGGAGAAAGGTTACAGTCTAAAGCTCAGAAACAGAGAAACAGGCTAAGAGTAAGCTCTCAGCTTCTTTTCCTCCTTCTCCTCAACAGTTCTACATATGCTTCAGAAGGCTCCTTCACCCACAGTGCAGGAACACATCCAGACCCTGCAGCCACCACACACATAACATAGAGCCATTCACCTTCTCTCAAGGCAAGTGCATTGGAGAGTGCTACTGCAGAGCTCCACGACCAGGGGAGACTTCTGGCTAGATCCATAAAGAGTTTTCACTCTGTGCACCCGACCGAGATTGGTGGGACTCACCAAAAGGAAGCTCTGAGTGGGATTTGGAAGAAAGGAGAAAGGTATAAGCAAGCTGGAAACAAAGGCATCTTCGTCCAGCTTGCAAACTAATGATGGATAGGTGAAAGGGGCAGAAATCAACTCCACTTCAGGCAAACAAGGACACATTGAAGGAAATTTTTTTGGTTTCTCTACACATAAGACTTCCCTAGTACAAGAGGAAGAGCCAGCAAGACTTAAGGAAGAATGAAACAGGAAACAGAAGAGTAATTTCTTGGCTACAGCATTAGAGGGATGACCTGCAGTTGCTAGGCATTTCCCCACATCGTGCTCAGATCCACGCTCTGGCCCACAACCGCCCACAACACTGAAAACGCTCAGTTAATATTAGTATAGAAGCACAGAGTTAAGAAATAAAAAAAAAAAATTGTATACACTTAGGACTAAAGACAATTAACAGCAACATTCTTTCAAACCACAGATACTGGCTGCATTTTCCTACTGAATTTGCACCATTATTCAAACGCATCCAGTCTATTTAACAAGGGCCCTTTCTGTTGGGAGTTTCAAACTCAATTCCCAGTTCCGTTAGCGAGTCTTTTTTCCTCTCGTCTACCAAGAAAAAAAAAAAAAAAAAAAAGGCTAAGTTACAGTCATGCAGCTGTAAGCCTGTTACCAAAGTGCAAGATATTGATCTTACCACCACACTTGCACAGAGTCTGCTATGACTCCATGCTGTAGAATTCCATAAGCAAGACTGTGCTGCCCATTACAACACTACAGAGCTCAAAGTGGGACCTTCCTAAGACCCTGACTTTGGAGTCCTACCTATACTTGGCTCCTGAGGAACAGCTGTATGTGCTGAAGTCCAAAATCTGAATTCTTAAATACATTCCTGACTCCTTGGCCACAAATCCTACTGAAAGGGGATTGCATTACCAAGGGCCTGGAACTAGCACTGGATCTGTGAAACCTCTTGTAGGTAACACACATCTTCAAGACTTCCCCCAAAGCCGGAGACTCTGGTTCACTCCTCCCATATTTGATAACATAACGAGCAACAGAAAATACCTTCTGAAAAGGAATTTTTAAGGATATATAGTTTATTCAGCAAAAGCATGACAAAGATCCTCATGATATCTTTTCCAACATTTTTTCCATTCAGCCCTTTGCATCAAGTCTCAAGATCATCTCTTCCTCCAGAGTTTTGCCTTCTCATGGAAGGAGAACCATTAAAGTAGACCTCACTCTTCTGTAGCTTCCAGTTCCTTTTGTAACAAGGTCTTCCAGCCAGGACCTCGAGGCTGGCTACCATGCTTTTAAGTCCTGGCCTTGCAAGACAGCTTCCGTGCAACTCATTTTCCTTCAAATAAAGTTGCTGCAGCACCTGGACCAGGTCATTCAGGACCTCATCACCCTTTACACATCCTTGCTGAGTTGTCTCCGTGTTGTTCTGCACTTTCTCAAAATTTCTGTAAATCCAGTCCATCAGGGAAGTAAGAAGGTAACAGAGAAGGCACAAAACAGTTTCGGAGCACAAACATGTACTTCATGTTGGCTGTGGACAGTGAAACTGACAACTGCCTTGCATACAGCAACAAGACTTCAGTGAGCTGTTGACAAGTTTCCTAACAGTAAACACTGACACAGCTTGCCTAGGGAAGTGTGAGGTCTCCATCCCAGGAAATTTTGAAGAACAGGTTAAACAAATACACCAGGAGTACTTTAGATACAGATACCATCAGCTTCAGGTAGAGAGGCATAGAGTTCGATCCCCTCTCACAAAACTTTCATCTTTTATCACCTGATAAAATGCTGTTTGCAGTCTGGGAAAGATATGTACAAAAAGAGATTAAACTGAAAATGTGGGGACTGCACATCAAACAGCAGTTCCTTTGGGAAGTTATGCTAGAGCATTTGCAAGCAAAAAAAAAAAAAAGGAAGATGGTAAGTGATTGCAAAACCATGTAACAGAAGAACATTCTCGAGTAGTTTCCTGCTGATAGAGAGACAAAAATGCCCAGTAAACAACTAAGCTGCTGTCAGAGGCTCAGGTGAGGATCTCTCAGCACTGTGAACTGAGACAGATGGATTTCCAGGAAGAGCATCCTAGGAAAACTGTCAGAATATCCATTTTACACGTAGAGAGATCACTGGGAACAGCAGCATCTCAATATATCTGAAATGAGAATAGAAGGGGACTGCAATAGTCTAGTCAGCCATCCAATTAGAGCCAAGTGACCAAATCCATCCAAAGAGAGGGCATTTCTTCCTTTTGCAGTCCAAACTTAAAGTTTTGTTAACAGGTTGCCTTTTCAGCCTGGATTATTCGGTATCATCTCCTTCAGAGCACACCGTTACAGGATTCTTCTGTAATTACCACTTCTGAATGCCTGACAGATTTGTCAGGTGGACGGTGTTTGCTGTCCAGTCAGGAGGATTATTTCTAGAGCCAGGCTCATGTAAACATTCAAACTGTGCAAACAAATGAGTATTTAATCAAAAAACAGTGAAAGAAAACCACTGGCACTGCGGAGCCCTCCGAGAGATGTGAGAGCAGGGAGACAGGGAGAACTACCTGCACAGGAGAATTACAAAGGGCATGGACAAGGTCAAGTCTCAACTGATTCAGGGACTGACATTTTGGTCAACACTTAGGAAGATAACCATATTATGAACATAAGGGAAAGAGCAGTCTTGTACCTAGGTTAAGAAAGAGAATTCAACTATATACTGCCCACTATTCACCATTTCACATTCACCTATTTGCTCCTTCATCCCAGATAATCACATTTAAAAGGCCTCCATTCACGTGCAGGCAGTATCACAGTCCAGGCTTACAAGCCTTACTCCAGGGCTGGAAAAGATATCTGTGCTAAGCTGAACCCCTGCAGCTACAGTCTAAGGGCAGATTTCAAACGTCACTCCCCTACAGAATTGCAAAGATCACACCTCCCTTCCAGATGGAACCAGTGTAATCGGTCTCCTTACAGACCGATTCTGACTAAATACTGGGTTTGCACTGGTCTGCTGAAAGCAGAGAACACTGTGCCCATTACTCAGCTGCTGTGCCAGTAAAGCACTTGCAAGTTCCTAAGGACAGGTAGAAAGGAGCATTTGAGGACCCATAATTTTAGCATCAAGAACATTCTTTCTCGCCAAGCCGTCAGGAACAGAGGGCCCCAGACAGACCACCCCATTGAGCTTCAGCATCTGGAACCGATCACACAGCTACACTGCAGATGCTAACCAGAGGTCTGACAACGGTTTCACATCATGCCCAAAATCAAAATCAAGTAGGAACTTGGTCAAGGTGAGCCAGCTTAACCCCCACAGCCCCTCTTCTCCTATGCATTTGGCCTTCAGTCAGAAGGTTCCTTCTGATTTCATGTGCACCTCTGGATATGGACAATAGAACCACATTTCTGGAAGTGTTCAAGGCCAGGCTGGATGAGGCTTTGAGAAACCTGGTCTAGTAGGAGGTGTCCCTGCCCACGGCAGGGGGGTTGGAACTTGATGATCTTTAAGGTCCCTTCCAGCTCTAACCATTCTATGATTCTATGATTTGAGGATAGGTTAAAATAACTGACCTGCTCGAGACTGCAAAGGAGCAAAATGCCAAAGCTGTCCCATTCTGCAGCACACACTCAGCCCCAGGAGGACTGCACGCCAAGGCTAGGAAACCTAGCGTAAGCCCCAGCCACGAAGTACCAGCAGTGGTGTGGGCACAGCTAGATGTCAGTGGTGTGGTGTGGGCACAGCAACCCAGTATGAGAGATGGGCAGAGCAGAACACCCTCTCGCAGCACCTACAGACACATCCTTGGGTAAAGCAGCAGTAAGTGGCAACATGGTCTTCTCGGTAGCGCTGTACTCTGGAGGCCTCCCTTCTGCATACTCAAATAAATACTGCAGTGCTTGGCAACCTCCAGCAGTGTTTTCATGTAGGCAGATCAGAATTAGGAATCAAGGGCTTCAACTTTCAGTTCCTTTCTGTAAACAGGAGATCACTTCTCTGAGAGCAGAAAATAGGCAGGTGCGCTAATGAAGCGACCTACAGCCCTGCTTGAAACACTCTAGGCCCATTTTTCCACATTGTTCTTGTTAGTCTTCTATCTAACCAGATGCACGTTTTTAATCCTTGATGCAAAGCCTTTCTACTTGTAATACTACCCAGAGCTGTGGCAAAAAGTGAAGTCTCACGGATTACACTACATTTTCACAATTACAATGTAAAATGAAATGAAGTTAGAATGAGAGCCAGAAGCTCCACTCCCCTCACAGCACTAATTGCCATCAAAATTAAAAGTACTCCTGGCTGTTAAAACACTGAACTGTTGTAGGAATAATACCTAAATAGCGCTGTCATTCTGCACACTTCAAGCCACAAAACCCACAACCGGTATGAAACTAATTCTGTTCCATTCCTTACATTCAAGGCCTGGCTCTGAGGTAATTAATACTTCACAATGTACCGATTGCAGAGCATCTTCCAGGATCTGCACAGGGATCATGCAAAAAAAAAAAAATATTAACCAAACCAAATGTGGAGTCAGGGCAGACCGCTTTATTCCACAAGTGAAGCATGTCAGGTGCTGAACACACAGCCCCCAGGGGTTAGACTTGGCATTTGAGGTGACAATTGAAGGAGGAGAAGCTCTCTGGCTCAGGTGAATGACTTGTGCCTGGTTTGAAAGCCTATCAAACACATAGCAGAGATGTGGATAGTCAAGGAAGCCCGTGTTCCTTCTCACTCTCTCCTCAGGTGACAGTAAGTAAGTTTTTTTATTGGCCACCTCAGGAAAGGGTGGCACCTCCCAGGTCCACACAGCTTATCCCAACTACTTTATTTGCTTTACTGTGCACATATCTTCATAGCACAGAAAACAAATGAGACATCAACAAGAAGAACTCGTCCAAAGAGACTTTAAAACCTCATTTATCCCTTACACTGCAACTCCTCATAACTCTTCCTCATACCCTTTTTCCTTCCCAAACAGGCACAGGAAGGATTTAATCTTTAAAGAACCATTTTAATGATGTCAGACAAAAATAAAAGGCAGAAAGCAGAGATTATGAAAAATACTCAATTCCATCATCTTAATCTTTTGTTATTTAAATCTTACCAAGGAATTTGACATCAAAACCCTAAGAATCAATGATACAACTCAGTCTTTTGTGGAAAGTCAGTTTTACTGACAGAGACTGCGCATCTTTGCAAATATCAGGCACTTACAAAGATCATCAGTTTACTGGAACAAAACAGATGTGAATTAATGACTAAAAGAGAATTAAAATTCTCTAACTTAAAGACTTCCACTTGCACGATGCTGGCCTACAAAAAACAGGTACTCCATGTCCCCCCAAAAAAGAAAAAAACAAACAGGATCCATTAAAAGGAAAAGTGGGTAATTTTAAGACTAAATTCTGCAGGGAGGTTAATCAGAGGCTATGGCCCAACCTAAACAGTCTAAATTTTACATGTCCTTGTATTTATCAACTTAAAGTCTTCAAAGATAGCATGAGGGAAGCAGTAAATTGGTTTTCCAAGAGGGGACAGATGCAGACTACAAGGTCCTTCCACGTTACTGCAGTTTGGACCAGCTTGTATTTCAGTCTTTCTTCCGCAGTTCTTCTCACTGTTCCTGTGAGAAACCAACTGAAATTCTTCTAAGGTCACTTGCACAGAGGTGAGAAAAATGGCACTGCCAACGCTGGCAGTGAGCCCCTTCAGACTACTGATAGTAACCAGATGATAAAATCACTTAAAGTGTTTAGTCCTTTGGCAGTCCTGACCTACCAGCCTGCGTGAATAAACAGCAAGCTGGCGAGACTGTGCACTCCTTTTGTAGGCTCCTCTCCAGTTGCAAAACATGATAAAAAAAGGAAAGTGTAAAAGGGTTCCTGTAATGTAAGCAGCCTACAAGGACCACAGTTTTACTAGACTGATCTGAACGTTATCTTCCAGCTGAGTTCAATTTCACAGTCCAAGGCAAATTCTAAAGTTACAGCTTTTATTTTTTTTAAGAGAATTTCGGTATTTAACTCTGGCAGATTTAAAAAAAAAAAAAACAAAAACGAAAGTCTTTGAAGAATTTAAAAAGTTGCCTCAGCTAAACAACTCACTGATAAAGACCAAGTCTTTAGAAAAGGGAAATATGGTTTGAGGGAAAGGGAAGCAAACTGAGGGAAGATAAGAAAATACTGAAATCATTATAGATGGTTCAGCCTTATGTCTCTAACAAAGAGTTGGGGGGCATCATTTTCATACTCTGCAGTTGCATTGATATTAGGTTTGTCAACAAATTCTATTTCGCATGCCTGGGTGGTGCAAGGAGAACACTCCAGCTCCAACACTGTTATGTTGTTTGGCTCCGATGAAACAAGTATATTCCTTGGAACAAAAAGGGTCAACTGAGGACCACGGGCTGGCCAGTAGCGACCAAGATTAAAGCCGTTGATCCAAATTTGCCCCTGTTAAGAGAGAAAGAAAAAATAATGACATTTTAATAATTTGACAGCAATCAAGTGATGAAATAGCTTTAAGCATAACGCTCTTCACATAGTAACTAGATTTCCTCCATCCTTCAGTTTGATAGAACAGAACGATAGAAAAATCTGGTCAGAAAAATACTAATGACAGTCAAAAGACTCTAAATTCCCTGATGAGTTAAAGTAATTAATATTTAAAAAGGAAGTGGTTAAATACTGCAGTAATTTCAAATATGACAATACTTAGGAAAAGAGAATTGCAGGTTCCTGGCACTGAATTTTGCACCAAGTTTCAGATCCTAGTAAAACCAAAAATGGTATTTGCTTGAAGTTGATTGTTAAAGGGAGAAAGAACTCACAAAAGAAAAAAACAGATCCTAATTCTGTTGTGGCTGTCTTTAGTAGTGTAAGACTACATTATCTTGGTAGCCCTTTCACGCTGCGTAATTTCATGCAAAAGGTACAGCTTGTCTAGACACATGAAATTCAGATGTCTATTACACTTGTAATAGCTCTACCAACAAAAGAACTTGTGAAATCACACTGCAAGAGAGTACTGTATTTTGGTGTAGTTACCTACAACCATTAATATCTTTGGGGCTCTGGAGCATTAATTTAAGTTCAATGAAATTGTGGTTAACGTGGCATACAAACTCTTTAAATTACTTTTAATTGTGGAGGTGGCCAGAACTGCTAGTTCAAAATACCATTCTAACATTATAAATATCTTAAGTTCAAAAGATAAAACAAAATTGAGCAAGAGGAAAAAGAAAAAAACAAAACAAACTAGTCATCTATACACCACAAAACAGATGCATTGAAATGACACAAATGCAGATTTTTCCAAAAGAGCGCGTTGTGTACATATACATTTTTATATATATAGTCTATGCATTGGTGAGTTGCAGAATGTTGCATAACACTGTAAATGGACTCCTCTTGAGTTAAGCTGAATCTTTGTTCATTAAACAAGACATAAGGGAGGTTATATAGCTGATCTGGTTAAATAATTTGCTTTTACTTCTTCTAAATGTCTTTTCACTATGTCAGACGAGTTCAGTGGACAAGAAAAAGGATGGGAACAGATAATTGTTGCTTTTGTTAGTCAAAATATAGAGGAAAAACAAACTACCTCTTGGCATTGATGTACACTGATACAAATAATAAAATAGTCTGAATCAGTGGCAAGTAAGAATTCTTACAGCACTCTTGGTCATTTCTACAATTTTCTGGGATATCCGAATAATACTTTTAAAGGATTTACAGAAGCACAATTGTAATATAGTGAGTATTGCTGTTCAAGCTGTTTTGGAGGTATTTTTCTTGTGTTTTCAGGTATTTATGAAAATACACTTTATGAAAGTTGCAAGCGAAATTTTATAATGAGTTGCTACATTTGCAAATGCAGGTGACTTATTTCATCTCTGTATCTACTTCTGTGGTACAAGATTCCTATCTTGCACACTTCTGCCACGGTGCTAATAAACTTTGACCTCAAGCTTTCCTTTTTAATTTTTTTTTTTTTTAAATCAAATTTATCTTGCTTTGTAGCTTGTTTTTGCTCCATTAATAGGCAAGAGGAGAGCTATTTATTCAAGCTCACTACTCTGCTGCTGTGGTAGTTTTAGAAGAAAACATGGCATTAATGCAACCTCCCCACACACAAGATGAATTACTGAGTGTGCCCACCAGACAGCAGCCTACCTACTACAGAGACTGACTGTAATCCCAGGGCAAGTAGGAGTTTACTGTAGGAATCCACTGTTCTAATGCAAGAGGTATGACCAGATAGGTCTCTGTTTCTGATCTTAATCAGACACTAGTTGTAACTCATTTTTCCAGTAAAGTTATGAACTTAATTTCTCAATTCCAAACTGCCCTTTTTAACATTGCAATTTCTAAAGTATGTGCAGCACTCAGGAATTTTTACACTCTAACCCATCAAATCACAACACTACACACACGACCAACAACTATGCCCTAGATAAAATAAAGGAGGGGGGATCTCTATCTTCAGTAACAAGATTTCCTTTAGTAGGGTCAGCAACTACAACCCATGATTCCACAGAAATCAAGAACCTTTCTGACTCCAAATCTTTCTGTTGAAGAAAAAAAAAAGTCCAATAAATCTGAACGTACATTCAGGGACATGTGTGGTTAAGGGCATCATGCTTCCTCAAGCAAGGGTGGAGGAAGTTTTATTAATAGTGAAGGGTTTAAAAACCACTGAAGGCAAGTGAGCTACAACATAGGTCATGACTGTTAACGCTGCACCCTTCTTCCATGCTGTCCAGCATGCCACATTCCTCATCTTAATATGTAAAGGCAGGATGATCATTAGAATTACATGTTTTCTTGGGAAGTGGTGTTGTTTCCATGGGTTTCCAATTACTCAAACCAGGTGGGTTTTTATTAGGAGTCTCTCTCGACACCTTGGCGTCAGCAATTTATACATTGCCACTCAAGGAAATAAGGCCCACATCTAGTGGGACCTGAGTGGAATTTAACCCCTTACAGCCCTCTGCCTTAAAGGCATTTGCTCATTGGCAGAGTTACCTGGAAGTCTCAATTTCCACACCCCGTATCACCTCATCTTATTACTCCTGGGCACCTTACTTAAAACTTTGGTCCAATCCGTGTAAAGCTTGAAGGATCAATTCAATAGCCCCACTTAAAATTTGTCTGGGCTCTCTTCACCTTGACTGCTTTAGAGGGTATAGAAACCTCTGTCTTACATAGTTTGTATGTTCAGCAGATCCTAAGAAAAGTATTCCCACCAGTACATGAGAATTCTTGGACTCATTTGCCATTTCAAAAATAAGTCTGCCAACGGGCAGGTATGGTCATCTCACTTCCTGAAGAAGATTTATGATTCACTGGTCACAGAATTTACTGCAAAAGTCTCAGATTCAAGTTCCTGTGCAAAAAGCTATTTTTGGCTTTTATTCAGTGACTTGGTAAGATACACACGTATATAGGAACAGGGACTAAGTCAGACTTCCTCATCCAAGCTCAGTGCCAGCAACACTAAGTGCCTGCAATGAATCACAGTCTTCTGCCTATCGGGAAGTGCTTTACCCAGTACAATAGTGTAGACAGATCACCAGCAACTCCTTCTCCCACTAAATTTTAATGGCAGTAAATTGATTTATTCAGAAAGCAATAATTTTGCTACCTAACACTATCACACGAAGCCTGGACGTAAATGCTTAGGCTTCCAAGAGGAGTGGCACTTCAGTGCACACATTCTGCTCTCTGAGCATCCCACCAGCTAGTTGAGCTGGTCCTTACCTATCCTGCACGCTGGCTGTTCCAAACACGGCACCATGAAAACACACTCTTTCCTGCTCTAGCTATGCTCCAGACCCATGAGAAGTTCCCCATAAACAGAGATCTGCCCACCAGCTTCTCACGGCAGTGCTCTCTGATCCATTCAGTCCAGTTACAGGTAGCCCCCAGAAGACAAGCAGTAACATCTTCCATGCGTTGGATCCGTATCTATGGACACGACACCAGCAGTTGTGTCCAACACTCTCTGTGCTTTCTAACAGGATCCATAGTTCCTCACGCAACGAATATGTTCTTAGTTACTTTTTATCAAACAATATAACCAGGAAAGTGTCCTGTGGCATCCCACTTCCTCCAGAATAAAAAATTCTTTTATCTCAAGGTATGTATTCACTTCCTCCCTCCAAAAAGATGTTTCTGCTCCACATCTCGAGACAAAAAAATCTAAACAACTAAATGCAGCATTTCATGACAGATCATCTTTCTCACTGTTGAAAAACTAGTTTTGGGGTGGGTTTTTTTGTGATGCTCCAGTTTCAAGACCAATACCAAGTATCATTTGAATATGTTTGCCTTCTCTTAATGGTTTACCTCCAGATTTACTTAAAGCAAGGAATCCATTTCCTAGTTGTTGAAATACATTTGAGACACCCCACCACTACAACCAACTTCAACCCATCCAAGAGAGGTGGACTTTGTCTGTGGAAGTTTCAGTAGCTTTCTGAATGGACTTTACAGCAGTTTTTACAGCAAAAGTTGTACCTTTGTCCAGCCAGGAAACTTGACATAGGTGTCTTGAGGCAAGTCTGGAATCCCTTCAGGAATTGAAAGTCTACCAGTGTAAAAAGTAGGTGCTTCATAACTCAGTGGACTGCCAACAGATCTCTCTCGTCGGTCAACATGGCTGTTAATGCCACGGTTCACTGCTCCATCTATGTCTAGAGGATAGATTTCCCATTCAACAAGTGTATCTTCATCAAGAGTTAAATTTGAAACAAGACCCTAGGAGGAGATAAAAAACAAGAACAAAACACTAAATCATAACAATTATTTTCATGTTATTGAAGTTACTTGGCTGCAACTATAAATCAGTCAGAAATGAAAACTGAATCAAACTACTTGCAACAGCTGCCAATCTGTGTATGAAAAAAACAAGCATCTGGTTATCACCAAGCTATAAGCTTTGCTTATGAATAAAGGGTTTCATTTATTCTCTGTGAAAGATCTGTTCCTCTTCAAAGTTTTGACCTCTCACTGATGCCCAAGGGTTTTTTTTGCAGATAACTGTGAAAATTTCTGGTTTGCTTGATTCCAAAAGCTGGGGCTTAAGTAAGTAGAAAAAAGCATTAAATAGCGTATGCTTGTGATACCATCAAGAGATCTGGTAACACTGAGTCAGTAACCCAAGATATTAACCTGCACAATAGCAGAGAAAGCCATATTTAGTTCCTACAAATCTTCAACAGCTAAGATACAGTATCGCAAAATCAGGGCACATGGTTTGTGACCCTGATTCAGTGAAATGCTTTAAGCTTACAGTCAGCTTCAAGCCCACGGAGTCCTGTTTCGTTTCTACGGAACCATGTGTACTCACACAATGACTGCGACAGCAAGGTAAGCTCATGATTTAAGAGGAGTGAAAGGAACATTAAGTTACTTCTGCACATGTCCTAATTGTGTTATAATAATAGTTTCTAAAGTTGTGTTTCAGTGCAATGCAAGGAGTTGATTTTAAACCGATGCTGCCACATCCACATAATTGCCTGAACAGACACTGTATAGAAGCTGTTTTTCAGGGCAACTTAAGTTCTGTTGCAAACACCCTGTCTAACAGGAACAAGCAAAACCACATTTTCAATAGCCTAATACTGTGTCGGGTGCCTGTTCTGATGTCTAATGAGCATGGCACTGACTCCACAAGCCTCACCAGCAGTACGAGCACCAAGCGGTTTTCTCTTCCCTTACCTAGATGCCCACTTTACAGAAGAGGAACTTACTTTTCTTACATCAAACTAAAATATCTGCACAGAGTTAAGTGGCAAAACTTTTCTATACAACCTAGGCTTTACTGTCTAGCAATAAAATGAGGTAATGCAAGGTAACTTTAGCTCAAACTTTCTAACCTGCCTCCCTAAGCCCACCTTTAGGTGCTATGAATGGCGTGATTTTTCAAATGAGATGAAGTGCCTACTAAGCACTCTTACTTTGGTCTGCATAAGAATGCATGTTCAACAGTCCAGATACAGATATAAATATTCCAAGTAAAACAAAGATACAGGTGGCAGTGAGCATGTGGGGAAAAAAAATAGAAAAAACAAACAGAAACCACACTCTTCCTTCCTTTGTGTCCTTCAACAACAAGACTTAGATCAGCAGGATGTTTTAAAATCAAAACCTTTTAAGATTCCTTCCCAAAAACTAGACGGTTAGCTCAATTTCAAGCTGCAAATTTCAACTGCAGCCCAAAAGAAAAAGCTACCCTACTTGCTGAAAAATGCAAGGCTTCACAAGGTAGGAATCTCTTCCCCTAAAGTTATTTTTGAAATCACAAAATATCTAAAACCCAAGGTTACTCCCAGCTTTCAAAACCAATACAAGAACAGCGTGAGGGAGGGATTATATGGGAAGGAGCAACACGCAAAGTTATCTAAGATAGGCTGCCTCTGCTACATGGAAGGATCCTGCTTTTAGAGGATTATTCTCACTAATCATGTCTTCTAAACTTTCACTCTTAAATCTTTAACAAATTGAAACCCTGGTATAAGTGTGAATTTCAGCTCAACCACAGCAGCACTGAGTACCTGCATAATCCAACCTCTAATCCTCTATTCTGTTACTTTAATTTAGCACTAAGCACACAGGCTTCCTTATCACCTGGCCTGTTATTAAACACATAAATAAATGCAACATTTCTGCTGCCTCTACCTGAAGGTAAAACCTTGGGGAACTAGCTCTCCTGTCTTGCCACTCTGAAAAAGGCAAGGCACCTTGACAAGACAGTATAAGCAGAGCTGGCACTCCTGCTGCCTACTGAATTTATATGCCATAACCAGAAAAAACCATCAGTTGCTGATGCTTCTAACTCAGGGGCTTCTGTACATCCCAGAAGTTCCCAGATATTTTCAGTTTTGTTCTGATTAGGATTCAAATATCTGTATGCTTTCCAAAGCCTAAAAGGGGTGAAACTGATTTTTGATATGGTGAAAGCCTATAGGTTACCATCTTTGCAAATGCTGAGAGTTATGTTGTTTTGCCTTGACTAGAGTCTCAGCGTAATTGGAAATAAACCTAAAAATCCTCATCACAACACACTTAAGAATAAGATAACGGGTCAATTAGTCTCCTTTAAACCAAGCCTCAGTTCTTCCATGCTGTTGAATCATAACCAATATACCCTTCTTTAACAATGCAAATATGCCCATCCTACTCAACTGTGAGAACGGGAGATTCTGCCTACTGGAGATCTTGGAAGCCTCTTCCCAGTCTATGAACTGGATATCACCCACCCAGTGATCAAACTGGATTCTGTAACTGGCCCAAACTCAACCAGAGTTTGCCATCTCACCTACTCAAGATGCATACACATTCGGGTTTACTTTTTCCCCTACTTACAACCGCAAAAATACTACTTCCTCATAGCACATGTGCCTTTGCTTGATAACTAAATGGTACAGTTCAGGCACACGTCTTTCCTGTTTATCTTTCTCCAGCTCTTGCATCCAAGCTAACTGAGAAACACTTTGGACAAGTCTTAATTCTGCTCTGAGACACCCGTCACAGATCGGATTTAGACTGAGAAGGACCAGAAGCCTCTAATTTACCTGGCATCACCTTAGCACCAGAAAGGTACCACAATCACCAGACAGTTATTAATCTGGAGAGTCATTAAAGACTTGACACACTTTCTGAATACCGCTAAATCAACTTAGGCCAAGTAAAATCGGGAGGGTGTTCAAGAGATTCTTGCAGTTAGGGGGCTTAATCGCAAAGCTTTGTCATGACTTCACTACTACTTACTTGTAACCCAGTAATACAAAAAACTTAAAAAATAGTGTGCTGTGGCACCGAACACAGCAGAAACACAACACAAGAGTGGACTCTACAGTACTCCTCTATTCAGTAAATATCACACAGTGCTTGGGATCCCATAAAGTCAAAAACCAAGAAAGCTTCCTTTTTGCCCCCGCCCTTCCTAGTGTTATGTTAGTGGCATCACCACTGTATTGGGATTACATGGCAAGGTTTTGGTAACACAGGGGCTGCAGGGGTGGCTTCTGTGAGAAGATGCCAGAAGCTGCACCCATGTCCAATAGAGCCAGTTCCAGCTGGCTCCAAGACAGACCCACAGCTGGCCAGAGCTAAGTCCATCAGTGATGTTGCGATAACGGATTTCAGAATGGGCAAAAACCACTGTGTAGCAGCTGTGAGAGAGGAGTGAGAAAAATTAGAGAGAAACAGCCCTCCAGACACCAAGGTCAGTGAAGAAGGAAGGGGAGAAGGTGCTCCACATGCTGGAGCAGAGATTCCCCTGCAATCTATGGCCAAGACCATAGTGACACAGGTTGTCCCACTGCGGTCTATGGAGGTCCATGGTGGAACAGAGATCCACCCTGCAGCTTGTGGAGAACCCCACACTGGAGTAGGTGGATGTGTCCTGAACACAGCTGTAGCTCTTGTAGAACACATGGTGGAGCACGCTTCTGGCAGGAGCTGCAGCCAGTGAATAAGAACCCATGCAAGAACAGGTTTTCTGGCAGGAGCTCTGACTTTTTCCTGAAGGACTGCACCCCATGAAACGGACCCATGGTGGAGCAGTTCTTGAAGAACTGCATCCCATGGGAAGGGCCCATATTGGAGAAGTTCATGGAGGACTGTGCCCCATGTGTGGTATGCCATGTCAGAGCAGGAAAGACTGTGAGGAAGAAGGAGCATCTGAGACGAAGTGCTACCAACCGACCACATCCTCCATTCCCCATCCCCCTGCACCTCTCAGGGGAAGGAGGCAGAAGAGTCAGGAGTGAAGTGGAGCCTGAGAAGAAGGGAGAGGTGAGGGGGGAAGGTGTTTATAAGTTTTGTTCTTATTTCTCATTATCCTACTCTGTTTAATTGGCAATAAATTACATTAATTTCACCCAAGTTGAGTCTGTTTTGCCCCTGACAGTAAATGCTGAGTGATCTCTGTCCCACAAGCTTTTTGTCACATTTTCTCCCCATCCTGTTCACGGAGGAGGAGTGATAGAGCGGCTTGGTGTGCACCTGGTAGCCAGCCAAGGTCAACTCACCACAGCCACTCATGCAGGGAGGTGACAGTCCCAAAGCGTAGCACGGACCCAGGAGCATTCGGAAAGTTTCTCATAATTATCTCTAAAACCTGATCAGTCCAAATCTGAACTGGCAATTTTACATGACAAAGTGCTCATGAGACAGTCTTTTCTAGTCATACTGAAAATATTGCAAGGGCACGCTGCTTACAAATGAAATGGGACATGGGAAAAGATACAAAAGTGTATATATATACACTCACAAATACAACCCCAGGATTCACAAGCCTTGAAATATAACCAAGATCTAGACTGATTTCCAACCCATTTTTTGAGTTTATCCAAATAGCTTTGCACATTTTAAAATGTTAGCTACAGGATCAACTCAACCTGCAAGTCTTGTGGGTGACACTTTGGCTGACAAAATAATAAAACAAAAAAAATAAAAGAAAGATGTCTGTCAGTTTTTAATTCCACTTTGATTTCGGTGACTGGAAAAACTCAAATAAAAACTAGTGAAGAGTTATTTTATCTTGAGGTAAAGTTACAGCTGCATAATCCTGATCCTTTTGCTCTAACCCATCACTTTCTTTTCAACCTGTGGAACAGACACCATAATCCAGTAACTCAATTTATTTTATTTACCTTAAAGTCATTATTGTATCTGCCAAAGTTGACTCGGCCCATATTCTCTACCAAGATGTCCAGATTTGCTCCAGCCTTCCCAGTTATATTTATCGTGAGTGATTTGCCCCTTTCAAGGACACCTTGAGGAACCTATATGAATTACACCAAGAGAAAAAAAAAAAAAAACAATAACCATTGAAAACCAACAAATCCCTGTTATTTCTCTCTTCAACTTGCATGAAGAAAAGAAAGGGGACAAAGGAAAACAAATGAAAAAAGTTTAAAAAATATATTTTTTCCTTTCCTCCTCTTGCACAGGAGCACACAGACACAGAACATTGCTATATCAGTATTCACATTACTTAGTCTAGTGACTGTAAAGATTTTGGCAATATCAATGATTACAATGGGCTTAATTTTCCAATTAAGCTCACATCAATATTTAAGATTTATTTATTCCCATTGCCACAACATAAGGAGAGACGACTTTGACCTGGACACTGTGGTGATGAGAGTCAGCGCAGGTCAAAGTATAATTCAAAAATAGGCTACAAAAGTCTGTGAATTTATATTAATTCTCATTATGCAGGAACAAAACCCTGCTTAAAGGAAGATAGGTAAAGTTCATGTCCTGTGCAACTTGTGGTCAGAAGCCAGTTTCATAAGGTAAGACATAGGCTCAGGCTTCCACTTCCCTGTACCCTCAAAGGAAAAAAAAAAAAATATCTATGAAAACATTGTAGAAAGCCACCAAGCATGTAAATATCATTACATCATTAATGTATTTCAAGAACCTGTAAGTTTCCTCTAGGTTTTGATTGGTTTTTAGTTATTTTTTTCACCGAATCTGTATTAACATTCAAATATCTCTAAAACAGAAACAATTACATTTTCCTTACAAATAATAAATAGTTGTATTTTCTGAAATATGAACATTTAGAATAAATCAACTCTACACTTCCTTACTTCCTTCACCTGATTAACTAAGTTTATCTAATGAAGTTGTTTGGTAAGTTGGAGGAAAAAAAAAGGCAGATTGTATCCATGACTTTTGTGAAGGCCGCTGATAGCAGAAATGAACACCAGCAAACAATGTTTACCCCATCGACAGAGACATAGGCACGATCGTGGACTCCATTTAAAGGTGAAGACAGTTCTGTTGGCTCCGTACAGTTTTTTGGAAGCGTAGTTCTGTACAGCACAAACCCAAAATACTAAGAGAAGAAAAGAAAGAATAAAAACCCAAACAGATTAATGAACCAAGTCATTCCATGGCTTCAGTTCAGGTCATGAATTAGAAATATCCCACATTCCTGCCTACACACTCCCGATTAAAATGTTAACTTCCCTTCCCTTCAGATAGCATCTATCACAGATACCAGCTTCAGATTAGAATTCATTTTGACCTTTAAGTTACGGGTATAAATTCCACAGAGTTTCCATTTTCAAATGTTTCATCAGAACATTTACATACCTTTAAAAGATAAGGGTCTCAGCCATGAAGGTATTTCCTCAATAAAAACAAAGCTGTTAATGACCGACAGTATTATTTCTTCATTAAAATCAATGAGAAGATAGCTGAAAAACCCTTCATCACTGAGTTTATATAACAAACTTGAAAGTATACTTGTCACCCAGTGCCCATAAACTGGTACTTTAATCAAGTTGATATTATCTATTTTTAAAACTACTTGATTTACATCAGGAACATTTTGGAATATTTTTCACTAAGTTTCCAATCGGGAAATTAAAAAGAGTCATAGTTGTTGGATTTGTTCTCATCATAAAGTGAAATACAAATTAAAAACAAGTAAAAAAAATAAATCATCGTCTCTTTCACTCAGTAGCCACAAAACCATTTATCTTCAAGCTTGGGATTAGAACATAACCATGGCGGGAAGAAGTGAGAGTAAGCCATTTCCATTCTGCTATGATTATCATATTTGTACCACATTTGCAACAAGGTGCTGAGAAAAGGAGGAGAGGGGAAAAGGAAAGAAAAAAAAAATTTAAAATATGCTAGGAATGTGGGCTGGCTGCCCTGTTCTCTCAGGATTTTTCCTAAGCAGAGTACTAAGGGTGGGAAGGCCAGAGGACAAGCAAGAAAATCCCACTAGAAATTACATCCAGCCACAAAGTACTACCTGCAGCTTCTCCCATATCTCTGCTTTAGTGGCTTGGGAAGGAAAAATCTGAGCTTTGATGCCTACTTGACCAATGCCACATCCCAGGCATCTGCTGAACTGCTTCCTCCTCTTCTTCCTCCCCCAGCTACTACCACTGCCACATTCTCTCCCAAGGAGTTTATCTGAGCTGCATACAATGAGTACCCATGCTCCAGTCTCTGCCAAATTCAGCACAGAATCGATCAAGGAGCCACGTAACCTCAATGGAAAGACAGAGTCCGTCAGCAGCAAGGGGAAGATGTGTGGCTGTGAGGGAAGCTATGGGAAGTCACCAAAATTGACAGGGAAACTGACCCAGAGACTGACAGAGAGGGAACATAGGAGCGGGAGTCAGCAGAAGCCACAGGAAAATGCAGAGAAAGGTATTTTTCCTATCTCAACCAGTGGCGTGAATGCCCTTGACAGTGGGCTGCAACAACTCCAAGAAGTTGCTCCCAAAGGTTTCTCTCACTGCATTCTCTTGCCTCACCATACACGTAGTAAAAGAAAAGGACTACAAATAAGTAGGAGGCCTACAGAAGTGGCAAATGGCTTGTGATCTCCAGGGCCCCCTGACTTGTATGTGAAAACAGTGTCTCGGGCACTGTGCTCACTCTGGTAAGATGTGGGAAGAGGCAAAGAAAAAACAGGATAAAGAAAATAATTAGTGAAGAAAAAGATGGATTAAAAAAAAGTCTCCTGACCTGAAAAATCAGTATTTCACAGAGGAGAGAGATAAAGATGAAAGCCTGGACACCATATATACCTACATCCATGGAAAGAGGAAAACCTCACATGCAAAACAGAAGCACTGTAGAATATGGAAAGTTCTCCAATGCAAAAATCCTGGACACCCTCATAATACTATTATTTCTGTGATAGGATAAGGTGTAAGACACTGGACATAAAAAGAGTCATACCACAGAGGGTTGTTCAAATAAACTTTACAAAATCACTGCAGAGTTCCTACTGAAGGAATCCTCACCTGCTTTAGCTGAACAAAGGTTAATGGGTAAGTGCTCTTCACTGGTCCCTTAGGTGACAGCACGTCCAGCACATCTACCACAGTGCCCACCTGCAGATAGAAAAAGCACATATATGAAGGTCAGTAAATTTCAATCCACATATAACAGCTTGCGTATCCAGTCACCTAGCCAGCTAGCTGCATCTGTCCAGAAAGCAAAGACATTTTTTCTCAAAGTCCACTATCAATTTTGTGTTAGTCGAGATGCACACAATATACTTAGTGTCTTACAAGCTCAAAAACTCAACTGCATTAGTGAGGGTTTGTCTTCCCAAGTAACCATCACACATGATGGAGCCTTGCTTTCCAGTGGGTGGCTAAACACCTGCAGGCTCATGGTTAGTAGTGAATCAACTTCTTACTTTGCTTTACGTGTGTGTGCAGTTTTTGCTTTACTTATTAAACTGTCTTTAGCTCAACCCCCAAGTTTTTGCATTTCTACTTTTCCGATTCTCTCCCCCATCCCTCTGGGGAAGAGTGAGCAAGCGGCCCTGTGGGGCATAGATGAGCAGGTAGATCTAAATGGACTTTTGAAATGAGCTTATCTCACCTCTTCAGCTAGGAAGCTCTGGGAGGTGATTGCCCCCCTGTACTCAGCACTGGTGAGGCCCCATCTCAAGTACTGTGTCCAGTTTTGGGCCCCTTCCCACAAAAAAAAGACATTGAGGGGCTGGAGCGGGTCCAGAGAAGGGCAACGGAGTTTGTGAGGGATCTGGAGAACAAGTCTTATGAGGTGAGGCTGAGGGAGCTGGGGGTGTTCAGCCTGGAGAAAAGGAGGCTGAGGGGAGACCTTCTCATGCTCTATAACTACCTGAAGGAGGGGTGTAGAGAGGTGGGGGTTGGTCTCTTCTCCCAAGTCCCAGGCGATGGGACAAGAGGAAATGGCCTCAAGTTGCCCCAGGGGAGGTTCAGACTGGATATTGGGAAAAATGTTTCCACTGAAAGGGTTCTTAAGCATTGGTAACGGGCTGCCCAGGGCAGTGGTCGAGGCACCATCCCCAGAAGTATTTAAAAGACAGGCTGATATAGTGGTTAGTGACATGGTTTAGTGATGGTTTTGATCAGAGTTAGGTTGATGGTTGGACTAGATCTTAAAGGTCCCTTCCAACCTGGACAATTCTATTCTATGATTCTAAGAAACCAAAAGGAGACCATAAACGTATAAAGGACAATCTCATCACTACCTGGAATTTGGGTCACCCTCACTAGTCTATAGTGTTCACCCTGGCAAGAAGGTTGTCAATCAAATGATGGCTTTCAAAAATTTGGTGAAAGCTGTTTGCTCTGACATTTTCAGTTTAAGCATTGTACCTAAAATAACAATCAGCTTCCGCAAAGTAAAATTCCCCAAATGCTCTGGACTGTATATATGCTCTATTCCTTACCCTGCAAGGAAATCAGTTAAAGCAATATGCAGGACTTCATCAGGGAGATTAAACTGCTGGGTCTTTTACAACAGCTGTGAAGCAAGAGATAAGTATCTTTGCACATACACCGACAGAGTCGATTTATAGAACTAAACAACAATCCTATGAGCATTAATAGTCTTGGCCCCAGCTTGGCAATGAAATTAGAAATGAACATAAGCGGTACTAAGAGGTGCACAGTCACCAGAATGAGCTACTAACTGGCAATGAGTGCTGCTTTGTGCCTTGCTGAACTGAGTATTAGCAGCTTCTACATCTGCCTGTTTGATTTTTTTTTAGGTTCTTGCTACCAAGGGGACTTCTGTTCTGAATACACTTCGACCACCTATGATTCAATTATGGACTGGACCGGTAGGAGTTTGTGTCTTTGGAAGGTCAATAGATCATTTTTGTTCAGCTTTCACTCTTAAGTGGTGCATACAAAAAAAAAAAAAAGCCAAAACAAGATCTGCTCTTGCTGCAAGTTCCTGTTGACTGCTTCTTAGTGGACAAGCAGTATGACAACAAAAACACAACAGTAAATTTGAAAACTACAAATACTATCAAGAATTTTCAAAAACTCGACCTGTAAATCAACAGATGACTATTATTAAAAAATAGAAATACTTTTTTAACCTCCACAGCAAGGTCTTCAAAACCAAATTGTAAGATCAAGAATGACAAAAAAAAAAGGAACAAAACAGCTCCAACAAGAATTATATCAACTACTGGCAGCATCCTGTTTGCTTAAGCCCTTTCTACCCCCAACTCACATCAGCATTGCCTGCTACTTGCTATTGCTTCAGCTCTCCCCATCCCAAGAACTGAATACAACTCCAGAAGCCATGAGTCTGCAGGTTGCAGTGCTGGGGCAGGCCTTTCTTTGTGACCAAGTGCTCCTCAGGGCCCTCCAAGTAGTGACCAGAAACTACCACCTGCTCACAAGCCTGCACAGACATGCAGACACATAGTAGGCACAAAGATGCACTCGTTTCCCTCTGGAAAGGATGCTCCCCACACTCTGGGTCTTAAATCCCTAAACCCTGTCATCTTGCTCACATTTCTTCAGTCTATCTATTGCTGTTCTGCCTTTGCCCACTCTCATTCCTCATCTTCAATATTTCTCTTTTGTATCTACGGGATAAGACTTCTTCCTCATGGCCTCAGCGTCCCCAGCATCTTTTAATAAATTACCTTTTTTTCCCACCCAGAAGAATTTTTAAAAGTAATTCAGTAGCTCAAAATGAACAGAATTTCAGGGAACAGAAGGGGAGTTTTTCTTTATTATTCTTCTTTATTTCTTTTCCCTCCCCAATTAGTCTGGGTTCCCCAATTATTTTCATCTGGCCAATCAACCTGCAAGCCTCCAAAAACCAGCAAATATGAGAGGCAGCACTGCTAAGGGTAAAGATCTCTTTTCCTCAAGTGTAGGTCCTGAGCAGCTGATCTGGTATTTAAGGACTGAATTGTCCTAGAGTATATCTTGTGGTGAAAAAAAAAAAAATTAGAGAACAGCCTGCTCTCATTACCTGTACCTCTGTAATGTACACCATAGAATGGTTTGGGTTGGAAGGGACCTTAAACATCATTGAGTTCCAACCCCGTTGCCATGGGCAGGGTCACCTCCCACCAGACCAGGGTGGTCAAAGACCCATCCAGCCTGGCCTTGAACCCCTCCAGGGATGGGGCAGCCGCAACTTCTCTATGTGGAGAGAAGTTCCAGCGTCTCACCACACTCACAGTAAAGAATTTCTTCCTATTTTCTAATCTAACCACATGATTCCTGAAAATACTCTGGAGTCTCCTTTCCCTCTTTCTTTCTGCAAAAGTGTCAAGGGAGTTGGTTCCCTGCAGTAGGTTCAGTGCTCTGCATAGGTCTGACTGCTGGAGCTCGACTGCACAGTGAAGCTGCACATAGTAACTTCTTTTAGTAGTGTTACCACAAACAAAATAGTTGGGAAGTTTACTATTGCCAAATCCAAGTCTTATCTTTTAGACTATTCCCTCTCTGATATTAACCCAAATACGTTCAGGCTTCTCCATACAGCAAAGTGCTCTGGACCCGGTCCCAGCAGGGGCTAGGCAGCATGAAGGAGTTGAGAGGATGGCTTTGGCTGGGATGGTACAGACCCTCTGTGATTTGAGGCTCACCCTGTGCTGCAGGGTAACCAAGCAGAGAAGTAAACTGCTGCTGAAGTTAAGCAGTGGGTTAATAGAACAAAAAGTAGCCTTCTTTCCAGAAAACAATTCTAGAGGCTTTCAGTTTAGACATGGCATCTGGATTCATAAAGCTGCTGGGTGGAACATAAAACACCTCTTCTCAAAAAAGCAGGAAGCATAGAAGGTGAGAAACAGGATGTTCCTGCACTTTCCCAGTGTGATGGCCAGGTCAAAGCTGCAATATTTGAGCAAGTTTAGTCATCTGGCTCCTCCTTTGCAAGACAAGTGTCTGGGACAGGTACCCTGCAGCATTCATCTCTTGAAGGCATGAAAGAGACAGATCACTGTTCCAGAAAAATTGAACAGCCCTATCTGGGAGCCATGAACCATGAGAAGATGGGAGGGTCAAAACCTGATTGCTAAGCTCCCAAATGCTGGCAACCCAGGACAGCAGTAGAAGTGGTGGGTGTACTGATAACGGTATATAATTAGTCACTACCAAACACAAGCCCCTTCAGTGAAACCTCATATGGCAACTCCTGCCCTAAAAGGTCTGAAGATACTCAAAGGTTGTTGAAAATGATATAGATCTGTTTCAACTTCCCTGGTGAATCACTTTTATACAAAAAGTATTTCTGCCCACCGCTTGAGTGGGATGACTTGAAAAAGACTGCAAAGCCTTATCACTACCAAATTTTGCAACGTTTCAGTGCATAACAGATCAGATATATCTCTGAGTGGAAAATTAAAAGTAGAAAGTATAAAAACCAAGTATCCAGTACAGCAACTGCAGTAATCTTCCACCTCAGGGTCGAGGGAGGTCATTCTCCCCCTCTGCTCTGCACTGGGGAGGCCACAACTGGAATATACTGCGTCCAGTTCTGGGCTCCCCAGTTCAAAAGAGACAGGGAACTACTGGAGAGAGTCCAGCATAAGGCAACTAAAGTGATTAAGGGATTAGAGCATCTCCCTGATGAGGAAAGGCTGAGAGAGCTGGGACTCTTTAGCCTCGAGGAGAGAAGGCTGAGGGGAGACCTTATTAATGCTTCCAAGGATCTAAAGGGTGGGTTGAAGGAGGATGGAGCCAGACTCTTTTCAGGGGTTCCCAGTGACAGGACAAGGGGCAACGGGCACAAGCTGGAACACGAGAAGTTCCACTCCAATCTGAGGAAGAACTTCTTTGGGGTGAGGGTGCCAGAGCCCTGGAAGAGGCTGCCCAGGGAGGGTGCGGAGTCCCCTTCTCTGGAGATCTTCAAGCCCCACCTGGATGCTGTCCTGAGTGATGTGCTCTGGGCAACCCTGCTTTGGCAGGGGAGTTGGACTAGATGGTCTCTAGAGGTCCCTTCCAACTCTGACAATTCTGTGAAAACCACTTGTCTGTACCCACCTAAATTCATACCTGTTACCTCTTCCGTCCCCACTAAACCCTCCTCTATGCTCACTGCAGGAACCTAGTTCTCAACCACATTTCACACAAAATTGTCACTGGTCCTAAAAGATGGTGCCCGGTACAAACCCCAGCTATTCGTGTGCTGACCAAGTTATACCACTGCTGTCAGACAGGATACAGCAAGGCTGGCTTCTGCACGCTAAGTTCTGCCCACTTTCCCCTCAGCAGGAAACTAAAAATTTCTCTCATCAGCTACAGACTTTCACAAATCCTGTAAGAAACTTCTCAATAAATTTGAAAGTCTTATTGATAAGCATTCCATATTAAAAATGTAAAGACCTAGAAATATTTGAAAGATATACACCTCCTACCTGCTGCTTCTACTTCAGAGGCAGCAGCAGCTACAAAACCATGCTTTCCTCATAGCTCTCATGCTAGCATTCCCTCAGCTACATTACTCAGCATGAGTTCTCAGACACCTACGATTCTATTGTGTTAATAATACATTATTTTCAGCTTAGTAAAACTTCAGGCACACACTACATATTGTAAAAATTACTTTTTTATATCCAGGGAGCATACGTTTTCTCATTTTTCACTATTTTCCACTATGGGCATGATTACTAGCTCCCAACCTCTGCTCCCTCTTTCCTGAAAGCTAGCTTTCAAGGTCTTCCTCTTTATTTTGTATGATATCTAGAGACTGCCATGACACATTCATAAACATTTTTTGCAAAAAGCAAACACAGAGCATTATAGAAAGATACACAGCATATTACAGATGTTAATTTACCTTCTGCAAGCGAACGTTCCCGTATGCAAATTTGGGTGTTGTCGGAGGGATAAGACCTTCTGGTAACCGCTTATACTAGAAAGGGGAGGAAATAAAAAGAAACAAAACAAATACAGACATGCTTTAACCAAATTCTCACTTTTCACCCCACAACTTACAAAAGTAGAACTTTAACTAAAAGTAGATAATCTCGCTGTGCTGAAGGATTACAGCTACATTTAGCCTAAGATGGAGGGTTTTTAGGAAGAAACATCTGACTTGCTCACATATGGCAAACAATTTTTAGTAACCATTCAATTTGAGGTAATGGTAAAAAGCATAGCGAACAAACATGCTGCCTAAGAATCACAGTGCCCTTGGGGCCCTCCTGTGGCTAAAGCTTGTGTTACTGTCTTCTACAACCCTCCTGCAGTCATCTCCCCAGTCCATGGGAGCTTGAGTTAACCTTTCCAAGTCTGTAGGGCAGCATTTCGACCTGATCCTTCCTTAGCAGCACTTCCATATGAGAATTATTAGCTTCTTGCGCCTTTCCTTTCAGTGTTACTTTACTCCACCACCGCCTGCTAATCCATCACTGCCTAGTTTCTCCCTTGAGACCACAGCTTCCTCCACAGCTCCACAAACCCTTGAGGTCCCATCATTAGCTCCCCTCTGGTCCTGGTCTACACAACTGCCTAATCAATGATAGGGAAACATGACAAGAAAACACTCTGCTGGGCTATTTCTGCTTACTTCTTGCCCTATATCTCTAGGAAAAAACATTCAAGATCAGCAGAGAGAAGGGGTGGAGATGTCCACCACCTTCTTGGACATCTCTGAGGACCTGCAAGTCTAGACAGTGTCTTTCTGCCCCACACCCTAGTCACCTCCTTTCTGAGCCTACAACCTTCTTTTCCCCTTGTCAACATCCCCTTCTCCCTTTCCTGCCATTACTTGTCTCCTGTAAGATCCACTCTTCCCATCTGTTCTTTCATTTCTGAACATGGCCCTGTCTGCATGTTATAGACAAAAAAGACTTCTGCAGATGAGATACCCATGTAATCAAGCAATCTAAGCCTACGTTTTAATACACGTGCACAAATGATTGCCCTTGTGAAAGCTATCTTGCACACTCACTGACTTCTGAGTGCTTACTTTGGCAGCTCCTAGTTATTTTTTTAAATTAATCTGGTGAGGGTCTCAAAGGGCATTTTTCTTAAGAGATTTTACTTTGATTTCAGCTTGAAAGTTTTAGCACAAGGCATGATTTGCTGGGCTTACACGTGGTATATACAGCACAAAACTCATTCTCAATAGCTTGCCTCTGTACCAAGACATGGTGGGTTTTTCTGTTTAGTTAGAGGGTTTGTTTGGTTTTTTGAGAGAACCACAGCAACATAATACCCAATGGCCTCCCGTCAAATATCAACTATATCAGGACTGATGAATGCCTGATTTGTATTTCCAGTAACAAGTTCATTTCTTCCTCTATTTTAAAATAATCAAGATATTCAGGCTTAAAGAAAAGAAAAACTATATTCGCCCAAGAGATGAAGTCAAAAGTAGGAAATTTCAGCCCAAGTAGTAAAAATTACAGAATGCTGTCAGCAATTGAAAGAAGCTATAGACTGAAATCCTCTACTTTATTGGATTTATTAACTGAAGGAAACAGTAAACTTGTTAGCCTTGTAGCACAGTGATATGTTGAACAAAGTAATTACCAGGCAACTCAAGTTTTCTTTCATCAGCTCCACCTCAAACTGTAACTAAGTAGACTGACTGTTACAGGTTTAGAACCCACAGCAGAGACAGGAAAACTTCACTGAGATCCTATGGATATGGAAGATAAGAGATAAACAAACCACACCAAAAAAAGCTGTACCATGACCCAACACACCTTAGGTTATACCGAACACTTCAGATCTTATCAAGGCTCTCTCATTTACTAGAGCACTACTTACATTTCAGATAGGGATCTTGCCTTGAAGAAAACAACTCAAAAACAGGAATTTCTCCGCTGAGAAAAGCTGTATCAAGACATTAAGCTCCCCTTGAAAGGCTATCAAAATGATCCCATCAATGGAAAGCTTAGAGATAGTGGAAAAGTTTAGGAAAATGATCCACAGCAGGCCTTCCACAGGTATGGAGATAGAGGTATACTTATCTCTAACTGTAATACACTTTTAGGAGATCTACTCCCATTAAAAAAATGGCTGCTAGTGAATAGGAATGTTGCTGGCATGCAACAGGACAGAGAGTGCAAGCCTGAGCCTTGGGATTCCCATGGAATCTGTTTTTAAGCTTCATCTGAATGGTCTCCAGTGGAAAGCTACCCAGAATCTAGATACAGGTTCCCCCTTTCACTTCAATCTCCAGTTTGTACATTTCACAGCAAAGGCAAAGCTGGTCCCACCCACTAGCTACAGTTTGTGGCATCACAAAAGCAAGACACCTTCATTTGGGTAAGCACACTCCTTCTCACAGAGGCCCAAAACCATAACATGAAGCTTGGGATACAGACAGCCAAAGCACTAAGCTGCAGTGCATGTCAGTCTGCCGTCAAGCGATGAGCCTGAGCGGACTGAATGGCTGATCAATGCTGCAAGGGAAAAGCTCTGTGCACTCCTCCTCCATCTCTACTCCCAGCCAAACCCTTCCTGCCTCCCACTGCTCCCCTTGTGCCACCACTGGCTCTTATCTGACTGAGCCAGCCAATTCAGCTCACTGACTTCAAGTTCAAAGAAAACAAATGCAGCAAGAAAGCAGAGCTGAACCACTTCAGTGTCAGACCTACACCTGTATCCCCAACTCTGAAAGGAAGGAGGGAGCCATCAGGACAGAAAGGATAGCCAGAGAGGTGCAGGATCTTTCCCCTTTTGTAATAGCAAGGACTTAGGTTGATCTAATCACCTTGTTCTACTTCCCTTACCTGCAGAAAATAGTAAATTAAGAAGCAACTTATACCAACAGAAGAGCAAGAGAGTTTCCAGGTACACCAGGGATGTTTCAAAGAACTGTTCTAAACATGTCCCAGGGACACTCACCATACCAATGACTTCCCTCACGGCAAAATATTTTTCTGTCAAATCCCCCGCTTCACTCAGTGGAGCATCATAGTCATAACTAGTGGGCTGTGGCATATAGGGCATATTAGCACCTAAGAGAGGGGAGGAAAAAAAAAAACAAAACAATGAAAACAATGAAAGAGTTGGGTTTTTTTCCAAAGGTATCAACTTTCAGAACTCTTTCCAATCACAGCCAGACTCTGCTACATTTTTATATTCAATGCAGGCCCTGGTATTTGGGATTTGGCACAGAGAAACTATTTCCTAATGGAGAACCCTTCTGAGCTCACACTGCTCTGTTCCGCAGCCTTCAGAAACATTCTGAAGAGAAACAGATTTATCCATGTTTCAACCATTTCACAGGAGTGACTGAAGCAGAAGTAGCCTTTGCAAAGATAAATAACGTGTGTTTAGCACAACATGCTGGCAATAGACAAAGAACAGCTAGTGCAGTCATCACGTGCCATGTGGAAGCAGGCAAAGCTTATTCTATTACAGAATACATTACTACCTAATTCATAAAAAGCCCCCCCTACACCACTGGATGCCCCAGGTGTTCAAGGCCAGGCTGGATGGGGCTTTGAGCAACCTGGTCTAGTTGAAGATGTCCCTGCCCGTGGCAGGGGGGTTGGAACTCAATTATGTTTAAGGTCCCTTCCAACTCTAACCATTCTATGATTAGCATAATTTAAATTATTTCTTACCATTCCAATAGGCAAAGTTAGTCCCACCTATAAACATGTACCTAAAAAGGAAAAAAGCCATCCACTTATATCAAGTTTTGTGAATTGGTAAAAAAAAAAACCCACCCAAAATTAACCTCTACTGAACACATACTTACAGGTTAACATTAGCACCACGTGCCAGGATTTCATCAAGTGTTTTAGCTACAGTTTGTGCGGGCACAACAGAATGACGGTGCCCCCAGTGATCCAACCATCCAGTATAAAACTCAGAATTAACCTTAAAGGAGGAACAGAAAAAGAGGAAGGGAAAACATGAAGAGGGAACAAGAACAGAATGCAATGTGATCGAAGGTTACAAGAGGGAAGGAAAAAAGGCACCTTGACTCATTTGAGCCATTTTTAAACTACTATAAATACAGCAATACACTTGGTCAGTCTTTTTCAGCAGATAACTGGTGAAAGAAATTAAAAGGATTGTTTCAATAATTTTATAGGGACACTTTGAAAATAACTGCCTTAAGTACGAAAAAGCATGGATTTCCTTGGAACCTGTCAACGTGAACGTGATTCAGATGCTCAGCATTAAAATAAATGATGGAGCCAATCCAGCCTCTACAGAATAGCATACATAGATTAAATGTAATGGAAAATAAATCTCTCCAATACTCAAATCGCATTCTAAACAATTTCGTAGCACAGAAATAATCTTGTACCCTCAATGGGCCTTCTCCCTTTGTGAAAATGGTTACCAGTGATCTCACATCCCATTATAGCTTGTGTAAAACCTCTAAAGTAGCTGAAAACAGGAAGCAACTTCTAACCTGCCCTTTTAATTTTGCTTTTAACTTCCACCCACACACCTCACTAACTCATCTAACCATGCTTACTGTTTCCGCTGCTTTGTAAACATTTATCTTTGCAAGGAAAAATACTGACACAAAATCAATAACTTCCGAGACTAAAATAGTATTTGCAGAACAACAGTTAATATGGATTTGACAAACACAGAGAGAAGCTCCTCTGTTCAGTTTTTCTGACGGACTAATTATGTCTTCATAAAAATGTCCCTAAAACTGTCTAACACACTACTGTCAACTCCTCTCATTAACCACTGTAAGATTAGGAATGGTACAAGAAATGTAAGGAAAAAGACATACCAAAGGTCCCGTAGGTTCACTGCTCCTTTGAGCTAAGAATGCTGCTGTGACATTGCCACCTATAAGCAAAAAGAAATAACTGAGTTGCTACGTCCATTACTTTTTCAGTCCTTCATTATATTGAAATAGCTGTCTCACCTTCCTTCCAACAGCTAGCAAAAAGCCAGACAATAAAGCTACTTCAGAAAACACAGGGATCAATCACTGAAACCTTTGATTTCAGTGTTTAAGTTGCAGAACTTAAAATATATACATAGACATATGCCTGCATTCATGTACGTCTTTGCTTTTGAGATACATCTTCTGACCAGATTTTCCTCAGGAATTAAATCCTGGCACAAAAAAAAAAGTCTGAGATGTGTCAGAATTGCTACTTGGTCATTGGAAATTATAGGTTCAGGGTTGTGGTACCAAAACTATGGGAAGAACAGACACCAGGCAGTCTCTAAAAAGCAGTTTCACTACCAGTCACTCCCAGTGGCTCAAGCCCTTAGAAATAACTACTTCCATGAACAGCTCACCATCTCACGAGACACATGAAGGGCTTCACAATTTCAATCTAAGTGTAAAAAAAAACAAACCAAAAAACAGATTCCTGCCAAGCCCACATATTTGAATCTAGAGAGACTAATCTACAAAAGAGGCCACACGTCAAAGTTTTTTGACAGAAAGATCTGTCCTGGAGTTTGTTTCTTGTGCCTTAAGTCTATTGTTCCAAGTCTGTGCAGTATATGAATGTTTACATCATTAACTCTCCTCTTATCAAAAAGACACCTTCTGAACACACTGTCATTGCTTAGTCATTCTTCAGGCCTAAACTGTGGTACTGTACACATTTCTAAAGATGATCTTCAGCAGTAATTTTTTTTCCAGTAACCACTGCCTTAAAAAGAAGTGAACTATGAGGGCTGGATTCTGGAACATACATAGGACATAAAAAAAAAAATCAAATCAAACAACAACAAAAAACCCCATAAAATTATATTAAAAAATAATTTTAAAAAATCAATGCCATCTATTACTGCTGATTTTTAGCACATCTGCCTTATTAGCAGTGCAAATTGTTTCTTCGTGATTTCATGATGCGAGGAAGCGATTATGACTCTCTAACTGGGTACTTGTGGGTGATTCTTGTACATTTAAGAGTAAATCAAATATACAATATGCCAGAGAGTTGGACTCAATAATCCTTATACATCCCTTCCAATTTGAGATACTCTATGATTCTATCACCCCATTTGAAGAAAGCCATCAGGTTTGTCAAGCAGTCAAGTCAGTTTTGCCCTGCCACAAACACACACACCAGAATTTTTTGGTAACAGACCACGGTCTCCAACCTGGGGCAAAGTCCACCGTCGCATAAAGACCCTGAAGAGCTCCACATCTCAAGTGAAACTGGCTTGCACCATCAGTTGTGAACAGCACCACCTCCTCCCCAAGATGCTGACGGAAGAGCTTCAGAAGGGAACGCAGATAGTCATAGTCACAAGCAAAGTAGCTTCCATACTCATTCTCCACCTGCTCAGTAAAAGCAAGTCAGTAAAGCAGTAGCCAATTTCAGTCTGCATCTGCTATGAAAAATGGAAAGCCCAAATTCACCTGTCCTCTTCATGGTGAAAACATCATTTTAACTCCAGACCTCAGGAGTAAGAGAAGACAAATTTCTAGGCGCTCATTCCTCTCACCTGTATCTTACAGTGGAGCAATCATCATGTGGAGATAAGTAATTTTCCTATAAAATGACCCTCCACATAAGAATCTCTACCCTGTCCACTTTTCCAGTATCAAACACAGTCTCTATGAAAAATTGAGAGCTATGACCCACCTCCCAAGCAGAACAACAAAACCTTTGAACAGGTTGTGACATGATCAAAACTGCAGCAAAATGGACTTCCAGAACAGAGACGCCTACAAAGGGCTCACATGAAGAGCAAAGGCCTGCAATGGACTCAATAGACCGAGGGGAGGACAACCCTGCTACTACTGAGAGGTATGCATCTTGCCCTTTTCCCAAGGGGACGGACTTTCAAGCTCCAGATCCAATGCCACGCACACCTGAAGGTTGTTTCTGCCAAGGAATAATTTTGCCTGCTGCTTTTGCTCAATAGACATGATGCACTGTTCAAGAACAATGCTCTTGGGCATATTATAAGAAGGGTCTCCTATCCGATCCTGTGCCAACCAGGAAGTTTAAGAATAAAAGAAAAAAAAATAAGAAAATAGAGCTTTTGTTAGAGTCAAATACAAAGAGTGCGGTGGTGATTGTTCCGTACATCTAGAAGGAGTTTGAGAGAGAAGCTACTTACCATGAACGCACAATATTGTGTCCTGAAACATTTACGACTTAAGTTAGCTGTTAAGAACTAAAAAGCATAATTTTTGAGGCTGTTTTTATCCCAAGTTTTATGCTTACTCCATACTGCTTTTGCTTCTTTTTTTGTGTCAAGAGGATTCCAGGTAATTGTAATGTATTTTGGCTTTATGTGAAAACTGGCATGAAACTCAGATCTGAAAAGCTAAAAGTTTCCTCTATTGCTTTCTGTGGCTGTGAGAAACAACTTTGATGGAGCAGATAAGTGCTGACTGAATTCTGGGAACAGTGCATTCAGTTCTTCGGGCTGACAGATTTCATCAGAACCTTTCACCTACCTGAAACTGCTAAGGAACACCTGTGACATTACCACCCACCACCCGTGGAGTGTCTGCAAGAGCAACATAAACATCCATGCTGCTTGAGTTCATTTGATTTTCAGGAAGTTACCTGCACCATGATGACTGGTCCTCCATTGTGATAGAGGTGAGACCTCATCTTTGGCAAAAGGACACCCATCCATTTCTCTACTGCTGCCAGGTAATCTGTGATAGACAAAGTATATATGTTTTACAACTTTTCTGCTTTTTTCTAGTTTTTGTTTCAAATTAATTATGGGTAGGTTTTACCTAGTGTTCTAAATATGCAGAATATAACAGAATAGCATTTAATGAACTGATTTCCTGTTATACTTGTTCATAAGTGTCAGCTTCCAGTGCAGTCTACTGGAAAATAGAACACTGAAATACTGATGAGCTTTGAAAGTTACCAGAGAGACTTCAATATGCCTCACACAGGTTGTCCTAATACATTTCAACAGGAAAACAAATTCAAACGTTGCTATGTGTACTGTGGGTTTTTTAATAGATAATTTATGCTACAACGAGCAGAACTGAAGTCAGATATCTATCTTTGTCCCCTAACACAGACTACAATAATCACATTAACCTCCTGTCTCATCTCATCCCTCTATGTCTGGCCCATGACCAGGTAGCACTTAAGAATTCTGTACCTAGTTCTGGAATTACATGCACTGGCCAGCCAGGAAGGACTCCCCTTGATAAGTGGCCAGTTGGCCATTGCCAAAAAAAAACCTCAAAGCTGAGAGCTACCTGTTTTTTCCTCAGTGGTGACAGTGTTTTCTCTCTTGGCACCAATTTTTGTGAAACGTGCCAATACCTTGGAAACTTTCCACCCTACTTTGTTCGTTTTACATACTTCTTGAATGTACACTTCTTATTAGAATCATAGAATCATCTAGGTTGGAAGAAGTACTGAAAATTTTACTCACAAAAGAACTTAAGCTGAAATACAAATTATCTAGTAATGGCCTCAAACAGCAAGTCACCTTGCTTCTAAAGTGTATTTCTGCTAATCCTGTTTGATGCCTCTACCTGAATCAGAAGACCTGAGAACAATAGATTTCTTCTCCAACAGCCATGCAGGAAGACCACCCTGGGAAAAGAAGGGAAATCACTTCAGTGACCATTTTTAGGAAACGTAAGAAGAATTTAGCCATTTAGCAAAACATATCTAGATCTGAAGAGACTTATTTTCTACAAGTAAGTAATAATTACCAACAAAAAAACAAATACAAAGTAAGCTTGTGTTTTAAGAACTTTCTTAGGATGCATGGAATTTAATATGCTAAACCAATAGCCTTGTCCAAGGACACACCAAGTATGTTTGGCTACTTTAAGACAGAGACACTTGTATTAGATTTACCCTAGAAATGAGATAACTGTTACAAAAGGCTGTACCATGTCCCATTCTGCACAGATGTAAGGTCCAGCTCGCAGGATAACCAGCAAACCCGTGTCGTTAGCAAGCTGCAGGAAATACTCTAGATCTTTGTCACCAGAAAAATCATAAGCGCCCATCTGGGGTTCGTGGTAGTTCCACGGCACATACCTACAAAGACAGAAGGTCAAATTCCATTAGAAAATTGAACCAGAATTCCAAATAACAACTATTTGCACTACACGCACCAGAGATCTGTAACGCTGAACTGCTCTTCAGTAAAATAAAAGAGTAACTCTAGGACCTTTCTTCTTTGAGGTATTTCATATGGTAGAGGGTGTTAAAATTAATACTGAAACAAGGCTTATACTTTGCAGGATGCCTGCAGGAGTCCATATCAATGCAGGAAGAGGTTTTGCTAGTGCCATTTAGAAACCGTGAAGTCTGATGTCTGTTCCAAAATTTAAGTAGTTAACAGTTTTGATGTTAGCAAGTCACTTGCCAGCGGTACAGTGGTGGGAAGTTTGTGAAGAGAGAATACAGTAACCACCCACGTAGGAGGTGGTCAAGAATGAGCTTGCCCAAAAGAGCACACAACCCTTTGTGAATGGATCACCCAGCTTGCACAGGGAACGCCAACTAGGATGACAGGTCCATGCTGCTACCAATACAAAGAACTTAAAAATGTCTAAGCCTTAAATGATACTGCATCTAGATCTTGAAAGTTTTCCAGGGGCACAGAGGTTCTGGAACACCAGCATGGGAAGAACAGTCAAGTTAGAGGATGCTAAGGTGCCCAGGAGCCTGGGCAAAGTAAAACTTCATTTCAATCAAGTAATAAAGCTGCCAAACAAGCAGATAACCATTCGAGAGAACACCTCTCTCCTACTTCCAGGACTTATGAAACCACAACCTCACCACAGAACACCTCACAGAAGATAAAAAACACACTCGGTCACAAGACAACAAAGAAACATCTACCAACTACTACTACACATCCTATCGTAGCTTATGGCCCTTGCTTGACAACCGTGCAAGTTTTGACTTGAGATAGTGCTAAGTAGCAGTTGTAGCACAGACAGACATTAAAATTAGGGATGGGTACAACCTGAGCAAGGATACAAGAGAACAGGAAAACTCATTCTCCATTCCTTTTGCACATAGGTTTTTAATCCTTCCAAGAGAACTGTTGCCAAGGCTCCAGAGAAAAAATTTGAGAGAAATTTGTTAAACCAAAACCGTGGTTAGCCAAGCAAGGACTCTGTCAGCCAACACCTTTCTTACTCTCTGGGTTTGTTTATATTTTCCAGAGTTAATATTGTAAGAACCATCAAAGAGGGAAAGAAAATGAAGAAAAACACTGCTTTCAATTAGCAAGAAAAAACAGGAACCATCACACGAACATACTATTGAAATGGCCACACTCAGAAATATATGCATGTGAACATCAAATACAAAAATGGTAATATTTCAGCAACATTAGTTAATATTGCAACCTCACAAATGCCAAACCCTTAAACCTCTGTTTGAAAAGATAAAGCTTAAGGTTTGTATGCCAGGATGAAGTCAAACCAACACACTCAGACATCAAAATGCAGACTTCTCCCTCTATGTAGTATATTTCATTTTTTTGTCACCCTGCTCTAGTTGTTTCCAAAGCACTCAATTAACTCACTTGTAGAACAAACTGAATATGCATTTAATGAATAGATGAACCATGTGAAAATACATTCAACATTAATTCCGTTTTGTGCCCTTTGTGTAAATTTCAAGCAGGTGAGCAAGCTGATTGCTGACATTTAATATCAAAGTAGAGAAAACAGAAAACTATTTAAAACAAATTACCAACCTACCTCAGAGAAGCCAATCCCAGAGTATCATATTGTGCTTTGCTTTCCCTATTCCGTACACCATTACCCAGGTTATCACTGCGGGATAATTTTAGTTTGCTCTAACCCATAATAGCTATATTATTTTCAAAACCATTGCTTAGAAACACAGAATTCTTCTACATTATATGTATAATGACTATGGATTTGTCAAAGACAGATAAACCTAACTCCATTTGTTCACAGGAAAACTTGCCTAAAAGATTAGGAAAAAGGAAAAAAGGTGATGTCTCTTGGCTTAGCAAAGCTTTTGATATGCTGCTGTACGACATCCCTATAAGCAAACAAGAAAAAAAATAGAAGCTAGTTGATGCAACATTAACATAGAACAACAGAAGAACAACCCAGAATCCATAAGTGAACGTGGCCAGGGTTCTACATGCTCTCAACTGATGAGCAACACTGTCTGATACCAACAAGGAATTAAGAGTTTTAATTTTTAATTTTAATTTTCTCCTGCACAGGAAATGGCAAAAAATACAAAAGGAGAGAGACGACAAATGGAAGTGTTATTAATAGGAAAAAGGTCCGCAGGTTCCACTGAAAAGTACCATCTGATTATGAATCACCAACGTGACACTGCAGTAGGAGACAAAGCTCTTTCTGGGATGAATTAACAACTCGTTCTCTGAAAAATGCTTCTAGGAGACAGCCGCACCTGTTTGAGCTAAATAAAGATGCCTAGATACTAACTTCATAACAGTTTCTCACTGCCTAAAATACTACTAGAGAAACTGCTTATACTCAAGCGACAAATGCCAAGAACTCCTTTCTCCTAAGGCTACCAAACAAGTTATTTATAACCAGCAAGTTAAGGTTAATATGAGAAAAGCATTCTTAGCTGTAATTTAACTACACCTTGTAACCTGTTACTCACAAAAAAATACTCAATTACAGAGTTTTATGAACATGTTCTCGAAACAAGTCTGAAGGTCTAAATATAATATACTGTCTAGGTGAGAACAAAAGGGTTTCTCCAGCTCCTTTACACTCAAGATAGAAAAATTCTTCCAGAAACGGATTCAATTTATGACACATGCTTCCCCACAAGGCTTGACAAAAAGTAGATTTTAGTGGAGAAGCAGCGTTTTCCTCTACTATTTCAGAGCAAAGTCAATAGGCAAAAAAGCCCCACTTTACTTACCTTAATTCTCTCTGTAAGACCAAAGTGTTTTTTTTAAGTGTGTCCTGGTTTAAGGTTTAATTTCTCTTTCAGTAATTTTACTTGACAGCAAAGTCTCCTCTAATGCTAGGGAAAACTGCATGTTTAGGAGACTTGTGTCTAATTTTGTGAAAATATTTACTTTATAGCCAGCTATGGGATGTGGGTTTCAAGGTCTCAATGTTTCCGAGCCTTGCCAGGTGTAGGGATGAGAAGAAGCGAGACCTGGGCACTTGACCAAGGCTGGGCAACAGGATTATTTCATACCATGAACATTACATTCTATATAAATCAGAAAGTTTCCTGAGGAGTTTTCTCCTCTTTTATGATGGCTGTGATCCTGACAACTTCTTGCCCCAGTGCTGGACCCCTGAGCCCTTCCCTTCTTCAAACTACACCATAGTGTAACACTCACTAGCTTGTACTAATTTAATAAATAATAGAGCACCATTTTATACATGCTAGTTATATTACACATCCACGAGTCTTTAGAAAAAGTAACTTGTGCTTATTTTTTTAATAAAGAGATACTCTAAACAGCAGCTCTTTCTTAGAGGGAGTTCCTACAGGTTTATAGTTTTCTGCTCATTAGTCAAATACAGTAAACCAAACAAAATGCTCAACATTCTTTAACTCTCTATGAGCCTGTATGGTAACTGCTGATTTTTCCAGGAAGCTTCTCCACTGATCTGTAAATCCTGTAAATATTTAGCCCCATCTAGTGGTTAATTGTTTATCTCATCCATGCTCACCCAGAGGAGAACACTAATTTTCAGTCTTTATCAAATGTCTTTGACAGCACTCATTTCTAGCTGGCAGACACAGTTGAGGAATTGAAAACAAGCAGTTACCCTTGTGTGACCAGATGTTGATGTCTCTACACGCTACCTGGAGAGGTCGGGAGTGGAACTCCTAGTCACACCTCCACCATCTTCTGGGATGTCACAAAACCACAACACTGATTTTCAACCTGCTATTTGGAATGCTCCGGCCTTGATATTTTAAGCTTTAATGTAAGGTCAAGCTTCCTGTCACCTGTTTTCTCATATTCTGTTATTGCTTAAGATGTTTCTAGGTGCAAATAATTACATACATATACTGACTGTACCCACACAAGAGTCCCAGATGAGCTGCTGACTCAGTCATTTGCTGAACAATGCATCAAGGCACAGCAAATCACAGAATGATATGGGGTTGGAAGGGACCTCTGGAGATCATCTTGTCCAACCCCCTGCCAAAGCAGGTCCACCCAGAGCAGGTTGCACAGGTCCAGGTGGGTTTTGAACATCTCCAGAGAAGAAGACTCCACCACCTCTCTGGGCAGCCTGATCCAGTGTTTTGCCACTCTCAAAGTGAAGAAGTTCCTCCTCATGTTTAGGTGGAACTTCTTATGTTCAAGTTTGTGCCTGTTCCCTCTTGTCCTGTCCCTGGGCACCACTGAAAAAAGACTGGCCCCATCCTCCTGACACCCACCCTTTAAGTATTTATAGGTGTTGATCAGATCCCCCTCAGTCTTCTTTTCTCCAGACTAAAAGCCCCAAGTCCCTTGGCCTTTCCTCTTTGTAGCCTTCTGCTGTACCCTCTCCATCAGTTCCCTGTCCTTGAACTGGAGAGCCCAGAACTGGATACGGTACTCCAGATAGGGCCTCACCAGGGAATCTTTCCAAATCTTTTGGAAACGAGGCTGCAGAGAACAGGAAGGAGAGCACAAGGTATTTTTACTTTGACCACAAGGTATTTATGAGGACAATCCTATAACAAAAGCGTCCTGTTTCCCTTCAAGTGGTAAGCCTCACTAGGAGCCCTTTGACATGAAAAAGGAAGGCCCCTATATTTCAAACTGCAGCAAGATCCTTCCCTTTCTCATGGGAAAAACCCCGAGCAGCAAAATCACAGTCTTCACAAGTGGCCCCAAGGTTCAGAGTCCAACTACCACATTCTGCCAGAAGGTCTGGCAGTGCTGCTGCCCATTCCAGAATGACTTCACACAACTGGTATCTGAGTCCCTTGCTAATCGTTTTACTGAACCACGAAAGAGTAGGCAGAGAAAAAAAACCACAACTAAATAATCATCTAGACCAATTTCCATTTTCACCAAAACAACACAAAAATCACAGCAGAGTTGTTTGGGGTAACATGAAAATGTATTGCTTTAACTCAAATAATCAAGAGCAGTAAGGCTTGATTATCTGTAATCTTCAAAGAAAAACAAAAGCATTTTGGTGGATGGCTGGAGTTTTTTTTAGCATTGAGAGAGAAAGACAGAGATCAGTGTTAAATGGAAAGACGCATGGGGGGAAATGGGAAAGAAAAGATTGGTATCTCAGAAGACCAGTGATGTAGCAGAGACACCTTGAAAAAGTCAGAAATTAACAGAGGGCACTGAAGATACACGGATGATGGGAGGAGGAGAAAAATAGTGTGAGACACTATAGATCATAGGAGTCACAGAGCCACCATTAGCACCCAGGCTGACCTTCAAGCCAGACATCAAAAGGTGTAATTTTCAGGTCCATTTGAAATTACTTTTATTGCAGCAAAAAATAATTGCATGGGCAATTCCAGCAACTCTGTCCTCAGCAAGTGTTACTTCATCCCATTGTTCTTATGTCAGGCAAGACAGAACATGCTTGCTTTATTAGAAAACAACAAAATCTACCCAGCAAGAAGTCACTACGACACAACACAAGGAAGAGTTTAAGACATCCAAAAAAAACCAACACACCCCCAACCCTAAATTTAAAAAAAAACAAAAACAAACACTCAAAACACAAATTGTTTCCCTGACACCAGTTCCTCACATACTAGCCCTTACTAATCACATCCTCAAGTGTGCAGGGCAACACTGCAACTTGCAGGTGAAACAAAATACAGATTTCAAAGGAGGGGAAGGAGAGATGATGCAACACTCCCACTGAGGAAAGTGCCCTGTCCTACAGGCTCTGCGCTGCCAGAACCACTGCTGCCTGGCAGTCCATAGCACACAAGCAGGCTGTTTCAAAGAGAAGCGATAAGCTTTAGGAAAGAAAAACCAGAAACGTTTGGGAGTTACGACCATTGCTTGAGAAGTTTGTGCCTTACACTTTTCTGCCACTCCCCTTCCCTTGTCAAGGAAGCTTTGGCAAAAATAAGAGTAAGCTGCATTATTTTTTTTTTAACCCATGCTTCACCTGTTGTAATAAGTACACAACCAGGTAGGATGGACTAAAGGTTTGGTATGCCCAATTCAAAGCTGTCTAAACTGTCTTTTCTTTAAAAAAAGAAGTACACCTACTTCCCCCCCATTTTTTCTAAATTTAAACACTCCTGGAGATGCATTTAAATATTACTGCAGCCTTTGCCAATATTTTAAAAGCATCAGGGCAACAAACCTAGGCTGTATTAGGAGGTTATTGTCCCCTCTCACCTCCTCTGCTTTTTGACCAGAGATTACAATGCCCTTGGCAGAGATTGAGCTCATACAACTGTTCCATAGTTGCCAAAGTTCACAGTCCAACAATTTATTTCAGGTCATATTTGCATTCTTGGTTGTGAAGCAAAAGGTGTTGCCTATCAGCAAGGAAGTGGACTGCTAGCTACAACCTGCCTAGCTGTCCCAGTCTATGGTGTTAGAGGTCATCCTGTACCACCCTTCACTTCTCTGGAGCTTTGTCATCTATTAGGTAAAAATTAATAAACCAATGGTAGCATTCCACTTAACGACTTCTCACACATCTCCCAGGACTACAAATCACTTTGAAAGTCAACAGCTACTTACGTTTGAATGGCATCAAGTCCTGCCATCTTCATCTTCAACAAGCGGTCTTTCCAGTAATACCGTGGTATCCGTGAGTAGTGAATGCTACCTGAGATGTAACGGAAAGGTTCCCCATCCTTGACAAAGCAGCCGCAGTCATAATCAATCCCAAAACTCCTCTGGGGTATACTCTGTATACAAAAAAAAAATAACAAAAATACACAATAGAATCTTTTTCTGCCTTGAAAGACGCAGAGAACAGTCTATGGAATATCCATGGGTTGTCCACAATAGAGGGTACAGCGGTGTTAAAATAAGTGATGGTGAATGGCTCTCTACTAGCTACATACAGCCCACCTGAACATAACACACCAAAGAACTACAATGCTCTACCTGTCAGCCATTCAGCAACGACAGGATTCACTGCTACACCAAAATATTCCACATGCATTCTCTACTTTTAACAAGTATAACAGTACCATCTTTCTCCACTGATACACATTGCAGACACTTATACCAGTGCAAATGATGAGGACTTAATTAGGGAGATTTGATGAGTGACAGTGCTTTGTACTCAGTGTTCCAACTTACTAAACTTCACGTCATACTTGCGTCTAGAAGCAAAGGCCCACCAGGAGCTTCTGAGGAACAAATACATTCTAAATGCACCAGGGCACTGATACCAGCAGGTTGGAAAGCCTAATTTCTAGTAGGTATAAACTGTTTGATAGATCAGTCTGGCAAACTGCATGGGAATATGTAAGTCACTAAAGATTAGTAATTTTTGGAGAAAGTTCTACTTGCAATACTTTTCCACCCGAACTAGTGAACCTAAAAAAAAGAAGCAGGTAGATTAAGAATATGCACTTCCTAGCCATAACAAAAACACCTTAACTTCAAGAGCACAGGATTAGCCTCAAGATCTTAGTAAGGTTTAAATTACTAGGACCAACAGCAGTACTTCTTTTGCTTGTCAAAACCAAGAAAAAACAGAAGTTGTTTTTTTTAAGTGCATGGTCCTATGCCTTTAAGAACCTTTAACTTAGTAAAGAAGAACCTTTTACTTAGTTAATTAAGTAACATCCCAAGTCAGCAATTGTAATCAGTTAGTTTTCCACACCTGTCAGAAAATAAGTCAGAAGTCAACCAAACAAACCTCATGATTCATCGGACATTGCACTAGTCCAAATGAAACAAAACATTTTCAATAGCATAAATTAAAAGCTGTTGAAGGACACTGGCCTTGTTCTTGAAAAGGTGAGCATGGGCCTGCCACATACTGAGAATGTGGCATAGTAATTAGGAAATTGATTCCACGAAACAAAAGTGATGAAATTAGAAAGATAAGAAAGATGTAGACCACCATATATGTAGACCCAGGGAAGTTGTAGATGCCCCATCCCTGGAGGTGTTCAAGGCCAGGCTGGATGGGGCCTTGAGCAACCTGCTTTAGTGGGAGGTGTCCCTGCCCATGGCGGGGGGGTTGCAACTCGATGATCCTTGAGGTCCCTTCCAACCCTAACCATTCTATGATTCTATATAACCCTAGGTGACCTCCACTACATGAGAGCCATCCACCATCTGAGGAAATCTGCCCAAAGGTTAATTAGGGACCAACAGACGGCATATAGCTTTGAAGAGTCCTCCCATGAAACCACTTCTTTCTATTAATTGCTGAACAGTTTTGTAACAATAGTGTGTACAACTACAGGTAAAGAGAAAGGAATGGGAAAAGTGAAATACAGCAGGCACATATAGCCATAAAGCTGCAAGTACCAAGACCCCTGCCTAACAATTGGACAGAACCACCAGCCAAGACCATACTCTTAGCGCAACAAGATAGCAAAAAGCAGCCAGTGCAACATGTCACAGGTCAAAAAGAACAACAGCACAGAGTCAAAACACACACTCCTGAAAACCAGAGGATGGAACTGCTAAGCAAACATGCCTATCCCTAGACTGCCATTAAACGGAGCAACTGAGTGAGATAACACTCTACAAACATTTGAAGACTACCAACTCCAAAAAAGAGAAAGACTGATGTGTTATTGCCACGATAAAGGCATTTCTTCACAGAAAGCCTAAAATAAAGTTGAGGAAAGTGTCTTAAATGCAGAGAGCAACCCAAAACATTCTGCCAACAGCAAGAAATTGAAATTGTGTGGTGGACACAGACGTGAGAAAATACGACCCTGAACTGGCAGGGAAACATGGACATCAAGGCACTACAAAGTATTGCACAGGGGAAGCTATTTAAGCCCTCATCCCACAAACACAGATCCATTCTTACCATTACTTAACAAAGAGTTCCATGAAGGTTGAAATAAATCTTGATTTGGTATGGATTGTACCAAGCGTCCACAAAACCAGGCCTTTACAGACCTGAGAAATACAACCCAACTGCTCTGGAACAAAAATAACAACTCTAAAGTTGGGATTCTCCCTGTGAAATTATGCTGTTGTAGTAACTTCAGGCTGTTAAACCTCAAGTAAACCGCTGTAGAGGATGCACAGGTATCTACCATCTGCTTATATCCCTTTCAGTTCAAATCTAAGTGACATTTTGCTGATCTTTAATTTATAACCTGCACCTTGATTCCTGGGCACACTGCACTAGGATGGAATTGTGCTGTGTGTATCCACCCCCTAAGGAAACCATTCACCCTAAAGAACGCCAAGCAGCTGTTTCACATTCTTCGGATGTTTTTAACTCTAGGGCACTGTGACAAGGTGCAGCATTAACACGGATCCAAGTGCTTCAAAATGATCATGACTAAATGTAACTCAGAACCCAGGTGCAGCAACACAATTCTGCAATATTATAAAAAAAATAGAAAAAAAAGGGAGAAGCATTAGGAAAAAAGGGATATTAAAGGGCCACTATCCCTGAAAATAAAGGAGAGTCAAAATAAATTGCTGCTGTTTCCCTCTGAAAGAGGGCTTTCATCCCCTCAATTAGGCTAACCATGTCAAGATGCCTATGGAAAAGACACTTGTCCCATTTATGGCAGATTAACTGTTGAGATATGCTCAACATTGAACCAACTGCTTACATAGCTCCACCCTCAGGGGACAGACACCTCTGACAGAAACAAGTATTTCCTTTCATTGTTTTAAGAAGATATTAATTACAAAAGTGATCAATCATTAAAGCAGTTATCATTTAAAGGCCACACTTTTAAAGCTGTGACCATAACTGTCAAATCACCTTCCTTACACAGACACTTCCTAACACAGTATTATTACGGGGGCAAGGAGAGGGAGGAAGCTTCCTGTGCACTTACTCTGATTCACTTCATTCATTGCCCGTTGTCTTTTATGTCTGAGCACAACTCTACCCATCACTTACAGATCCGGGCTTGCAAAAAGAGCAAAACAGTGAATGTTGTACCCCCATGGCTGTGAATACACAGCAGGAATGAATTCCCTGAATTTCCCTAGAAGATCAGGTAGTGGGTCTGCGAGTTTGTTAAGCAGATTCAACAGACACAAACGAAGTGCACACTGTGTAGGATGCCAGATCAGTCACACCACATCCTATTAATGCCCAGCTGAAAATTCAGACTCTCACAGGTAATGGCATCATGTTGCATCTTACATACTCAGAATAAACTTGCAAGGAAAAGGGAAGAACTAAAGAATTTGTCCTTTCTTAAATCAAGAAAGAACTTATTTTTGCAACCTTAACGCTCTCCCAACATTTTATGACATGTGTGTCTCTCAGCATCGGAAAAAAACCCCACAGCTTCAACACACAAAACTAACAGTGGCTAGGATCTCTTCCTCCAAATTTACAAAACAAGCCTTTTTCTTATTTGGAAAGCAAACAAACATGGATACAAACCCTCAATGAACCCCTCCACCTGTAAAATGCCCAGCATCTTTTATGTGGAGCATTCAAATATGGAACACCCCTTTCCAGGCCCTTTCTCTAACCCAAAGCTTAAGTATCAAAACTGAGACCCACAAATCACTCTTGTTTTCTTCTGCTCCTTCCAAAAAAAAAAAAAAAAAACACACACAAAAAAAAAAAAACCCAACCTCTTAGTATCCTTTCTCTGCCCTTGCAGTGCTGCTTTTCTCTGCACCACTTCCTCATCTCTTCAGCCTGCACTTCATCCCCCTAATAGGCATTAGGCAAATTTAATAGTGCTCTCACCTTGCCCACATTCCACCATGCCTCACTTAGCAGCGTGGGTCTAAGATCTCCCAAAACTAGTCAGATTTATTGTCAGTAGCTTTTTGTTGGTAAATAGAATCAGCATGTTAAAATTATTCATCATGTACTGCTACAATAAATATTGGTACAAAATAAGAGGTCATTAGAAGCATCTTTCTTGATAAGTGAATAAAGTTTTATTAAATCCCAACATTTAAAGCATTTGTTATACCACAGTTTTACATATTTTCAAATCCACTCTGTACTGATTATATAATATAATAAATATAACTTTCACAAAGTGATAATACTATTCTATTCTGGTATTCTTCTGACAGTGACAAACTCCCCCCTCCAATGAACTGGCCTTTTACAGGAAGAAACACATATTCATTTAGTTCAATTCTCTGGATCAAATACATTCCACACAGACCAAAAAAAATTTACAAAAAAAATTTAAAAATTACAAAATAAGCAGCACAGCAATATTTTTTTTCCATCTGGAATACTGAACACAGGTCTAAATCAAGCATACTTGAGTCAAATTGGAAAAAGTGTAAGAAAAGCCTTCAAGGACAATTAGGGATGGATGTCTTTGAGAGATTTTTGAAAAAATTCACTCCTCACCCTATCAAAAAGAAAGCTGATCTAAGATACCTCCATTCATACTTTTTGAGAAAAAGCAAAATAGCAAAAGGCTTTGAAGTGTTTTGGCACAGAAATAAAACATTTTAAGTGGAAACGAATCACCAGGCCAACAAGCTTTCAGAGGGAAGGAGTCAAAGGAAAGAAAACAAGAACTAAATTACACTGAGAGAACTTAAATTTATGAAATGATAACATGACCACTCCTAAAAGGATGTGTATCTGTTCCTAAAAGAATCTTCAAAGAGGAGCGTGTACAAATAATTAAGTAGTCACCTATGCCCCCCGGGACTGAAGGACCACTTCAGCTAGGTTTTTGGACACATTTGGACAGAATGAGGAGAGAAATAAAAACAGTAGGAGGAAAAAAAGAAAAGAAAAAAAAAAAAGAGTACTAGCAACTCACTGGGAAACCAATGCCATCTAAAACCAGTCCCACAAAAGCCTCCTGATAACAAAACTAGCTAAACAATTAGTCTTCTTAACACACTAATAACCCTCAGCATAACAAATTAAAAGCTACCCTCCTGGACCAATGATCTAGAGGGAATATTCTGCACTACTAAACCCAGAACACAGTTTTTAACCCAAGGCATGTTGATAAGTAAACAGAGGGTGTCAAGGCTACAATGGAAAAGAACCTCAGAAGGACCCCATTTGGGCACTGTTAAATACCTGTGGAAACTTTAAGATGCCTGAGTGGATATTATTGCACAAGCATAAAAAAAAGTTTACAAGATTATAGGTGCTGGCAAACAGAAATTATAGAAATAAAAAGCCTGCCTGGTCAGGTGTTCAGTTTTCAGACTAAAAGATGACTGACTTCTCCAGCTTCAATTTTCCAGCGCATATGACGCGTTTACAGTATTTCTCAATATTCCTGTGAGTAAAAATGCAGGATGTTTGTACAGACAAACAGGACACAAACACAGCTTAGCAGTTAGAAACTCTGCCTGTGGAAGGGGCTGAAGGAAGTGGATGAAGTGAAACTTGAAGTTTCACTTACAGAATAACTCAGCTTTACAAAGTCTATGGTACTCTTCAAATACAACCCCACACACCTCCTGCAAAACAAGAACAGGAGCTGAAAAATAAAACAAAAGTGTGCCTGCATCAGGATTACACAGGAAGGCAGGAAAAGACTGAACACTTCAGTTCTGGTCTTGCCATCCTCAGCTTCCTGTGTAAGTGCTGATCTCTTTTGCCCCTTGCCATGCAGATCTGCCTGCGAGACCACGGGGTCCTGGTGGGCAGAAAAGCAGAGCAAGCTACAGCTGGAGACCTCAGTCAGAGGCAGGATCCCCAGACTTGTACTGCCTGTGGAGTTTCATACAGCAACACTGAGGTGGAAGGGGAGGAGAGAGGAAGGTGTACAGAAGTAAACTCTTTCATCAGCCTGGACAATATACACACATTAATTTACATCCTGGCTTTCTTAGATGATATGGAAGCAATAATGTTTTTATTAATAATTTCTAATCTCTCAAATTTCCCAGAATGATACTAATTTGTATTAAGCCCTTCTAGGAAAGACAGAGAGAATTTCTCCACCCCTGATTATCCTGCAGCAGTTACTCTGCTATATGCTTATCAGGCAACAAGGAGGCTGATGCACAAACACTATTAAGGAAAGTCACCTGCAGACTTTAGTCTTCTTCAAAAGGACACCGTTTACTTGAAATATTAAAATCTTAAACAACATTCAAGCATTAACCTATCTAAAATGTTTTCAAATAGCATCTCTTTACTCTTGTAAGAGAAAAGTCACAGAACATAAGTTAAGCATAAACAAAAAATGCAGAATAAAGAGAAACGAGCCTGAGTATTTCAGCTTTGGATTTTGTGCTTTACATCAGCAGGTACTGTATGCCCAGGCAGCAACAGAAGTTATGTTAATTATGAGTTTTCTTTCTCATTTGCTTTTTTAGAGGTATTTTCAGTCAGTAATTACTAAATGCCCAGTTATTTTGGGGAAAATGCCAGCAGAAAGACAGCTGCTTTCACCCTTTGATATCAGTCTACCAAGCTTTTTAACTGGAAAAAAAAAATTAAATTTCAGGAACTGATGCCTGGCACCTTACTGTACTGGTAAGAAGCTCAGACTTGAAGCCCTAGTGCACGCTGCAAACAGCAAGAAAAAAGGCCCAGATTAAATTAAAAAAAAAAAAAAGAAAGCAGAACTACTCCCTTCCAGTAACATTTCTAGCATGAGGCTTTTAGAGTTGACATACTCAGTGGACACTCTGTAGTCCCCTCCACAAAACATGCACGTGCTGTTTCACTGCAAGAGATGAGAACTTCACCTGCCTGAGATTTGATAAGGCAGCTGCCCGATGGATAATAACCAGTGGAACAGGAAGTAGCTGCAGACCACAGATACAACTAAACATGCACAGGACTCACATTATCTCCATGACATCAGTGTTATCTTTAAGTCCAGAACCTCAATAATAATGAACTCAAATAATGGATTTCGTCAATATTTTAACAGCCCCAATTTGTTTCATAGGCCCAAGATACACTTAATGTTTCTGCTCAAACTTAACAGAACCTGATGGAGTCCACCCTAGCACGTCTTCTCTGGTTTCCCTGAAAAAGGATTTGCTTTCAGAGCAGAAGAGCCAATATACTGTCCAAAAAGGATGGTAGAAGTCTGTCAAATGGAAAGGCCCTCAAGGAGAACGTAGAATTATCTCCGTTATTTCAGCTCTGCTGCCCAGCCTCATGGGTATTCCAAAGTACATTGTCCCTGGGCTGACGTAGACAAAGGTGTTCTGCCCAACTTTGTACAAGCCAACAAAGAAGGGATTCAGAAAATAAGCCCCAGCATTTAGCGGGAACATCTGCCCTCCGTGAGTATGACCAGAGAGAATTAAATTTATGTCTGGTCTCTCCTGAAGGGCCCACTTTGCAGCAATTGGTTGATGAGCTAACAGTACTATTGCACGCTCACTGCTACAATCTCTGAGAGCTTTTTTTAAATCCATGCCATGTCCCGAGTAGCGCAGTACATCTGCTTCAATATCATCAACGCCAGCCAGGCAGAACCAGTCATCAGCGCTCTTCGGAGAAACAATCTTCACATTCTCATTATGGAGTGGCCGAATGTTAAATGATTTTAACAACTCAAACCAGTTGCTAACATCTGATGTGTAGTACTCATGGTTTCCTGTGACAAAGTATGTCCCCAAAGGGGAGTTAAGTTCTCCAAGAGGCTCGACAGCAGGTCGTAATATCTCTGCCTCAGAGTCAGTCAGGTCCCCGACAATCACGGTGATATCTGGTTTCAAAGCCTTAACCATTCTCACAATCATGGCAAGCTTGGTCTTCCCAACCGTAGGACCCAGATGGATATCTGAAAGCAACACCACTTTCAGATTATTCATTGATGATGGCAGCTTGTGAACTGGAACCTCCACTGAATTCACAGTGGGAGGCCGGGAAGCATTTAACAGCCCCACAATAGTCAGCACAACAGTCAGCATAACTGCCAAAACTGGTTTCATAGCTGTTCTGCTGTTCTTGTTGCCAGTACCTGCCTTAGCGCCTCTCCCAGCCAAGAGCTTGTAAGCCTGCTCTACAGAGCCTAGAGTGAAGAGGAAGAAGATAAGAATGATATAGGCCCCCAGGCAAGTGTAAGCAGCTAAAGAGAAGAAATAGGGCTCTTCTGCAACAAGAAATAGCAGTGTAAAGAAGCTTGAGTGAGCCAAAGCTAGAAACACGAACACAGCTATTTTCCATGGCAAGAAATAGAATGAGCTGGCAGCTGAAGACCTGGAGAAGGTGGTGACTGTGCTTCTCCAAACGTGAAGAGATCCTATCAACATGAGCGCATTAGCAAACAGTGCCATCTGCAGCCTTAGAAGCCAACGCCGCGTCCTGAGCTCCAGCTGCTCTGCCAGATAACTCCGCGACAGCATCATGGAGAAGAAAACCACTCCTGCAGCCACTGCAGCCTTTGCTTCAAGAGGCAGTTGCTTGAAGGAGATCATCTTTGCTTCCCTTTGCTCCTTCCCCTCTGTTCTGCAGAATTCTCCAATTCTCCAGTGTAGGCAATAGTGTGGTTATGAAGGGATGCCTTGGGTCAACGAAGCCTGCAACCAGGAACCAGTATCAGCCGTTTTGAAATATTACACACATTCCCGTTTTCCCAGACTGCAATAAAGGGCTATTACTCCGTATATACTACCCAGGACTCTGGGTCATGCAGAATCACTATCATAAAGGCAGGGAGGAGATTTCCTGATGTGGAATAAATCACACAACTGAAAATACAGGATTCTGGCAGTCCACTTCCAAGCACCCTGCCTGCCTTCTTCAGTGATTCCTCCTCTCCTACCCTTTTCTTTTTTTATATGCTATCTCCTCATTAAGATGTCCTTATGGCAGTAGATCACAACAACGATCCAATGAGTGCTGGAAACAATCATTATATTATTTGTAAACCCTGTGTTTTGTGACTAAGCTGCTTCTGCTGTTAACTTAGCACGTGTTTTCTCTTCTTCTGCCCAAGCAGTTGGCTCCACTTCAAAAGCATGTAGCACCCTACATCATTCTTACTGAATGCAGCAGGTTTTATTAACAGGTAATTACAGCAGCATTGAAATCCCCACTGGAATAACTACCAGATGCAACCGCAGATGATATTGGCAGATATCCTTGCCTCTAGCTGTGAGGAACACTTCCCCAAAGCCCTCAAAATCAGTAGAACTAGTGAAACACACATTGTGTTTCGCTACTCACTTTCTGATCACTCCCACCACAGGTACAGTTCCCAAGACCTAACAGCTCTGTCAGCATATCCTGGTCTACCAGGATGCAATTAAGTTGAAAAGGGATTAAAACATCACACACTGCACTCCTTCGGAAGTAAAGAGAGCTTTTTTGCTCCTTGCTAAGGATTTACTAAAACTTAGCAAACTGGCCTGATTTACTAACAGCAAGACTTACGCGTGGTGGCAAGTCTAATGCATCTCTGCTCCCAGACTGAAAATAAATACACAAGCATGACTTATGCTTGAACTGTACCAGAATTCCCTGTTTTGCTCAGAGTTCGTAGTGGTTCTACTCATGCCCAGTTTGCACGCTACTATTTAAAATAAACCTGCTGTTTTATTTCACTGTAGTTGAGAAATGTTTGGATGGTCCTTCATAACATATAATAGAGACCAAGTTTGAGACAACAAACTACCTTATTTAAAGTAAGCATATGTCACTGCATGACCTTCAAAGCACTTCCTGTCTTAGTCCACACCTAACTAGAGAAAAAGTAAGCAATTATTACAGACAAAAATATCTCAGAACTAGGGCATGAAAGCAGCCTTGCAGGACTCTGCAATGAACTTGAGCTCAGAAGTCTACAAACGCCAAGTTGCTTATCTGCAGCATATACTTTCCCGAGCTAATTTAAAAGGACGTTAGAGCCTCCGTGATGATAGGCCCCTGCTATATTTTCAGGACTAGACCAAGTTTTAAGAAGACCTCTTCCATTATTGCTTGGTCGGGGAACTGTGGGTTGATAGAGCAATCGTGCCTCAAGGCCCTTCAGCTGTTACAACACCACTCTTAAAAAAGAGTGCTGTTTTACACACATACCTCTACCAAAAGTAAACAAAGCTAGGGAGATAAGAGTGTAAGAAATGCCCTACTGATTTGAGTCCACAGTTCCTCCAGACACCAGGCCATATTCTGAAACAAGAAATGCTGTTTAAAGAAACAACATGACCCTGGTCACTGTCTGTGGTCTGCTTCCTTCATACTCCTCCAGCAGACAAAGTTGTTATATTAGCAATGTTAGAAAGCAAATCCTTGCCTGCTCATTTTTGGATGTTATTTATGAACCTGATGTATTTTAATTTGGTTAATCCTTTTTGGGAACCTGTTCAATGCCGTCCACCCTACAACTTCCCGCAGCAGCAAATTCCTAAAATTCACTAGGTACTTTTAAAGTATATTAACCATTTCAAACTAATCTACTAAATCCAACAAAGTACCCCTCTTCTAAGGCTACCAAATTTGGTGACTATTAGTTCTCCACTCCTCTTTACTCACCACCTTCAGAGTTTTGCTTCAGCCATAACCTCGTCCTTCACTGTCATCCAAACTTTCCCTTCATAAAGGTCTCTCCCATGAGGCTGTGCCACTTTTCACACAGCTTTAACCACCTGTGCATCATTCAACTGCAACACGAAGATAACACTGACACGCTGCTTCAGTCTCGAGGCATAAACGACAAGGCATGGTCCCACAAGTGTAAAGACTAAGGATTTGCCCGTTTAGGCAGTAGTACAGGCTGCTACTGGATAAAGCAGCAACAGGAGTTGATGCTGAACCTGGGCAGAACGGGAAAAACTCCTCTCACACACCACAGGAAGAGCCTGTTTTCCCATGGGCTCTGCTAATAGAGCGCCGGTATCAGGTAACTGCAGCTCGACTCACCCCCCCTCCGCCACCCTGCATATGGGTTGCTTAATAATATAGTAATAATCGCCTTGTAGCCTATTGTTCCTCACAGCTGGGTCTCACCGACAGGAGTACAGGCTGGCAGCACCGCACGTCCCGGGCCATCGCCCCCCTCTCCCGCCCCCCAAAGGCGGCGGCACAGCTCACCCACCGCCCGGGGGGCGAGGGCGGGCACCGCCAGCCCTTCCCCGCTATGAAACGGCGAGGCCGAGGGCCCAGCGCAGCGGCCGGCAGCGGGCAGGCCTCCTCAGAAGGGGCAGGCCTGCTGAGGAGAAGGGGCAGGCCTCCTCAGGAGCCGGTCCCCGCC
>JAHREE010000179.1:3624454-3639906 GCA_033628505.1 Tringa tobata
GAACTGCTGTGGACAAAGGGCTTTCTCCTGGCTGGTGGTGTTGAGAAGAAAGGAATGTCACCTCCCCCACCCCGCACCCCCCCGCAACAGCATTTATAATATATGAAGAAGGCAGAGGGAAATGCTTTACGTCATTTGTTAGAGTGACCATGTGTTTATTCAGGTGGGTTCAACAGTGAAATTTTGCCACGTCTTAGATCCTGGGAGTAGATGTTTCTGTGCTGCTGCTTGCTCCTCTGGAGGGAGCTTTCTCGGAGCTGCTGAGTTCACTTAAAAATCTGTTTCTACAGAAACTTTTTTTTTCTTTTTCTTTTTTTTTGTGGTGAAAACTGAAACGAGAAGTGAATTACGGACTAAGCAAAAACGAGAGATTTGTCAGCCCAGCAACAAACAGGGTTAAAGGATAAAGCACAAAAGAAACCAGGAATTTGACGAAAGTGCAGCTGAGATTTCCCTTTGCATTTAGCACCGTGTGGGCTGGCTGGAAGCGCATAGTTTTGGGACAGCCAGGAAGGGCGTCTGGCAGAGTTCCCAGACCAGGACACATAGAGCTGCACAGCAGCTAGAGCTCGTGTTAGAGCTGAAGTCTTTCTTTGGTGTAGTTCTCCCTCAGGTTTCTTTCTGATCTTTTATGGATGCAAACAGAAGAGTGCACGTGCATATATGCCTGTGGTTCTTGCTCATAGTTTCATACGTGCACTTCCTTAAGCTGTTTCAGATGTGAGGTGTGGAGCTCTGTATCGCCTACACATCACTGTGCTGCATGTCTTGATGTGATTCTTGGCTTAGAAGGGAAAAGGTTTTAACATTTCGCAAATACATAAGACTTTTACTTTCACTCTTCCTAAATACGTGTATAGATACTGTATGGTTTATAAAAATATGTATGTATATAAAATAAAAATTATAAATGCACGCACACAGAAGTACATATTTATTTGGCACGTGCAGTTGTACGTGAGGAATACTACATACTTCACTGAATTTCACTGAATTTCACTGAATTTTTAGAGTTGGAAGGGACCATAGAGATCGTCTAGTCCAACTCCCCTGCTGAAGCAGGATTGCCCAGAGCATAAAGTTTCTCTAACAGGGTTTAAAGTTAGTTTAAAAATGGTTACAGAAAATCACATAGTACATATACAGTACAGTATGGGCAGTACATATATAGTACAGTAGGACATAATTACTGAGCAAGTCCCTGCTGTTTGCTCTAGTTTCATAACACCATCAGGAAGATACATGATGGTAGTATTGTCTTCTATAGTGCTAGGGAGATAAGTGACATAAACACCATGTAAACATGGGAAGTGATGAATCCTGCCTGCTAGCCATAGATGAACGGTGATCAGTAATTGCAGTGAGATTAATTCCACACAGGAGCAACACTATAATCTTCTGCCTTGTCAGCTTTATGAGCAGAGGAGGTGGAAGGGAAAAGAAGTCTGCTTTTTGACTTACCGTCATCACCTGTGCTGCCTGCAACAATAATATACTTTTAAAATGAAAATAAATAATGTTCCTAGTGATGCAGCTAGGAGTAAAACTGAGAAGAATTACATCAGTTTTATTGTATTGTGGTATCTGCTGGAACTGTTATTTCAGTAGTTCGGGAATATAGAGTCTGCAGGAAAGTTCATTGACAGAAGTTGAAAAACTTTGAGCTGTTTTATTCCAATTAACCTTTTTTTCCCTCCTCTTCCTCTCCCTATCTCTGTTTAGGCTAATAATCTTCCAAAAGCTATTGCAGCAGCTCACACATTTCTCCTGAAGCATCCAGATGATGAAATGATGCAAAGAAATATGGCCTACTATAAGAGCATACCTGATGCTGAGGAGCATATTAAAGACTTGGAGACAAAGCCTTACGAGGTACGCTTTTTATTCCGAGTCTGGTCTTTTGGAACTTTCTGTTACTCCTCCTGTTGTGTGAGAGTCAAGGATCTCATTTACTTACGTGTTCTTGGTTCTTACTCTCCTTTCCCTCTTGCTGTCTTGTTGATGTGTGCAGTAATTCTCACCTCTTTTGCTTTTCACTGTTCCGTAAGTCACAGTAAGTCATAGACAGTGGCGTGCCTGAAAGCTGCTACATGCAGATGACTCCTGAGCTGAGCAGGTGCAGAGAGTTATTCAAATGCACGAGTGCTGCAGTGGCACAGCTTAAAATAACTGGACGTTTGGGGTTAAGATTCCGTGGAAAATCTCTATCAAAACCTGTGCTCTAGAATCACGCTGTTCCCTCTGTTGGGTAACGCTTTATACAGTAATTCAGAAGTGCAGAGACATTATTTACTGTATTTGAACTTACACACAGTTTTCCACGGATCAGTTACTGTTGGTTTTTCATTCTTGCCATTTTTTCAGAATCTCTTTGTCAGGGCTGTGAGAGCATACAACGGTGACAATTGGAGAACATCTATCTCGGACATGGAGCTGGCTCTTCCTGATTTCTTCAAAGCCTACGATGACTGTACAGCAGCCTGTGAAGGCTCCCGAGAGATCAAAGATTTTAAAGACTTCTATCTCTCCATTGCAGGTGAGTGGTTAGGAAATAGTAAGGAAAAATGTCCCCAAAGGGCATTTCAGTTTATCTGTAGGATTGGCTGCCAACGTCCTGTTCCTCATTTTGCAGTTTGCAATCCACGTGTTGCCTCCCCCCGCGCAGTTTGGGCCAAGATGAGTTTATTAGATTCACTGAAAACTGCTCGAATTCCAGTTGTTTGTGTTTTTTTTGTGGTTTTTTTTTTTTTTTTTAATCCCTGCAACATAAATGAGGGCTGTCAGAAAATCAGAACAGGGAGTTCTTACGTTGACATGGAAATATAAGTGTGTGTCAGAGTACGACAGATGTGTAAGTAATAACAACTGCTCCGTCCCACTAGCAATAGTGATCCAGATAGGTCTCTTGACCATCGTCTCAGTATCAGTTTGGCCACCTTTAAGACTCAGTGCTTAGCCTGCCTTCAGAATCTGCTTTGGGGTTGGGATACGTCTGGTGATATGTGTCTCCTTTCCCATAAACACGACCAGCTTCTGTTGCCTACTTTTCATCTTGTCTACAGCAGAGTTTTACTAGCAGCTGAGATTTCTTAAGTATGTAGCTTAAAAAAAATCCATTGCTTTGCAAGGAGAAGGGACCACCACCTTCTTCGATTGTTGTCAAAATGGAGCGTAGACATTTCCTGTGCTCTTTGGTAGTGAAAGAAACAAGTTATTTCTCCAGTGCTCTGGGCTCGGTGTTGTTGACAATATTTGTGTGGAGAATGCCTGCACGCTTCCTCAACAAACTTGAAAAATGCAACAGAGTTTCTAGGTTGCCAGAAGGAAAGCCAGCCCAGCTTTTTGTCCTAACGCTGAGGGGAAACTTTTGTGAAATATGTTGATACGTGAATGTAAAGCACGAGAACAGCTCTACAGTTTCTCACCGTGTGGAAGTGGTATCCACCAGCACAGCTGACATGGAACAGTCAAGCTATTCCGTAAGCCGTGCTTTCCTCTTTGGCAAAGCAGGCATGTGCCTGGGACAGCAGGTAAGGAGTGAAAGTCAAAGCAGAGGCGGTAAAGTAAGAAATCATAGAATCATAGAATCATTCAGGTTGGAAAAGACCCTTGGGATCATCGAGTCCAACCATCTACCCTACTCTACAAAGTTCTCCCCTACACCATATCCCCCAACACCAGTACTGGCCTTCCTCCCCAGCAGGTCAGAGCCCTGACATCAGGATAACCCCCAAGCCACTGTAAAGAGTACAGTGTCCATACTCAGCTGTGATTGGCATTTGCTGTCATCCTTCCTCTTCCTCCTTGGAAGGGAAGGGCAATTCCCAGCAGCAGTGGAGAGAAGGAAATGTAGGAGTTACTACATGATGTCATCACAGCCATGTGTATGCATTTTCAAATATTTTGTTCTTGAGATAAGAAAATTCATATTTACTTGCACTGCCTGGGCTGAACCGTGCTCTTGCTCCAGCGACAGATATTCTACCTCGGAGGTTTTTACTGCAAAAAGTAGATACAGAAAAAAAAAATGTTAATCAGAAGTATTTGGTGATTGCTCTAGATACCTATTTATCCCTGAGCTGTCCTCATTGCATGGGCTCACTTCACTGAGGGACTTGTGTCTCTGACTTTAAATGCTGGCTGGAATTGAACGCTACTGTGTCTGGAGACTCCACTGCTCTTGTAAAAGACAGGTCTAATTTCATTTGGCCCATCATTTTCAGTTAGCTTCAGCACTCTTCGTGGTAGGAGTTGTCAGAGATGAAAACAGGGGAAGGGGCCTTTGCTGTTCTTTTGCCTTGGTCAGGGACTTGCTGCACAAGCTGAGGTAACTTGCTTTCACCTGCCAAAAGTGGCTAACAGGGAAACTAAGGCTTTAAAATATTTCTGTTTGGTATTGTTGTCTAATGTTATATATCCTGAAAACACTTAACACTTTCTGGCTGTATGTTGTTCTGTGCTGAGCAGCACATTTGTGTTTATCTTCTCTTTTAGAACATCCACACTACAGGCATGAAATGTGGCCATCTCTGGAAGTTTATGTTGCAATCACCTGCTGTGTTTCTCTGTGACAGTTGCTCTCAGCAGCATGCAGACCTTATTCGTGGAATAATTTAATGACATTACAAAGGCTCTCAAGATTAAATGAAAAAGAGAGTGCTGTTAAGTTCACAGCTAACAATGCAGTATTCAGCAACTCTCTGTAGAACCTGCTGCCACAGACTGCCTGAAGGTGTCAGTAAAACCTAACTGCCTGGTTCTCTGGAATTGCAGCTGTGATACATTTCAAGTACAGACTGCACTGATTTTTACAGACGGGCAGAGTACCAGTGCTTGACCCGAACTTCAGGTGGAGTTAGAGATGCTTGGTAATTTCAAGCAGCAAGATGCAGAGGCGCAGGACCCAGGAGAGATTTATAAGGCCAAACTTTAATGGGTTGCTAATGGGAGGGCTTATAACAAGTCCCTGTGTGTTATCTATATCCCGTGTTGTTGTTTTCTTCCTTCTAGATCATTATATTGAAGTCCTTGCGTGCAAAGTGCAGTGTGAGAGCAATCTGACACCCATTATAGGCGGCTTTGTTGTTGAGAAATTTGTGGCCACCATGTACCATTACTTGCAGTTTGCTTATTATAAATGTAAGTAGTGATTTAATGCGCTTAAATAACATTGCCATGATGTGGGACACCGTCCATTCATAATCTTTTCCCTCTAGTTATGTTCCTTTAGAATGTAAGTAGTGGCCTCCAGAATCTGCATTTTAACCTGTTCTGGGGCAGAAAGTCTGAGCTGCCTGTGTCTTTTTCTCCCTCTGTAACTGCAGTTAACAGACATGGGAGATAAACATAATGTGTAGACTGTCCACGGCAAAATAAATCACTGAGCATAAGTCCCATAAGGGCTGGATTTTTCCCCAGACAGGCCCCTCTGTTTTAAGATATGCACGGTTGTGACTGGTCTCCATTTGGGTGTTGGAAAAATGAGGTAGTTGCAGAGTAAATGTGATCTGATCATCACTGCCCTTCGTTCCTTATATGATACCTACTGCCAGCACAAGTTGCTTACACTTTTCAGAGCTTCATATAAATGATGAATGTTCATCTAAGTGATAAATGTTCATCATATGTATTTTAGATGTTTAAATGATACACCAACTTTTCTGCCTTTTGGAAGTAGCTCACAATATAACATGTTAGGGTAAACAGTGTCAGCCACTTCCTAGACATTGGAACATGTGCAATGACACAGACTCATTTTGTATACCTGTGTACAAAAAAACCCCTAGTTTGTGCCAAAAAGCCATGGTGGTCAAGCTGTCAGGTGCACATGGGTGTTAAGCAGCTAAATGTATAGCTCTAACAAGAAGATTTTTCTTAAACTTCTAACTCATTCAGTTGGATAGAAGTAAGATTGTAACTTCAAGGCAACACATTTCATACCTTTCGCTTTTTTCTAGTGGATTTTTATATTTCTGGTAGAATGGGGCACATGGGGCTAGATGTGTTTTGAAGAAGGAGGGGACCACTTAACAGAAATTGCAGTGTTCTGGTCCTCAGTGATTACACATTTGATAGGTAAATCATTCAGTGATTTCTGTGGTTTCTTGAACTACTTGCACTGTAAAGAACACGTAACCATTACAGCTACTCCTGCAGGTTCCAACATTGAAGGGAAGACAAATTCAGCCATGTAGCAGCAAGCCATTAATGACCTTTGCTTATGTTGTTTGACTACATGTTTTACACCTTGTCTCTTCCCTCTTTGTCAACTCTAATACAAAGAAGTGGGGTTTTTTTAATTTATTTTTTGTTTGGTTTGTAATAAATGTCTCAATGGGGATCACCAAGCTATGGGCTGATGCCTCACTGATACTGGGACACCCGGGAGGGACATTTGGTTAGGAGTTTCATAGAAGACCGTCAGAGGTAAATCCCCATTTTTGAATCATGGCCTTACCTGTTTCAGAACACAAAAACAGCATGTCCGTTCTGGGAAGCAATGGGTTTTGTTTTTTTCTGGTGGAGAGGTAGAAAATGTGTCCTGTTTCCATCTGAGTTTTTCAGAGCTGAGATAATAGTAGGAATTTGTTCATTTACCTTATCTGAATTTTTGTGTGTATTAATTAGTGAATGACATGAAGAATGCAGCTGCCTGTGCTGCTAGTTACCTTCTGTTTGACCAGAAAGATGAAGTAATGAAGCAGAACATGGTATATTATCAGTACCACAAAGACAAATGGGGACTTAAAGAAGAGGATTTTCAGCCTAGATCGGTAAGTGAATTACTTAAAATGCCTTCTAGGCACATTCAGATATTTCCCTGAATCTCGCTGGTCAGAGGTTTTGAAAATTGGGGTTAATCTGTTGATTCTGGAGTTAAACCCATACTGTTCTAACAGCAAGTTGTACACGGAGCTGTACTACGTAACGTAGATGGTGAATCTCATTATAGTTATTCCCTTTGTGTTGAAATATGCTACAATAGGATACAATATGATACGGTGACAACTAAATTCACACTGGTACTTGTCTGCCACTTAGGTATATTTATATCTATCTGCCTCGACAAATAAAGCACCTGGCCCCTGAAATCTCCTGATGAAAAGATCACTCCAGTGACATTCAGGCTTTTGTTAATCACTTACTATTTGCCAGCTTGTGGTTGCTCCCCTGCTTGTTATTTCGGCTTCTGTGTGCATTGGAATGTGTCTGGGTACGATAATCCCAGCCAAATGCACTTTCCACTTACTGCATTTAGAGCACGGTTGGGTGGATGAGGATGGAAAAAGGTTCATATTGCACCTAATTATCTGTGTTACAATACTTGCTGCAAAGAACCCACAGTAAACAGCTGTCCATCCAGCAGTGATTGTGATCTGGCTTTGAAAAATTACTCAAAAAGTGGGTTTCTGTGCTGTTCTTAAATTTCCATGTCCAGAGAAGTTATAAAAGCACTTTTGCTGCAGCCTGGACTCTGACAATCAGGTTGGATGTTCTGTCATTTCTTGTTACTGGGTTTTATGTCACTCAGTTGAATTAACTGCTTTGTGACACCTGAGTGACTCCTTACATACCGGTGGTACGTGCTCTACACATAGTCAATCCACTACAATAGTTAGTCATTAGCAATACATGTTCCACAAGTTAAATTTAGTGCTTTCTCTTACTTCGTGACTTCCCCATTGAAGGGGACTCTTCAGTGAACAGTCATTTAAGTTAACTTAGCTGAAACAACAGTGGTGATGTTCCAGTTGCCTCTCCCATGTTGCTTCTCCAGACCCCTAGTCACCGAGCCCTCTACTGGCCCAAAGGTATATCCCTTTACTCTTAAAGCAGCACAAAGCTCAGCAGATGTAGGTGGTCCTGAGGTGGCTGGCTTTATCTGCAGCAACACCTTGGAGCAGTTCCTGTATGCATCTGCTAACTTGCTCTCAATTGATAATTACATTTTCCTTCCTCTCAGGGCAGCCAGCTCAAGTCAAAGTTACCTCTCCGTTTAAAGGAAGTGTTTTTCGGTTGTGGACAGCTGTTGAGTTTTGTGCAACACACTTTATCTGCACACACTGGGAACCCAGGCCTGGCCTGCAGGGCCAACTGAGGCAGAAGACATAGAAAACACATTTGGTTCTTTCAGGCAGCAGCAGCGAGCCTGAGCTCAGAGGGGAAAGGGACCCGTCCTCTGTGACTGCTTTTGGGAAGAGACCTGTGCTTTATAGCCGTATCGGAGGCAATGTTTGACAGTGGCAGGGGCGAGGGGTAGTAGCAGTAGAGAACTGCAAGCCACAGGCAGATTTGGCATAGAATCATAGAATGGTTAGGGTTGGAAGGGACCTTAAAGATCATGGAGTTCCAACCCCCCTGCCCTGGGCAGGAACACCTCCCACCAGACCAGGTTGCTCCAACCCCCATCCAGCCTGGCCTCTCTGCATCCGTGTGCAGAGAGGGCAGAACAAAGGCCCTGCATGTTAACTCTGAATGTTTCATTGATAACTTCTCAGGAGCTGGGGACTACAGATAATTTAATTGCTAAATACAAAATATTAAATGCACTCGGCTGGATTTTCTTTTACTTTGATCCACGTGGCTATGAACAGAAGTTGCTTGCTGTCCTCATCACTCGCCATGAAAACCGTGATGCCTCTGGTTTATCTTCACAAGGTGGTGACAGGGTGACGGCAGCACTTGGCTCTGGCACTGAGCTTGGCATGTTCTTGTGAAAGAACGTTTTTTCCTCCCCAAAAAGAGTTAAACGGGATAATCAAAGCAGGTCACTGTTGGTATTGACAACTGTGAGAGTGGGTGACTGGGCTAAACTGTGCTGTCCAGGCCAAGAGCCGGGGATGCGAGGAGGGCCAGGTGGGTGACCGTGCAGAGTGTCCCTGTCCCAGGCTGGGGCTGGGGTGGTGAGTCATTCTCCTGCAGAAGGGCTCAGTGTCTCTTTTTCCTAGAGCTGCCTGCCGCCCTACGCCAGCGCACTGAGACACAGAGCCTGCTGGAATGCAGGCACGGGGCTGCTGCTCCACGCTGGCTGTCTCCTTCCCTCTTCTCAGGCTCGCCAATGCTTTGAAACATGAGAAAGAGGAGAGCGCTTTGTTCTTCTCCCACCGGTGGAGCCTGTGCTTAGAAAGATCCACAGAAAAACAGCGGATACGCCGCCTGTTGTTCTGCTGTTTCCTCTCTCAAACCTTGTAACGCCCCCCTGGGATCTACCTTCTGCTAAGGCTGGGTCTGACTTCACTGGAATAGTTTCAGGTGACATGTGATGACACTTTAGGGTCTTGCTGCCCTAAAGTAACATATAGATTTTGTTTCTTGATAGGAGGCGGTTCGGTACCACAACATAACCATGCTCCAGTTGGAAATGTACGAGTTCGCAAAGGAACATCTGATGGATGATGATGAGGTGAGTTTTCTAGAAAGGAAATCGTGGTCAAAAAAAAACAGCAATCACATTAAAGTGAAGACGATACATAGATGGAATTCCAGGATTTAGCTAATATGGAAAAATCTTCTTGTACCTTGACCAATTTATCATGAACTCTTCTTCTGTAAATGGAATATAAGAAACAAACCCAAAGAACATCACGTACCGTTTTAAAAAATATGGACAGTGTTGACACAAAGGTTGATATAATGCACTGAGCCCACAAAAAAAGAAAATCCACTTTGCAAGCTGTTAACACCAGGGGGCAGAGGAGTAGTATGTATATTTAAACCCAGCATTTTTCTGGAGTTTGTTTTCTGAAATGTTGGTTAAATTAAAGATCCTTATAATTTTGCCCAGAAGTAACCACCCAAATTGTCATATTTTTCAAAATGAAGTCTTGTTATCAGGGGTTTTTTTTCCGCACAGTAACATTTTGGTCACCCAGCCTTGCTTCTTAAATGGTTGGAATTCATGGCCCAATGACATATAATGACTGTTATTACACTGGAAATATGTAAAGTGGATTTTTTTTGTGCAAGAAAAGTAGTTAAATTAGTAAAAGAGCATTTCTTTGTCTCCCACAGCTGAAATTGAAGTATAAATCATAGAGGCTATGGGTTGCCTTCTGTTTTGCTTTGTTTCCAGAACCTTTCATTTAAAGGTTTAAAAAAGTCTTCAAATGTTGGAATAGTTCATTGCTGGCCTTGGCAAAGAGCCATGGTCAGTTATGGCAGGGGGCAGGGTACTTGTAGTGAGCACTGCTGAGATGGTTTTTAGTTAGAAAAGAGAAAGATGGTTTATGTTACAAAAGGAAATCACCTTTGCAATTTTTATGCCATCCAGAGCATAAGGAGAGATAATACTTGTATAGTGGAGAAATAATAACATGTCTGTCCTGCCTTCCGTGTGCTAGTGACCTGAAAACAGCTCTATTTGTAGAATTCCATTGCAAGGCGACCGGACTTTAGGAAGACTTTCCATTGCGATAAAATTCTTTGAAAGACGGTGTAACAAGCTGTTATAAGGTTAAGCTTAAATGAGGACTGGTCTGTATGGATTTTTATCAGGGTGTGAAATACTTGAGCATTTTTTTATATTTCCTTGTTGGTTTGTGCTTTGCCCATAATGTTTTCTTACGTTAGGCATAAACTTAATTCGTAATTCTTTCCTTCTTTCACATCCGCTGCTTCAAAACCCAGGGATGAGTAATTAAGGAGAAGCAGTCCCTTGCAAGGGCTTTCCCCATATGTTGTTAGGAGGAGGATTATAGAAACAATCTCCAGCCTCCAGCACCGTGTGTGGCACAAACAAGCGTTCGTTTGCTGCCATTCATTCCTGTAGCCCGTTTCACCAGGGCAATTTACAAACGACCGTGCAATCTGCAGGAGGGAATTACAGTGGAAACGTCAGTTAAACTTTTGGGGAGGTGTCAAGGAAGCCACAGTACACCGGATCACACGTTTAGGTTAAGCAACCAAAATTACTGGGCCCGATCACGACACAGGTGTCCCTGCCCCACGCTGTTAGGGAGGTTACCGTTCTCTTCTCCCGGGGAAAAGCTGAAGGGCTTCTGTGCCCTTCTGGACTAGGGCTGGAGAACCTGGGAGGGATGATGGAAGCTGTCCACGCCTCTGGCTTGGCTCTGGCTTTCGGTAGTGAACTCATAAATCCCTGGCTACCAGAACTTGTCTTTGGCTTCCAGGGAGCCCAGACAGAGCAGGAATAGCACAAAGGTAAAATCGCCACCTTGCACTTTCTGCTGCATGGGCAGGACCTGGTAAGTGGAAGTGGAATTTTATTTTTTTTTTTAAATATTTCTCCTGGCACGGATAGAAAAGTTTATTCCAAAGGAATGCTGAAAACTGATGAAAAACCCAGATAAGGTGTTACAGTAAAGGCTTTATTAAAAATTGTTAAGGATGGAGGCGGCCTCTCTTTTCAGTCGACTCTGTTTATTTAAACCATGTGCTTCTTGGGCCATAGGCCATTCCTTTTGTGAGTTCCTGTGGACCGTGTTTGCTGTCTGTGAAGTCGCGTGTGGGCCAACAAGCCCATAAAATAATCTGCAGGAAAAAAAATCGTTCTGTTTCCTTGAGTGAAGCCAAAGGATTGAGGTGGCAAGAGGATCTCTTCTTATGTGAATATGTCATTATTCCCAAGCGGAGAATCTCGCTTTATTCAGACTTCTCAGTGCTCCCGTATCCCAGATCATCCGTGTGTCTTTTTAAATCCCATTAGCAAAGCAAGTGAGAACATGTGGCTTCTTCCAGTAACACATTGCAGTAATTGCAGAGGCTGGAACACGTAGTAATGATTTTTGCATATGTCACTGCAAGAAATACTGTCCTGTTCCTGTTACTTTATTAATGTTTTTCCACAAGGAAATGAAAAACTCTAGTTCAAACATTTAACACGGTAGAGGTGACAGAGAATATTAGCGCCAACTAGCTACAAATTACTTTTTCTTAAAAGTAATTACTAAATATCCTTTGGGTTTTCCACAGCGAAGTTAAAAGCACATTACACAGTGTTGTCATCTCGGTTGGCCACGGGTTGTCAAGCTTTTGGATTTCTGTTCAGCCATGTGATGCAGAAGGGCTATAATAGATACAACTCCTCGCGTTGCACAGATTTAAACAGCAAACTGAACTGCCCTCACGAGCCAGACACTCAGCTAGTGTAGATATAACTTCAGCGCTGCACTAATTGTATGAGACGTGTTTCTGGCCCCTAAAATCAGTGTTCTTGAGGAATTATTTTTCACGGATAGCTACTTAGCTGTTCTAAATTATGTAAGAACCACAAGTGTTTGGCTGGGATGATCCTACGGTGTGATTTTTTTTTTTTTTTCTTTCAGTACTTAAATCAGTAGGTGAAAAACTGTTGGCAGCTTTGATCTACTTTTTTGGTATCTTATTCTTTTTGTTTGTATAAAACGTGTGTGTCCATTTGTATAGCAGCTGACATTTAAATGCTCCATTCCTAAGTGTGATACAAAGGAGAATTAAGTCTTGAACTAGTGTGACTGTGAAAAGCGTGGAAAACATATGGAATAGCTTCAAAGCACGAGGGCCCCAGTGGACTACTGATAGCATGTAATAATCTGAATTCAGCCTGTTTTTCTGTTCAGGAATTGCTAGCAACATATTTTCAGCTTTATTAACTGATGGTGTGACTGGCTCTCCAGAAGCTTCCTGCTTTCTCCTCCGGCTTCTTTACCGTTGGATGTGGCTCTTGGTCAAAAGTCCTTCTTCCTTCCATTCCTTCCTTCCTCCTTCCATTTCTACCACCTACCACGAGGAGCTGCAAGCGTGGCTGGGCTAATACGGCAGGATGTCTCCAGGCTGTAGGTAGTGACATTAGGGAGAATTTTTTATCTGCCCAGATTTTCTTAAGCTTCTGTGTGCAGCACAAAGCAGGCAAGAGAGCATAAGCAGAGCTCGCGCGGAGGCCACTTGAAGGCTTCTGTTTCCAGTGCAAGGGGAGCAACGTTGAAGCTGCTCTGAAACTGGGTTGACTCATGTTTTATAGGCATTATAAAAATGTTAAGAGGAAAGCACATTTATTGGATTACTGTAAAATACTACTGTAACAACTGCAGTGTACTGCCATCTCCCATCGTATGTGGGAAGAGAACAGTTACATGTTCAGAATGTATCATTAAAAAAATGAAATGGAAAAATATTTGAGAAAATAGTTAACATACATGTAAAGAACAACTAAGCTCTTTTAATATTGGGGGAAAAAAACACCCTATAAAGCATGTGGCAGTGGGTCACACTGTGGACTAAATATCTGAAAAATAAACAAGTTAAGGGCCAAATAATTTTTCTGCATGAAGAATTGAGGGATTTTTTTTCCCTTGCTAGAATCCAGGGAATGTCCAGCCCGGTCTGTACTGCTCATGGAGGATCTGGGAGGGCTTTGAGGTGGTTACAGTGAACTCTCATGTTTTAACTGAAGGTTAGATCAAGGAACTTTTTCTTGGTCGAAGGCTGAATAAACCTTTCAGGCTGAGCCACTCATTGACACATGCCTTACTGTTATCCCAAAATAATGTGTCCCCTCAAAAAATATCGCTGTGTGGTGTGCACTTGCAGGCTCTGCCAGGCTCACGGGGCACGTATCCTCCACCGTTGTCCATATCAAAGCTTTGTCTTCAGTCTCGCGAGATGGTTATTTGTCCCTGAACAAAATCCACTGGTTTTTGTAACCTAACACTCTGTCACTACTCCCATTAATTACTGAAATTAGTTACCAGGACAGTTACAGGACAATTACTCATTAGTTACGGGGCAGGGCTGACCTTTCCTCAGAGAGGCCACCCCTGCAACCCTTCCCGCTACCACGACCTTGCCACCTACACCCAATACGTAAGGGATTCAAATCTGTTACTCTCAGCGTTGAACAAATTTCCAGTCATTAAGCTCTTTGAGCTTCAGCAAAACCTGAATTTTTGCAGTGAAGGAGAGCCGCGGGACATTTTGTGGGATAAATATTTTCCTTCTAGGTCATAGATTATAAGGAAACAAAGATCCAGCCAATTCTTCTTGCGCTGTATATTGTCTCTTAAGTCTCAGTTTGTTGGATGAGTTAGGGTAAAGGCTGTTTCTTATTCATTCACTGAATGAATGTCCATAGTAATCTTTTTCTGTAGACTTTAAATCGTTCTAGAACACTTATTATTTTCATAGTCTCTGTTACTTCCCCGAAGAACAGGCTATCCCGCTGCAGCGCATACGGAATCCCTATAGAACACTCCATCTGCCTGGAAAATACGGGTCATTGCAAGAAGGCTGTTTTTTCCCAGAACTTTTCCAGTCCTCGCTGAGGCAGGACAGAACAGATGGTAGGTGGAGGCCAGGAGACCCCTGAATGATTAATACTGGCTGCTCAGAAGGCAACGCTTTGTCTCAACAACCAAGGGCGAAGCGCCTGGGTCTGTCAGCGGGCCCTACGGCTGCGACCGGTTGCTACTGTTCTTAAATGGTGCTGTGGGAAGAAAAGGTAGTGCTAGAAGGTGGGTCTCACGTGGGCCGTAGCTGAGACGTGCATCGGTAGCTTTTCCCCTTCGCCGTTTGTTTCAGGAGCTGGCTAGGAGGCTCCCAAGCGCAGATGTTTCTTCCAAGAGGTGGTGTTTTTCCTGTGTGAATGTGGCGTTTAACGTTGCATAAGGAAGGGCCGGCAGCAGTCCCTGGCCCAAAGTCTACCTTGGTCTTGGACACTCAACTTGTGGTAATAAGTGAGGAGTTCTGCATTTTTCTCCTTTTTAGGACTTATTTTTTCAAATGCTCCAGCTTCGCTTGCAGTAGTGCACCGGTGTCACTGACCTGGGCTGGCTCGTTCAGAATTGACTAAGAACTCTTAACATTATTTTTTGTTATAATCCACCCACTCACGTACCCTCTGCAAAGCCTTCTTGAATTACTTACTGTGGTGAAAAACTTGTTCTTTCTGTTTGTGCCTCTGTTCAGTTGGTGACCTAAGCCAAGGGCGCTCAGTTTGCATATCTAACAGCTAATTAGAGGCTCCAGTTGATCAGATCAGCTTCTCTGATTCTTCCCACCGCTCGCACCGGTCTGGGAGCATTCCCCGGCTCCTCTCCGATGTGCCTCCCGTATTTCAGGCTATACCTGTCCCCTCTTTTCCCATACATCCTTGCTGATGCTCCCAATTTCCACCGTCCCTGGATTGGGAGAGGGAGGAGGTCGGTAGCACAGGGAGGGATGTCACGGGGTGCCGGCAGAGCCCTTGTACCTGCAGCACCTACTCCTTCCAGCGTAAACCAAGAGGCTGGTGGTAAAACAAGAGTGAGTGTGGACCCAGTGCCAGCTTGCTATCGGGGACGTGCTTCACTGGAGCTGACCAAGGCAGTCCAGATGTGCCTGCTTTCCAGTTGTTGGCTGCCTAACTACCAGGCACGTACTGGTCTGGTGGCAAACCCTTCTCTTCCCCGAGCTTCGTCAGGCTTCACATCGTTATTTACCAGCCAGGCAGCGACATCGTGCTTTGGGCTGTATATTGT
>JAHREE010000179.1:3644485-3666116 GCA_033628505.1 Tringa tobata
CCCCCTCAGCCTTCTCTTCTCCAGACTAAAAAGCCCCAAGTCCCTCAGCCTTTCCTTATCAGAGAGATGCTCCAGGGCCCTCGTCATCTTTGTAGCCTCTGCTGTGCCCTCTCCAGCAGTTCCCTGTCCTTCTGGAACTGGGGAGCCCAGAACTGGTCCCAGTGCTCCAGATGGGGCCTCCCCAGGGCAGAGCAGAGGGGGAGGATGACCTCCCTCCACCTGCTGGTCACACTCTTCTTGATGCCCCCCAGGATGCCATTGGCCTTCTTGGCCACAAGGGCACATTGTGGCCAAGAAGGTGTTGAAGGTGTTACCTTGGCCTGAAAGTGATTACAACAAGTTTTAGCTCAGTTACTGTAGTAGATTGTAGCTGGTGGGGCTGTATCATCCCAAAGTCCTCCACCTTGACTGCAGGAAGACATTTGACTGTGGTGTATGACGTACAACCATGCCAGGAGTAGTTTAAATAAAGAAAGTTGGATTGTTATGTGGTGTTGGTACCTGCGTTTGCAGAGCGGAGCTTGTAAATATAATATTTTCTGGTCTGTATCTAAGGCCAATGTATTTGTTTCCAGTATGGAAAGCATTGCAGTATCTCAGTCCAGGTTCTTTACATTTTTGCTGCATTGAAGCATGGCGTGTGAAGATCTGGGGTTGAGAAGGGAGAAGGTGTGTGTTGGAGGGTGTAACAGAGGACACAAACAGTCAGAGCAGACAGATGCAAAGTCAAAGTTACGGTTCTACAAAATACTTTTGCTTTGCACTTTGAAGCTTTCTAAAATTTTTTCACCTTCTATGGTATTTTAACAATTTCCTAATTTATCAGGTGCTTCAGACTCTAGTTTCTAAGTTTGAGGATTTCATTGCCTGTTTAAATGCCCGAAAAAGTACAAGAGGATTAACTGTGAAGTGTAACATACCCTTCTTTTAAGGTCTATGTGTCATTGCAAGTGCTTGTGCTACCCCCGTGCGAGCCATTTATTGCACGTTACAGGCTTGTTGTGCTAGATTCCGCGTGGAGGGCGGTAAGAAACACTTCTGCACCTGTTATTGCACCTTGTGTTTCGATGAAAATGGCTAAAACTTTCAGCTGATTCTGCAGTAAAGGGTTAATTTGTTTCTGTTAAATCCTTTCCAGGGTGAAGTTGTGGAATTCCTTGATGAGCTGTTAGAAGTAGAGGAAAGGAAGGAATCCTGATGAGTGAAATCACCGCGAAGCCTTTGGAAGCCTTTTGGAGGAGTGCAGACTCGCCCTTGCTCCCTCCTCTTCTTACTGGTCGCCTGTAGTTCCGGTTAGATGGACCTCCAAGCTGCTCCTTTAAGGTTTGCCTTATGTCACAAGACCCACTCCTAAAAGGTCACTTCCGTGCTCCCGTGAGCGTGGCGTTTCACTGGGCGTTTACAGGATTGGTGCTTGTGGGTTTTCCTCCTGAGCTTTCTCTCCTTTGCACAAACCCAACCAAGCAGACTCTTTGTATTTCCCGGGCTAACACTAAGGTTCCTCGTTTTGGTGGTGCTCTACTGAAGTTAGAACAGTCCAGCTCAATTCTGAAGAACTTTTGTCAGATTATGAACCGTGGAAGACACGCCAGTTCCCTTAGACCTTCTGAGCTCTGTATTGTATTATTTATATATCTGTGATGATGAATGAAGTGATACTGAACCCCAGTACACCTGAAAGATGTTAAGATATACATTTAAATAGCTGAAGTAAGATGATTAGCAAAGCACAACTAGTGATCTTGTAAAGCTTGCTCGAAGAATTCTGTAAGCAGTGTTGGATCTTTCTTAAAAACTGAATGAAATTCCACGATGTGAAACTGAGGTCACTTAGAACTGAGTAATAAATAATTCCTTCTTCTTACCAATTCTCAGTCTTTCTGTTGAAACAACTTGTGGTTCCTGTGTGAGGCAGGACCGGTCTTGTATAAAATACTGATGGTCAATGTATTTAGTACTCCGTTCTGTGGAAACCAGTCTGCATGGTTTTTTTCTGTCTTGAGGAAAATCTGCAGAGTTTTCATCCAGCAGTAAGTATAGCTGGAGAACGAGGCAGTTTTGAGTGGAATCGTGAAAAATATTTGCATGTCAATTCCTGACATTTTTATTAACTGTATGGCAGAGTTTTATGCAGAAGTACTTGGAAGGCCCAGAAATTACTGTGTTAGAGATGAGCAGTGAATTGCTGCACAAGAAAACTGAGGAGCAGAAATCCCTTTGACCTTAGAGGAGGATCCACGATTTCATCCTTTGCTTTCCTATTTCCATTTTAAGGATAAAGTCCTGCAAATGGTTTCATCCCGCTTACATCAGGGGAAGACAAGAGCGTTCAGTGCCTTTAGGACCGAACCCTAATTCAGCTGAATGGAAGTGAGTTTCAAACCCAAAATCTGCTTTAGGTTTTTAAAAAGGCAAAATGTGATCTGCACTACCTCCCTGAGTTATTGCTGCCCCAGCTTCTGGATGCTGTACAGGTATAGTGTCTACACTGTTGAGTGTCTACGGAGAGCAAAAGGGGAATCCACGGGGTCAGGTCTAAGTGTCCTCTTCCATCCCAACTAATCCGCTGAAGTTGATGGGCAGACAGTTTTATTCTCAAAATTAAAATCCATCAAGAACCTTTTAACTTTAGGAGACTTACCCAGCTCTACTTGTGATAGTGAGACCAGACTCTGGCCTGCCGTATGCCTCAAACATACAGAGGATGTGTTGGATTTCCGTATGCTTTTTGCTCCACAAAATATTAGCACTCCACTTACTGTAATTTCATGTAAGAATTTCATTTTTAAAATTTTAGCATTTAAAATTTAGCTTTTAAAACTTCTAAGCAGTTGATTGTAAACTGTCACTTACTTCCCCATGAAATACATGTACTATAATACCCAGCTGGGGGAGCTTCTCCAGTTTGTCCCTTGCCGGCGGGGTGTGTGTATCCTCAAGGGTGAGGTTGCTGCTCTGGAGGCCTCTTTTGTCCCTCAACTTTCCAACCTGCATAGGACAACACCAGATTTCCTCCTCAGGAACTGCACCCTTGATGCTAAGATGGTGTGCCCAAATAACATCATCTTTGATACTGGAGCTTTCGAATACAGAAATCCCACCATTAGAGGGCATGGAGTTAGTTGGGGGTGGATGGATCTATCTACGTTGCCTTCGTATTCCAGCATTTTTAGTTTACTTTTCTTCTTATTGCCATTTACCAAACTGGCTTAGGAGCCCTGGCAAGCACCGACTGCTGTTTGGCTATTTGTTTTTGTGGTGCCCTGGCCCCTGCGTGCTGTCTGTAGGTTCTACAATGCAAAACCTCCAAAGTGCCTATAATTCCAGTTCCTGGACCTGAGTTTTCCGTAACTCTACATCCTGTGTGGCAATAACACGTGTCCATAAAGCTCCTAGTCAGATTCTGGTGACAGCAGGTACAAGGTGACACAAAACCAGTTCCAGGATCTCTTTGGTTTGCCACCCAGAATTATTTCTCTCCAGTTAAAGAACTCCCCCTCCAGCACACATTGTCGGAGATTGCCATAATCTTTTCTAAAGAACAAAGCGCGTGGTAAAATATTGTCCTATTTCCACTCCACCAGTAAAACACCGAGCACCAGAGTGAACCTGCCTTGTGATTCCTTTGGCTGCGGTGGGCTACACTGGGGATACATTTAGCACCTACGAGCCCTAATTTTCCCTCTTCATCAGGCAGTTATTCATCCATTGCAAGTCTCTCGGGTACTATCAATTTTCTGCTAAGCTTGTGAGCCTGTCTTTAAGGGGCTTCCTTAGCTGATCTCTTTTCATGTTCAGTCATTTCCTCAGGGCTCGACCTTACAGCTAAAATCCCCTGCCATTGTGCCTCCTCAGGTGGGGATTTCAGGATTTACTAAGATGTCCATTAGCCAGTGATTTATTTTTCTTAAGCCTGCATTAAGTCACTCTGATGTTCTTTACCGTTCCATTTAACTTGAGGAGGCAACTGATACTCTTGCGGCCTCCCGAAATGGCACTGTGATCCCTTTTTCATTTTGTTCAAGTGTCTGTGGATTGTTTCTGGCTTCCCTAATTTCCACTACATATGGTCCCAAGCCAGTTCAATCTTAATAAGTACAAGTAGTTCTCAAACCTTTGTTCTTTTCTAATGAGAAATAGCTCCTCTTCCAGTTCTTCAGTATTTATTGTGGCTTTTTTCAGCATTCTCAGGTTCTTTTAACTGATTTTTCTTTTTCTGCTCCTATTGTTAAATGCCAACATTTACATGTGACTGCAATAAATCAGTGCCTTTTCTTCCATTTCTCTGATCCTGCCAGCTCTTCCTGGGAGGCTGCAGGAATATGGTTCTTGCCTCCCTTCTGCCACCCCGAATTGTTGTGAGTTGTCTGCCTCCGAAGTTACCAGCTTCTGCCTGACCCGATGGGATATTTAGATTTTGTCTCCATTTCTGTTTTTTGACAAACAGGACGCTGATGCTCAGGAGAGCGTCGTTTTCACGAAGCCACCAGGTTCCTGTGACTGACTCGAACACAGCGTCGGTACCAGGTGTCTCCTGTCACTAGGCTGACCCTGGAGACAAAATTTGTATGAACCTCGGTGAATTGGTATGAACCTTGCTTGTCTGGGGAGCTGTACGATTATACTTGTGAATAATGGCTCACATTTCTAGTAGCAGAGCTGGCTATTTGGGTAGATGCTCTTGGTCTCTGATCCTCCGTTGCTGCCCACAATGATTTTGAGCATGTTGTTTGGTCACCGCATATAGGTGACCGGTGGGTGAAGGCCATCTCCTGGCAGATGGCTAGGATAAGGGTCTGCAGGCTGGGTGAGTCCTGCGCTTGGTCTCCTGTCGGGTGGGGTCCCCTGTGCCAGGGAAACACCTGAAAGCTGAAGATGAAACCGAGTCACTGAAGTGGGTACGTCCCTGCCCAGGGCAGGGGGTTTGGAACTAGAAGATCTTTCGGGTTCCTTCCAACCTAAACCATTCCATGATTCTCTGGTATTTGGTTATGTGACAAACAAGACGGCTGTCTCTCAGGACTATCTTTCTTGTGTAAAAACCAAAGCTTGGGCAAGGGAAGAGATTCACCGGCTGGAAATCACTGTGTGTGACAGACTGTGTGCTAAGCATGGAACTTTTTTCAAATTAATACCCGCTCTTACTGATAGTGATTCTTCCTGTGTTACTGGCTTCTTACTGATTCATCCTCATAAACAGCCACGTTTATTAAAAGGGGGAGAAGGGTGGTAGTGATTTTTCTGCTCAAAGTTTAATTCCGTTCCCCTAGAACAGCATCGCAGACTCCACACTTCTGTGTCTCGACAATTCCAGTGGCCAATAAAGTCAGCTACGAAAAACAAATACTTTCAGAGTGATCGGTTCTGGCAAATTCGAGGGGAAGTCAGATGTCCTGCTGGGCTCTCTCATTCACCGCGGCCATCCTGCAAGCAGACCTTCATTAGTTCTGTTGACAATGCATGAGCCAAAAGCAAATTCAAATTGCTCCATTTTCCAGAGCTTTACTGCTTTGGAATGCTAAAATATAAACCAAAAAGTTAGTGGGATGCTGTTCTCAATTCACCTGGAAAGCCCGTCCAACCATTTTTTCCTACTTGCCAGAATAAGTTTGAGGTGGAATTAAAGGCAGGTCTCCTCAAGACGAGCTATTCCTCTGGAAATCCTGTTGCCTGTCCCCTTTTGCAAAGCTTTTTCTCCATGCGCTCTTGGAATTGACGTCCCCCATGTATCTCCGCATCCTTTACAGTGAATTATTGGTTTATACTGATAATGAAGGCAGACTTGGAAAATCTTTCAATTTTTAGAGAGCCTTCGTGGAAAACGGTTTCAATAGCATGCAAATGTTACAGCTCTGAAAACGGCGTTGTGATTAGACAAAGATTTGTTGGATTATAAAAGCACAAGTGTTTATTATGGCTGGTACTGAGAATAAACAGTTGCCTGCATATGCCAGCTACTATGGAAATATGTTTTTAACTTCTAATGTGAGCCGTAAACCAAAGCTACTTCAGTTAAAAAAATTCAATACTTAAACTGTGGGGAGAGGCAGCCAGTGCCAGAGAAAACATTCCCATTTAATAATGTTTGAACATGGAGCTGTGATGCAGTTTGTAGCGAGGCAGTGAGAAAAACCCACAACTAATCCTTCATTGCAGCTGTCGGAGCTTTTGGTTGGCTGCCATGCCTTGAACAGCGACTTCTTTTTTCTGGTGACTCGAGGCTTGAATGACCCAGTGTGGAGAGTTTAAGCTACATACAGAAAAGGAGTTAAGTAAGAAATAGCCAAAGTAAGTCGGGTCGCACACCCCAGCACATCAGAGTTTTGTGTCTTAAGTCCTCTTCGGTGCCCAGGAAAAAATATTAAAATAAATAGATACCTATTTATTTATTTATTTTTGGCGAGGGAATATTCAGTGGTTTTGACACCCATCTCTCCTCCCTCCCCTCTTCTCTCCCTTTATAGAGTACCAATGATATATGGAAACTAAATTCTGTAGAGACTTCTGAATTGTTTTAAGTTTATGAACGCTAACCTTTTCGGTAGAAAAACTTTCTCAGTTTTCTCTGATTATTTTTAACTTTTTCTTCCCTTGGTTGTGCCTTTTGGGGAGGCTTTTTAAGCAGCATGAAGTAACAAATGTGCTTTTTTCCCTGATTAATTCTTTTGCAAAGTAATGGAACTTTCTTACTTTGAAATGGAAATACGGGGGTCAGAGGTGTAACTTTATGTGATTGCTAACTTTAAAGAATAAAATTGGGCCTTTCTTCCTTTGCCCCATTCTCACTATCACTTACCTGAAAACAGATTAAACATTTAAGTGTTATCCTGAGTTGGTGGTAACCCTGTAGTTTGACAAGCCTTACAACTATATAATCATTTCTTGTTATGACTATTTTTTAAAGTGGACATTCATAGCTATGTATTCTGACCTTTCACAGCTACCTATTATGTTGTATCTTTACATTACAAATTATTGGATATAAAAAAACCCTGTAAATTCTTTTCATTGAAGAAAAAAAATAATCAATCATAAGCAATCCTCAACTTAACAGCTTTTGAGGTACAGTATGCAACAGGGTGGTGCAGCACAATAAACCATATTTTGTCATCTAGATGGCAAACGAAAGGACAAGCACAGAAATGGAGGGGATTTTAGTGTGAGAACTTACTGAATGCCTAAAATCCATTATCCCAGTATTCCTGTACTGGAAATACCCTTTTCATCTCAAGGGCTTGAACCCCCCAACGCTGCCAGTAGCTGTGATGCTACACCCCACAGCGTCCCTTCTCAGCCTGCCTGACAGCAAATCTATAACGGCCTCTGCCCAGACCTGGCAGCACAGGATCTGTATAAAATGGGTGCCCAATTAATAGGTAGTTGTTAATAAAGGAAAGGAGGGGAAAGGGAAAGCATAGCTCAGTCTTAACACCAGTTGTAATACACGACTTCCCTAGAAGAGCATAATACATGACTTTTAGCACCGGGCAGCAGATCAATCTCTTAATGACTGGGTGGCACCAACACGAAATCCCTCCCGATATTTCCCCCTTTTTTCTTTCGGAATCTCAGCACACAGCTGGCACTTTCAGCTCCTGAGTCCTGTACTGAGTCCCTTACCTCTCCCTGTACTTTGTCCTTACCATCTTCAGATCTTGTATTTACTGTCCCCTATTTACTGTTCGCCATCCCTACTGTCTTCCATGAGCCAAGTTTCGCACACAAAAGGAGGCCTAAGTCAAGTGTATCATTCATGGGCTGTTCGTCCCCATCTTTTTATCAGTTTTCCCAAACTCCCTGGGTCATTCAGGTGAAGTGAAAACTGTGAGTGCAAGCAGAAGCTGTTGCAAAAGGGGGTAGGTGATTTTCTGAGCAGAGTTGGGCTGACAGACCAAGCTGAACGCTTTTTAGCTAATGATTTTTAATACCAAAGTGTCTTCTACAAGAATTATCCACGTGTCAGACCTGTCTTTTCTCCACAAGCATGTGGGAAAACCGGATAATTTGCACAAGAACACACACAGGCGCTTCCTTTCCCTTTTTTTTTTTTTTGTAACTTCATTTTTATTTAAATACCTCCAAAGCATTATGTTAATGTACATTTTCTTCTGGTTCACGAATAGCAAGTATTTCTAAGTGTCAAATAAGCTCCCTGTACGGTTTGCAGTTGTATTTTGAGTCTCATTTTCACATGTTCAGTTCCTGTGCCAAATAGTATTGACTTTGCATTTTGAATGATGCTGCACAGAACTGTAACACGTACTCGTACCTTTCAGTTAAACAATATTTTTAATGGATGTTCCTGTATTTATTTTTCAGCATATTTCCATGAGATTACAGAGGGTATGTTTTAGTTGAGTTAACAGTCTCCATAAAGTTGCGAAATCCATTGTGGTTTCTTTTTAAAACGTTACCGGATAAAAAATAGTTTACAGCAGAAATTCTAGGTTATTTCGTAGTCTAGAATGCATTAAAAGCGTAAAGTCATGCATAGGCCAGAGAACACAATATTTACAAATCTTTACAGTTTCTGTCCTTTTTGTATTTACCGTGGCTCTTGCCAGGCAATTAGATGCAACTCTTACCACTCTGAGGTCAAATTCTCCGAGATAACGTCTAGCCGTTGGCTAAAAATGCTTTGTTTTCCTCACCAGCACTGACGGACCCAGTTCTGCACTCCATTTCATAAAGTCTACCTTCCATGGAGCTGGAGATGGTTACCACTGTGACTCAGGGCAGAGTATGGAAACGGGATGAACTCCCCCTTCCCTTACTGCAATATTTGGATGTGTTGAAGTACTGGTGCGTTTTGGCTAAGGCTGTACCATGGAGTGGCAGATGAATTTGTGTCTGACCTGCAGATTATTCACAGTTGCCAGTCTTTCTCCCGTTCATTCAGAAATGTAAGGAGGAGTATTTCACACCCAACGCACTGGAACCGTGTTAAGGGCCTCTAGAAAACGTTCTCCCTGTTTATTTTCAAAACAGTTTGAAATGGATCGTGCTGTTGGCAAAGCCTCTGTGTTTTTACACTAGCGTCCAGTCTAGAAGCCAAGCGTTTGCATTTTATCAACTGCAATTCCTCTCTTTCCCAGGTTTGCTTTATCTTTGAAACCACAATAAGCAGCGTTCCCATACCCAGTGTCCACCCCAGACACTCTCCAGCTGGCGAAAGGGCAGAATGGTGAAAATCAGTCCTTCTACGGAGTTGATATGGCAGAAGTGCTACACATGGCTTCAGCTGTCAGAGGTACTACTGGCTGTGAATTAAAATTCAGTATCTTGGTCAGTCGGTGTCGTGTCCAGAAAAGCAACCGACTTCGGGCAGGATTCCCCTGGAAAGTGCTTCATCACTGCCTGGCTCTATAATAAGAGGCTATTCATCATAACACCTGGAATCAAAGGTGCTCTGACTCCTCTCCTGCCGATACTCAAGGAAGAATGGCACTTAACAGTATTCTCTGAGTTCCAGGGAGACGTGGTGCTTTCTATAAAAAGATTAGTATAAGAATGGCAGTTCTTCACTAAGGCTAAAAGAACACCTTCCAGAAAAATGGCTTAATGATCCAACTTCTGTGGCTTGTTAAATTCACAACGTTGAAGAAAAGTACCTTAGTAATCATTGCAACGCTACCCATTAAAATATGGTAGCAAATAGTTTTTCTGTTTAAGACACATCAGGTAATAACTTGTTACGGTGGTTTATCCTGACCAGCTTGGGCAGGTTCTAAAAAAGGAACAAACACCACAAGTGTGCTCGCTCCAAAAAACATCCTTCTCCCTTCCTTCCCTCCTTCTTTCCCTCTTCCACTGAGAACAGACCAAGAAGGCCTGACCAGCCCTGCCATGACATTATAACCAGGTAACACAGAAATTAATCAATTAATTTATTATTAATAGGAGTAAAATGTAATGTAAAAGCGGAACAAATTGTAGATGTACTACCAAGCACGCTGTGTCCTGCTGAGGTCTCCGAAAGACTCTTGTGATAAAAACGTACGGATTCTTTAGCTCTGAAAGGTCAAATATGCTAAACTGCAATTCCAAGAGGATGAAATCTTTTCTGTCTTCTATGTTCTTTTAGCATTCTTTTTGTCTTCTGCTTTCTGCACTGCTGGATTTTAGCATCCATGAGTCATGTGATCCTTCTAGCATCAATAGGTTTTTCTTCTAATTTCTAGCATCTCTGCCAAAAAGAGACCCCTGGTTAGACTTTCTGCATTTCGATGTGCTGGTGGTGGTAGTGGTGGTAGCAATGATGTCTGGGTTGACACCTGCCGTTTAGTTTATAGACAGAATTTTTCTGCTGCCTTTTTTTGAAAAACCACACAGCCAGGACAGCTGCAACCAGTAACAAGCAGAGAAGAACCACAATTACTGCTATAATAGCACCTTTACTGGACTTGGGACAATCCTCTCCCTCGCACGGCTCAGAAGTGGGGGCAGGCTTTTCTCCAAGACCCTGGGTGAGGTTTTCTTGCTCAGCTAATTCCTGGGACGACGCGTCAGTAATGATATCGGGGGCTGGGGCAGTGGTTGCTCCTTGTGCCGGGTAGGCGGTCGTTTCTTTTGGTTCTGCACAGGGAGTGTGATCGGACGGGCTGACCACCGCAGAGGTTTCTGACACGGACATTTTTAAGCTGGTTATGTCAAACAGCACCGTTGTACCGGGCTCCTGAGTCACAGTTTCCAGAGATGTTGTTGGGTGGTCCCACGCGGCATCATCATAACCTCTGCTCACGCTCAAGTTCTCCAGACCGCTCACCGACGTAAGTGGTACCGGTGTCTCTTTGGCCCCTTCATCATCTGTCCTCGTTGTTGCTGCCACAATCTGTGTTAAACCTTCCTCCGGAGCTGGGCCACCGTCGCCTGATTTTCTGACTTCAACATGATTCGGTTGGTCAGTCGTGAGGACGACGTCGTCTTCTGTTCCCATCGAACCATCAACTTTATCCCCCTCCTCTTCATCATCCTCTACCACTTCTTGTGTCACTGGATAGCCATCTAACCATGACTCGTCAGTAATGGCAACCGCGTCTATCTCTGCCTTTGTGTCATTACTTGTGAGAACAGGTCCAATGGGGAAATCTTCACTGTCATAAAACATTTTGGCACCAGGTTCGTCATAGGCTGTCTTCACTCCAATGTGGTTATCACCTTCAGAAAACTGTGCTTTAGTGGATTCATCTGTCTCTTTCTCTGATTCAGGCTCGCTGAAAGCCTCTGATGGAAACCAAAACAAGTTTTTTTGGCTTAGGAGTGACACCGGGGACTCAGTTGGTGCCCTGCTTCCTTTTTCAGAAGCGTCTGTGGCCTGAGTAACACCTTTGGGACTTCCAGTTCTTCCTTCCTCTGAACTCTTACTGAAGGAAAGCTGTTCTTGCTGCTGCTCCATTTCCTCTTTGCCATTAACATGTTCGTTCTCAACAATAGGTATCGATCTGTCATCAGGAAAGTTATCTTCGTAGTCAATGTGTGCCTCAGTTTCATCTGGAAACATTAGAAAAACCAACACAAAAGCCAACATTTAATTTCTCCAGAAAAGCACGGGGCTCATTTGTTACAAGACACCAAGAAGAAAGGTGCAATGAAGAGTGACTTCTAGACAATATTTTCCTTTCAGTGTTATTGTTTATTTGAAAAGGGGATGGTCCGCCATAAACTGATAGTCAATATTGGGTTTTGTAAAAAAAATCAGCCTAGGTGTCAGTGCTAACTGCTAATATCTTATCTTTCCAGAAGTAAAAATGTATATAAGTAACTTGCTGTCTGCAGTTAGAGGACTTCCTTCAAGTCCTCCTTCCTGCTTATTGTTTTCTCAAACCGTTGCTCTCCCCAACATGACTCTTTTTGCCAGACTTGAGGAAAAATGTTCATCGTACTCAAGCAAGAAAGGGGTGTGGAGAGGAATGTATAGCAAAAAGTAATCGATTTTTTTCAAATCGATCTTTTTCAAAAGAAAAACCGCCAAAACTAGAAGTTTTATAGTAACTTCATGCCTTTTGAGCCAGCTGATTTTAAAGTATTCTATTCAGAACCTTACGTTCAATTTTTTTGTCATTATACTACTTTTCTTCAACGACATGGGTGTTGCAGTGGTACGACTCCTGGGGCCGGGTGAGCTGAATGGTATCTCTCATGCCATGAGAGCTCTTCAGAGCTGCCCGAGGAAGACCCCTCACCCAAGCTGACACTGAGTTCTGCTCATCCTCATCTGAAGAAACCAAGATGCACACATGACTGCAAGGATAGAAAACTCTGCCTCCAACACTTAAAGGCTAACCCCTAGGTATCAACATAATATCATCTGTAACCAACTCTCAGACTTCCAATTTTAAGAAACTAAATTTTACCTGAAAGAAAAGAGAAAAAAATCCCCAAAACCAAACCAGCAAAAAAATAATGAGTGCAACAGAGGGGCAGATTCATCACAAAGATTTAGTTTGATTTAGAAATACTCCCCATGCCTCAACAGACCTACTACTCATAGCAAAATAGGCTTGAGTCAAAGCCTGAAACTAAATGTTTGAATTTTAATGAAATAATGCATTGTAATTTATATTTCTTCCACTCTTCTAAAACCTTAGCTCAATGAAAATTTTTCCAAGCTAGACAGGGTGGTTGATTTTCAGCTCACACACGTTTTACTCCATAGAAAGTTGATGTAATTGCCGAGATTTATGCTGGCATTAAAAGTCCTAGAAAATAGTGCCTTGGGATATGGAAAATAAAACAAACTGAATCATAGTGAGAATTTTTCTTTTTAAGAGAGTGTTTAGTCTTTCATGGAGACAGTGAAGCAATAGACCTGGCATGACATGGGAAACAAGAAATTAATAGGAGAAGCTGCATTACAAATCCCTGCATTCATAAAGCCTTATCTTTTTTTGCCTTTTTACATTCGACTAACTTTGAATCACATTTTCATCTGGGGCCCACCTCAATTTCCGAATGAGTCACATTCTCCTTGGAGACTGCTTCCCAGACTTCTGGCAGAGCCATATTTGGTCTACTCTTCAGAAAGATTAGAAATATCGTCAAACCAGTCTGACCAAAAACACACTTAGTGGTGACACAGCTCACACCGGCTTGCTTTTTGCCAGAAGAGCTTAAGCCAGGTGCCAGTACAGAATGAGTATTAGCCAAAGCTATTTTTCTTGGAATAGCAGCCGGGTCTACCATAAGCCAGAGCAGTTGCGCTGAGGAAACCGAAATGTGCAACCCAGCCTGCGGAGAGTTAATTCCTCTGGTGAACTGGATGTTCTCAGCAGGTCCTCTCCTCTCACACCAAGGGTGTAGGGTGAAACCTGCACGAGGTACAACTGCGCCAGCAACGGACCCCTCTCCCTCCCGGTCCCGGTGTCCTCATCTGCTTGTGTAATCCTCTAGATCCTCTCTGTCTTCTCCAAAGCAAGAAAATACTTCCCTCTGGTGCAAAGACGAGCTAACAGACAGGGGAATGCAGCTCTCAGAGTGGAACGCTTCCTGGTAGGACTCTCACTTTTCCAATTCATCCTAAAATCTTTTACAACAGTCTTTCAGACTTCTGGTAATGCCCAGAGGGTACCTCTGAATACCAGAGCATTTTAGCAACATAGTGATGAAGCTCTGTGTGGCACTGGCCAATGCTATGGAGCACATACAAGAGCCACCAAGTGCTCGTTCTCACTTTGTCCCTTGTCTCCCTTTCACTTAAGAATTTTTCTCCTTGGCAGTGGCTTTGCATGGAAAGGGTGCCTCAAGCCATTTTGTCCTCTTACCACCTAGACACCTGCTAAAAGTTGGTACCTGACAAGCCTGCTTCGCTAAAGTCCAGTGTCTCTGATGACAGCATATAGGTGTTTATGGATATATGTGAGCCGGAACATCGTCATGGGAGAACTCACCATTTACCAGCTGTGGTGGTCACGGTTTTTATTTTTTGAGATGAACCATCACACCAGTCTGCCTTCACCTCTATGTGCCCTCTACCTCTATTTTTGCCACTCGCTTATTTTGCAGACTACAGGAATCCAGCTGAGGATGAAACATGGATTTTTATGTTACGGCGCTCTAGTGCACGCACACTCACCCAGGAACAAAAATTACAGTCATTTGCTTGTGCAAAGACCTATTCCTGGGTTAGCAGTGGGAACGGGGGGCTACTATTCAGCTTATTGACCAGTATGGATCATTGATGAATGCTGAACAACTGCAGCAATACGCTCTCTATAGAATTTGAAGCTCTTTCCCTTTAGTGCCTCTCCTGCTGTGCACTTTCAGCCCTTGAGAAGAAAGACCTACGGAGGCACATCAGGAAAGAGCGTGTGCTCCTAGGAAAATAAGAGTCCTCAGTCTATCAGAACGTATTAAGGGTTTATTGAACCATCAATCAAGTCTCCATCGAACCTGCTGTCTTTGGGCCTGATCCTGCATGTATAGAAATGAATCGGTGCTTTCTTAATGCTCAGCTGCGGAAAGAAAAAGCCCATTGTAGCCTAAAGAGAGCCCGAGATTGGAGCTCATTATGTGCTGCTCGTCACCGCATAAGGGACTCTTGTTCCTTCTGACAATCAGATTGTGGCCCAAGCTGTAAAGCTGCCATAACGTATTTTCATATGCAATCTCCCCTATTTGTAAGGTTTATAGCAAAGACTATCAACATAACTAATGTTAGCTTATGGGATGCCAGAATGAAAGCAACTATTGAGCTCTCGAAGCATCAAAGGAAATACAGACCCCCTTACTCTGAAGCTTTGATTTATATGATCCTGAATTGACTTACACAGCAATAATACTCTATTCTTTCTTCTGGGCCTCAGACCTTCAAATGGGGCTTGGTATTTAGTGAGTTTGTGTTACCATGGCAATCTTTTAAGTCAGCCATGAGCTTGATTTTTCCAGGAACAGATAGCACAACTTTTGCACTTCTTTTTGCTCACCTCCTCAGCACTTTCTTGAGCTTCCCAGCTCTCTGAATTTTGAGTCTCAGCGCTGAAGAGCAACAACCAAAGCAGCTGCAGTTCCACCTCTTATCCAAACAGTTGTAAGCTTTATTTATACGCACTTTTAAAACAGCTAACAACTGATTTAAAAGTGGTTGCATCTTTCTTCTGACCCAGGCAGGTCTAGTTTTAAGAAGAGCCAGCACTGAAATTAATTAGTCCAAGACCGAAAACTTGCTATATTTGGTCATTGTTGCATCTTCCCCTACCCTGCTCTGGCAGACTGAAGGATCAGGGAGTTTTGATTCGCTGTCTGAGGGATTACTGAGGCTGAAATGAACATTTTACAGCAACAGATGCTGAAATGGCATACTACCAAAGATGTGAAACTCAATTAAAAGGTAAAATCCTTTTAATTTAGCCTTGTCCTTTCTGGGATGCATCCAGTCCTAAACAGCTTTCATCTCCTTCAACTTTTGATGCTAATGTGAAAACAGTGACCAAACACAGACAGGCAGAAAGAAAGAGCCTGGTTTTCCACACTTTAGGATCAGTTTAATTTTTCTTCTAGATAGCATATTGGCATCCGAGCTCTATTTTGAGTGTTGCTATTTTGGACAATCATAAAGTGCACTGCATATTTTGTGGATGTATTTTTGGAGTACAGGAAATTGAAACTTGATTCTATGTAGACCATCACCATAAACATTTCTACTGCATAAAAACATCTTTATTCTAAGAAACTCAAGCTAGTTACAGCAGACATTAACAAGCCGACATCTGTCTGTAAGGGAAAAGGGCACGTAGCCCAATTTGTCTAAGATCACTCAGATTTGTGAACTACAGCACCTCAAAGAATTATCCATTTTACTTGGATCAAGCACACCAACTCACTTCTCTCAAATCAGCCAGAGCACACGAGGCAGAATCTGTGTTGCCTTTGGTCTTTTACAACAGCTACAAGAAGGAGAATGATTTTTATTCTAGCAGAATTAAAAAATAACCCATCATAATTTTTTAAGCTAATTTGATTTGGCAGAATCAGTTCATGCCCGATCGATACTTTACATTAATCTAATACAACTGTTCGGTGACAGGCCTGAAAGGAGAACCAAAGTTTGTCATAACAATTGTTTGGACAGGCCATGAACACGTTTTGTTGCTTATTTTATTTGTCTGTCACAACTCTCCCTTTGTACTGTCAAGGAAGAAAAAAAAAGCCAAACAAAAAGGCATTCCTGAATGAGATCAGAAGCCACTAAAAAAATATAGGAAAAGCATTAAATGATGCCGGTTAGTCATGTTTACATACCACCTGAATGTGAATCAATACTATTCTTGAAGACCCAGAAAACAGTATTTGAAGTAATGAGAGCAGTTCCATCGGGCAAAAAGAGTGGGAGCTGTAGGTGAGGCTTTCAGAGGAGGTCAGAGTCAGCCAAAGCCTCCTTACGCTGAAATCACAAGTACGGGCCTCACTGTGGGAAAGCTAGACCAGCTCTGAATGCACGAGACAAATACCTGAGTGCTGGCACTGGAGAGGTTTCTGAGAGGTGCAGAAGATAACGGCCTCTCCTGCCACCAGCTTAGAGTTGAAAAAGACCAAAGCAGTCAAGGGAAGAGGATAAATACATGACATTTCTTCTTAGGCAGTTTTAGCGCGGAGCTGTGACGTGATTTCCCAGCCAACTCACCTCCCTTCTCTTTGAGGAAGCAAAGTCTCAAGGACACAGCCCTGACCCCCGTCACTGAAACGCGGCTGTTAATGCTCCTGACATTGAACCTGTGGTTCCTCTGGGGGAAGAAATACCCAAATGTCATTTAGCAACAGTGGCTCTAGTCTCTGTGCCTGCAGGACAGCCACAGTGTGGTATCTATACAGCCGCTTTCTGACCTGACTACAATGTCAATCTTCAGCATCTATTTTGTGAAACTCTCCACAGAAACAGAAAAAATAATAAACTGCAAAAAAAATCATGTATTTCCCTGTTCTCTGCTTAAGGTTGCTTTGTTGGGTTGAATATCCCTGTGTTTTCAGCTAGAACACAGCGTCTTTTCACGATGAGAAATTGCAGGAAACACTAACTATACAGAGCCACTTTTTTTTTCTTAAAAAGCATCTTGATTAAAAATTACAGCTCATTACCTGGTGTGCGCAAGGTACCTTAAAGCCACTTGCAACGAACGCGTTTCCTAATTTCCAACCCACTTCACCGTATCCAGAATCCACTTACTATAACACTAAAATGATTTTGTTCAGTTCTGCCCATGGCCAAGTTTTGCCGGGTATTTTGGATTATATGTGTATTGATGCATAATATATTTTTGTCATTTAATTTGTGAATTTGCCAACTATATGGGTGTACACTTACATCCTGGGCGCCAGAACGGGCCGTGTCTCTCTAACTGGATCCAAACAGAAAGGAAATACGATCACAAAGCTACTTCAAAGGACATTTAAGTGTTATATTTAGACACTGCTATGATGATAGTTCTTGGACTCACAGTGAGCAACTGGGAATGTAAAGCCGGGCATTACAATGTGGCAGTTACCAAGGAGGACATCTGCAAATCTCAGAAAGCTTTCTGAAGGTGCATAAACATTATCACTCGTTCATGGATGAGGTGGAGCAAGCAGCAGACAGCAGACTAGTGACTTGCTCCTGGTCCCAGAGACAGTGCAAGATGTAGGAATGGGTCTCATATCTTTCAATCCTCTGACTGGAGTTTTCTCCCCATGGTCTAGTTGTGCTTGTGGCAGCGCGTCGGGGCCGCTCCACATTTCCAGATGCAGAACAAGGGAACTGTATCATCTTACCAGCATCTAAACATAGCACTTCAATGTTCATTGAAGTGGCTTCATGACCATCTTTCCTCTGATGTGAGCCAGTCGGGACAGAAATGGCCCACTCTGCCAACAGGGGTACAAATTCTCCATTAAGTCCCATTATTACCCTTCGTGATAGGGAAGTCACTCTCTTGCCTCAAAGCACTTAAAAAGTAGTGCACGTATGCTGGCTTCTGGAGTACTTAATTAATAATTATTCCTCTCTCTCCTAGGACCCCAAAATATCTGTAAAATGTAAATCAGGTTTCTTTTAATTAAATTCAGTTTTTTGTCATTGTTGTTCTTGTTCACTGAATTCTTCATTTTTTTTTTTAAATAATGAACCCTAGTATCACACATTTCAGTGTTCCTGTAAAGCCTTCTTTCTTAATTGTCATCAGGAGGATTGAATATATTCATTGAACACGGGTTGTATTTTTTATCGTAGGTCCTTAAAGTGTTTGAAAAACAATCTAAGGAAGCCCCTCAGCATGAAGTCCACATTTAAATCATTTTAAAAATCATAATTCACAATATTACATCTGCTCCCAAGTTCCAGTGTTGATGTTTGTGATTTTACAGCCACACTTTCCTATTTCTTTTAAAAATATTTTTCTCTCCCCTGCGGCTGTGTGAAAGGCCCAGGCAAAACAGGGGAAATAGACTATTTATCCAGGGAAAACACTGAAACACACACAGAACTTAAGCGGCCTGATTCTTTCCCTTCCTTACTTTGGTGTAATACATTTTTATTTCTATGTATGATAAAGTTAGCATTTTCACTAACCTCAGTGAAGGAAAAAGAACTATCAGTTTGGTGCAGATTATGGGAGATCCAGACCCACTGGGTTATCAGATGCAGGTACCCTTTTTTTCCTTCTCTCCCTCCACACTCCTCCTCCACTCCCTGCAGTATTCACTTAATCATCTGAACTGCTGTTTGTAAGAACAGTTCTGGAAGCTGAACTATTTCACAAAGATGCTGTATTTATTATTTTTGTGTGTGTGTGTGTGTGTCCATACTATGTGAATGGGTTTGAATTTCTGGTTCCCTGGTGCATCGACATGACCCGTTTCTACTCAGAACAAGGTTGACCTTTTCTCATCATTATCCACTGCCTGGTAGTATGTATTCATGAGTAAAAATAACTCCTTGCAACCCCCTGGGCATTAAGGAATATATAGGTTCTGAAATGGATATGGCTGTATGTTGGGTAGCTCCAGCTCAGCTACCAACAGCTGCCCATTCCTTTGCATAAAATTTATCTGTTTTGCCAGAAATATCATCCTAAAGGTGTGGTATCTCTCTGAAAAAAATAATTAGTAAGATACTCTGATGACTGTTCTTAAATATTGGAGAAATTGTGAGCTTTACACGTTGAGCAAGGTAACATGAGAAAGAGAATAAGAAAGCAGAATCCAGACTGCATCCACATGTGAACTCATGGTACTATTTAGCCTATGTTTAAACAAGGGCAAAGTTAAAAGTTTGACGCAGAATTTAACTAACGTATAAAGCTGGACTTTCTTGAAGGTTTAAATTAAGGAAATACCATTATTATAATTTCCTTTTTACATTTTGTTTTTATTTTTTAACTGAAGGCCTGATTCCTTGAGTCAAGTTATTTGGTAGGAAAATTCACTTTCATTCCTTTTAATGGAGTAAATACCTGGGTAGCTACTGTTGTGTTTGTAGACAAAAATCCTAAAAGCAAAGTTCAAGATAAAAGTTGTATGCCTTTTTATTGGGGCAAATTAAAAAATAATACACTTCTTTAAACTAATAATCTCACTGCTTAGCTCTTCTGAAGTCGTATTTCTGCCACTCTGTCACAGACTTCTGTAGTACGGGCAGTTCTCTTAATTTATGTAGGTCTTTAATTTTCCCAACACACCAAAAGGAAGCAGCATTTATCATATATGTCAGGCCAGAAGTTCAAAAGTGCCAAAGCAACTAGTAGTAAAGGGCTGGTAAAAGCTCAGACCAGCCAAACCTGCTTCTTACAAGCCAGTGGACAAAGTCTTGGGCTTAAAAGATGGACAGCTATTGTATTACCTAGATTGCATCCCTGACAAAAATCCAAGAACACCTAAAGAATGGTCAGCTCAACTCAACCTAGTAAATGTAAAGAAGCAGGGGGAGTTGGATATGGGTCTGCTGTGCCCTTGAGAGGTGTTGACCCCTGTCACCACGGGGCCACGGTACCACCATGGCATCGTGTCCTTGTAAGGAGGACGCTATCTCAGGGGCCTCAGCGTGTAGCATCTCATGAAGATGTAAGGCTGGTGACTGGGTGGTAAAGCCATGGACAGCCTCAGCATGACTATGGTAAGGAAAGATGGTATTTGCCTGCGGGCCATGCTTAGTGCTTGCCTACAGAAAGACACTAGCTTTTCTCTGTACTTGCTCTGGGTTCCCACAGGAGAGAACAAACACTAAGTTTTCATTTCAGCAGCCTGCTCTGCAGCAACTCTGTGGCTTCATGTGAAAATAAACACAGCAGAAGACACAGAAAACCTGCGTTGTGTACTCTATCTGGTAAACAATGTCTTTGGCTCACCAACCCTGCCAGGCACGGCTTTTGAACTACTCTGAAAAAACTAACTCTGATATTTCTTGTCATGTTTGTAGTAATCCCTTTCCTCGAGTAAAAACACATTGAAAAGTTACAAACCTCATCCAGTAACAGAATGAGCACACACAGGATTGTGAACAGCTGATTTCTAGAAAGGGGCGGATTCCAATAATAAATACACAGGTGAAGGATCTTCCCAAAGGTTATTTCCCAGTAATTAAAAAGTATCTTCAGTACTAAAGAAAAGCGGTATTGTGGGAAAAAGAAGGAAGATGGCGGACTGGAAGGCGGGAGCTGAATGATAACCCTGGGATAAGACTGAGTGCAGAAAAAATAAATATGGCATTTAAAATTCCAATTATTTATTTTGAATGGCTCCTGCTACCCAGAAAGAAACTTTATGCTCATAGAAGTATGAATGAGTTATCCTCTCCTGCGGCTTACTGGAGATATCTACCAATGGGATTGTAAAAACCCTCTTGGGCCAGCCGAGACATTGATGCTCTAGTCATCAAGATGTTTGCTGGGATCACACAGTCCCAGAGGACAGCCCTGTAAGCCTGAAACCATCTCAGGTGGGCCTATGGGAGGCTGTGATGCCCCGGAGGGATGCTCGGTGTGCTGGGTGAGCTTACCTTTGACACAGGCCTGGACCTGGCCGTACCACTCCCCGCAGCTGTCGCAGAGCAGCGTGAAGGCTGTCTCCTTGTTGCCCATGACGTACCCCTGGGCGCAAACGTACAGCAGCTCGTCCCCCATTTCAAAGCCGGTGTGGCCGTGCAGGATGGTGTGAGGGAAAGATGGTGGGTCCCCACAGGGCTTGTCTGAAAGGAAAAAAAGACATGAGATTGTAGAGACCTTGCAATAGTCTTTAAATGCAGTACTAACAGCGGTGCCAAAAGAGTTACCCCAAGGGAAAACTTACATATGTCCACAAAACTCATACATCTCATCTGATTCACAGAATCACAAAATCACAGAATCACAGAATCACAGAATCACAGAATGCTATGGGGTTGGAAGGGACCTCTGGAGATCATCTAGTCCAACCCCCTACCAAAGCAGGTCCACCCAGAGCAGGTTGCACAGGAACGTGTCCAGGCGGGTTTGGAATGTCTCCAGAGAAGGAGACTCCACCACCTCTCTGGGCAGCCTCTTCCAGGGCTCTGCCACCCTCACAGGATAAAGTTCCTTCTCATGTTTAGATGGAACTTCTTATGTTCAAGTTTGTGCCCATTCCCTCTTGTCCTGTCCCTGGGCACCACTGAAAAAAGACTGGCCCCATCCTCCTGACACCCACCCTT
>JAHREE010000179.1:3680699-3697815 GCA_033628505.1 Tringa tobata
TCTTTGGAGATTTTCAAGACCCGCCTGGATGCCGTCCTGAGTAGCATGATCTGACATGCTCTGGGTGGTCCTGCTTTGGCAGGAGAGTTGGACTAGATGATCTCTATGGTCCCTTCCAACTCTAAAATTCAGTGAAATTCAGTGAAATTCAGTGAAATATAGGTATACATTTTTTTTATAGTAGTATCCACTGCTATCCACTTCTACTTCCTAAGATAACTACAGAGCAATTTTGTAATACTTGAAAATTTTTCAGTAGACCCAAGTTAAAACATATGGATTTAACAGCTGAGTTTATATGACATAGCGTGATCCACCAGCACAGAAACCAGTAGGTGGGACTGGGACGTTTTGTAGTCACTATTTTATCTGCCAATTGATTGTAAGTTTTGTAGTCTTAGTCAATAAATTCACTGAACTGAGTCAGAATGGTCTTATGACATTTATTCATAGCAGTGTGAACTTGCCTAGGAATATATTCAACTCAGAGGAACATCATCAACAATGTGTTAGCTGAGGCACTCTGAAAGTCTGGTTCATAACATGATATAACTGTAACAACCCTTCCTCTAATTAGAAAGTTAAAAACTTCATCACTTTTCTTAGTCAAGATAAATCTTTAACATCCTGTGCTAATTTTTTTCATGGGTCAGCTTAACCACTTGTGTTTCAGTAACTAGGTGAGAGAAAAAAAAAAACAGTAGTCTGGAAGCCAAACTAGAGGATTTTTATTCTTAGTCTTTCCCTTCTGTAGTTTGGGAAACTGCAAATTATAAAGCTGGCTCTGATGAGAAATAAAATATAAATGACATGTTCACGATTACCAAAGGGAAGAAAATTTCCCTGAAAAGTCATGAAGGGGAGCACAGGTGGGCTTTGGAAAGCCCATTGACTGGGAACTATAGAGGCTAATTTTGGCTGGATGTGACCCAAAGAAAGCAGCTGCTAAGTGTGACATGAAGACATTCCAACAGCAATACTGCCACTGGAAATGTCAAAAGGCGGTCTTACTAAGGCAGAACCAATATCCTTTAGATTCTTAAAAATATACACCAAAATGCAGCCTTTTGTGCTTAAAATTGTACATATGACTACTGAAATAGTAAGGCCTCTGTTCATTAAATAAATATGGTCCATTCATGCAGATTTTCATACTGTAGCCTAGTATGAAAGATTTTATATAGCCATTTTACTATAATATCGCTATGTACATATAATTTGAGCATTCTTAGTGCACGTAGAGGAGAACCGTGTTGCTTCCTGGCCTGGACTAGTTGGGTGCTCAAAGACATGTCAAGTGTCACTAGAAGGTTGTTTTACCCAATTTAATTTTATGAGCTCCAGTTTAATCCACAGCTTTCATAACAGATGTTATTGATTAGTTACAAAAGGGTTTAAAAAAATACAAAAATATTTGCTGAATGCTATTAATTTACAAAGAAGCTCCATTCTCAGACAAAAGGCTTTCAGATAGGACAAAATATTACAGAGATCCTAAAAATTGGGGAAAATATGTGAAGTTCTTTTGAATATTAGAAAATCAGCCCCATTAGAACTAATTGGCAAGGTGAAAGGCTGGTATTAGTTGCTCTTGTGCATTTGCTAAGAGTAGGCATATCCCCTTTCTGTCTTCATTTTGCAAGGCTAAACAAACTGATCACCTTTAATCACTTCTGATAAGAGAGGTGCTTTCTTAGACTGATCCTAGTCTGAGTTTATCCCTCCTGAGCCTGGATGCTAAGAATTACATTGCGCTGGTTTAGGTGGTGTCTCACCAGTGCCTTGTTCAGGCCCTTCAGTACTGCCCTCTCTCTCCTGGAAGGGCTGATGGATGTCTTTTAGGAGCACTGCATTCCCTTTTTTTCCACAATTTTCATATGAGTTATTTCATTTTACGACAGGCTCGCTGCTGTCCTGCGTTCTGTGACTACCCTCAGCTCTTTCTCCTGCTCTGCCTTCTCCAGCTGGACTGCTAGCTTAAGGCAGAAATTCCTATTAGACTTCATGTTACATTGCACCCCATTTCTGTTACTCCATCTCTGAAGTCAGGCTTACCTTCCTCTTCAATATTGTGATTTTCCTTGGTCTTAACAATTAGTTCTGACCTTCTGGCATTAACTAATTTCACTAGCATACCTCTACCTTTTGCACCAAAGTTTGCTAAAGTTTTGCTAAAGCCCTCAATGTTTATTAAAACAATCTCCCAGTAAAAATAAAATCTAAAAGTGTGAGTCCCAGCTAAAGAAATGGTTACTCTGAGGACTGTCATGCTACAGTTTAGCAGGTGGTATTTTGGGTGCTTGTCCTAGAAAATACATCAAAAATGTATTTTCCTTTGTAGGATGCTTTTCCTCACAAAGTACATTTTCAAAAAAATTCTTTGATTATTGGGCTGTCTCTTTGACAAGAACCACAGATGTCGTACTTTGCCCATGCTGTCTTCCCAGTTGGTGCCAAGAAAAGATTCGTGTCTCCCCCAAAGCTGATGCACAGTGGCTCATGTTCACATTGCTCAGTGATACCATTCCTTGGAGTAAACGGGACACGTCCATACATTGAATTCAAGTCTCTTGACTGAGCTTCATGTAGAAATCCCTATTTCTGAAGCACAATTACTTTGTTTTTTCTCTGTATGAGTCTTTCTGAGATGATTGACAACAAACAGGGAGAAGACAAAGTCACCTTCTAGCAGAGCGTGACACCAGCTGTGGGACTAGAGTTTGTGATATTGAGGCATTTCAGAGTGCAAGACCTCCTCAGACACTTTCATAAGCAATTTTAGCATTTCGAATTGGACCACATCCTGTTAGCTATGTCTGGATTATGCTCTTGAAGGAAATTAATTGACCTACTTCATACACATGTCTGGGAGTGAATTCATATGCATTATCATCAGGCAACAGAGCACAGCCTTGAAATAAAACATAGAGCTTGCCAAACTGACATATCATTAGGACTGCTTCTCTACAAATAAGCAAATGGGCCCGTTACAGCATGTACACCTGGATTGATTTCGTGGGGCCCACAAGTCCAAGGGTTTAGACACACAGATGAGAGGACTGGCAAGGGTTAGCGACTGACCCTTATTTCATTCCTTGGATATCGCTTTTCTTTCCTAAGAAATGTGCTATTATTACCCCGGTGCTGGGCAAGTCCCATGCAGTAGGCAGAAAAAGAAGTAGGTAGTCTTGTGAAATGTCATTTCTGAGTCTTATTATTACATTTCCCACTGGTGTCATCTGCAGTGTGGGCCCTGTTGTGTTCGAGACTGTAGAAGCATTCAATAGGAGTCAGTGCAAAACCCAAAGAGCTAACAAAGGGAAGAAAAAATAGAGATGAAGTAATTTTCCTAGCAGCAAACATCTGGTCTGTGGTCAGCCAAGAAAAGAACCCCAGTCTTCTGACTCCCGCAGCAAGGCTTATTCTAGCTGACTGTGCTTTCTCCCTCCAGAGCTATCCCCCCTGAGAAATCCTCCAGGGAATGGGTACGAACCAGCCCAGGGCAACTTCATGCAAAGGAACCGGTTGACACCCTGCAGAAGCTCTGTTATAGAATGGAAAGTCTATGCAGAGCTTCAAAGCCATTATAGAGGGGACTTATGGCTTCATTCTTTTGTAGACAAATGAGGAACAGGACAGGGAATAGGACAGTCCTAGAAAAGTGAAGGAAATGAGTAAATTTGCTATGAATATCTAAATACAAACATTGAGGATGTTTACGATTTCTAAAACCAACAGCTGCTTTCTAATATTCTGTGCACAATTAGCAGGGCTGATCCTAAGAAAAATTGTATCACGTTCATTTTTCAAATTTCAAAAAAAAATGCAGAAATGAAAATAAGACCCTACAGGACATGCTGCCCGGTGCTGCAGGACTTGTCACAGCATTTTCCAGTATGACATTTGAATTCAAAAGATAGCAGTGAGAGCCCTTCAAAGAACTCTGCCACCTTTTTTTCATTTATATTCTGGCAGGTCGTTTGCTGGTTTTACTGACTCACTTGTCTGACATGCAAATAAGTCGTATGAGTGTCATTTTAGTATAAATAGCTATTAGGGTTCATCTGAGGAACGAGACCTGCCTAATGCCATTTCATTTCCTGCAATGTAACAATGTGCAATGTTCTACAGTTTACACATTTCAGGACTGACTTTCAAACGGTTTACTTCTGGGCTGCTGGAAGAAGTCACCCCTTACCCTCTTACCCCTACCTATTTGTCAGTGGCTCTTCTCTAAAAGTTTCCAAGTGCTCGGACCTGCCAGCGACAGCCCTGAACTCTGAATTGGTTTGGTTAGAGCAACCGAAAGTGGAAGACAAAAACATCCCCTTATGTCTGTGAAAGAGGTTCTCTTTGGGGCTGCCCAAGCCACACCACCACCAAGTTTATCGTCTCTTTGGATTTGCTGACAGGGAACTATTTGTTTAAGCAATTTCCATCCTGCATCAGTTGAAGTGAATCATATCTGTTGAGACCTGCTGCTGGGGCTAGCCCAGTTTGCAGGGACTGCAGTGTTTCAGAGAATGCCAAGTGGGCATCTCCACCAGCAGATTGGTATCTTCTTCCACCAGCGTCACTCTGCAGAACGATGGCTTTTAACAACCTAACTAGCAGCTGCTTGCCCACCCCGTTCACTTTCTGACTTAAAATAGAGGAGAGGAGAGCACCTCTACCAGCACAGCTGAGGAGGCAACAGTCACTGTGGTGGGTCAGTAAGAAGTAGGTTGGAGTGAGCTGGGCTACAACGACCTGGTTGGATCCAACAGAGGATGTCTCGTTATAATCTCAAAATCTTTGTGTACTTACATATGGATCCATATTAACACACAGGTCATCAGAAATCTGACAACCACTCAAACTGAGCCAGTTCTTCAGACGGAATTCTCCTCTTTGCCCATATAAGAGGTACGGCCCAGAGAGCAGGCAGTACCAACACGCTCACACTGACTCAGAAATGTGCCTCAGCCATAACAGCAGAAACTCCCACAATTTTCCAGGCCCTGATTTGGCTGTAAAAATAATAATGACACAACAGCCAACAGTGATGTATATATTTACTAGGAGTGGGATTGTTCACTAATTATTCGCTAAGACCATAAAGTAACCATCAGAAGTGAACAAATCACAGACTTGTGCAAAAAGTGGAAAACTGACCTAGAGGTGAAAATGTCCTTATATCTCTGCTAAAGCTCCTGTTCAGTTTTAAATCTATGTGGTAGAAGGAGGACTGAAGTGTGTCCGAAAATCTGCAACGCTATAATGACTTCACTCACGTTGTTTGTTTGTGTTTACTTCTCCTGCCAATGTCTAATCCATTTTTCCTCAGGGGAAAGATTGGGAAACTTTCCAGGCATCAGATAAATAAAACAAACTGCATTCTTCCTGAAATTAGGAACTTCTTTTATCATATTCCCTTCTATTTATCTCCTTTCTGATGTACACAGTCCAAGAGGATATGGGAGGACACTAGACTAAAGCTCTGTGATCTGCACTGGACACCAGTTGGCTGCTGGGAGGAATCCAAGGTTTTAGATCCAACCTGTAAAGTCCCGAATGGTTTTGGACCTGCCAAACATGGGGAGGTCACTCCTCTCCCTGGACCATGCCATCTCATTCGAAGATGTGGAAGTCCATCATCAAGATGAATAAAAGTAAAGAGTCCTACACTTTAAAATAATTTTCCCTACTTGTGTAACCTTCTGGGCTTGCTGTGAAGTCTGCTTTCCCCTTTTCATGTTAAATCAGCTGAGAAGAGTGTGGATTGAGGTTTTTCTATTTACCAGCTATCCTTTATCCTTGCTATCATGTTTTCATTTATCAAGTAAATGCCCAAAGTATTAAATAGGTAGCTGTAGGTATATTTTTTAAAGTAACTAATTTAGTAAAATATTTTAAGTCCTATCTTAATAGCTTTTTCATGCCTTTAATAATTCTTGAGCCCTTTTTTGAACGTGTTTTAGAACCCTTCTTAAGATGTGGTAACAGTAATATGTATAGTATTCCAAAGGAGGCTGTTACACTGACCTATATATGTGTGTGTATATACATATGTATATATTTTTCGTATTCTCCATCCCCTTCCATAAGCACTCTAGCAACTTGTTTGTTTGTTTGTTTACTACAGTTGCAGTTTGACAGAGGTTTTCTTTGTGCTGTCCATAGTGATGGCCTCATATCTCTCCTGGGCTGACAGAGGTAAATGAGAACCCTGTAACATATTTTCAAGCAGACTGTATGTTCCTCCTGCACGTATTATCACTGAACTCCATCTGTCACCATTTTGCCCATTCATCTAAATACCTCTAAAAATCTTTGTATTCTACTTTGGCTTGTCCAACTTGAATAACTTTGTCTCATTTGCACAATGTGCACTCGACTGCTTATTTCCTTCTCCACAGCTGCATTAACTAACAGTGAAACCAGCAGAGCCTTTTAAGGGATTATACTTTTTCTGGTTTTCCCCAGAGTCAGAAATATCCGGTTCAGCCAACCAAGTAACACACATTCTGGTGCTTGCCCTGCCACAGGTACAATAGTCCCAGAGAAGAAAGCATCAAATTCCAGCACTGAAGAACTATTCTCTCTGGTGAAGCTCTCAAGTGAAGATGAGACATGGTGACTGCACTGCAATGGCATGCTGATGTGCCCCTGCAATGTCCTTTCTGACAAACAGTTTAGAGACTTCCATATTATGGACAGGTTTACTGGAGGAATGGAGTATGGAAAGTTGGGAGGGATGAAAAATCTTCCTTTCTTTCCCATGGGCAGATGATGTGTACATTCTCACATCATCATGCCGTGATGTGTACAATACTACCACCGTATCTAATTTTGATATTGAAGATATTCAGGGATAGGTCCACAACCAGTCTATTAACACCTGTAGGTCCAGTGCCTGCAGTAATTAACTGGGGATCTCTCAGGACTAACTGGTGGTCTTACTTATGTTTTAAAAAGGACTGTTCCTTCTCCTACCCCTCAGCAGCACTCTTTACTTTGATAATATTGAGGCTGTACAGAAGAACCCATACAACAACTTTGCCATGCACTGCTTAGAGATGGATGCAGTTTTCCTGACTCTCTGGTCTGCAGGATATCTCAGCAACTGGCTTAGGAAAAAAAGTATTTAGAGTTTAAGATCACTCTCTTACATCCTGAGAGACTTCTGGATTATTTTTTTAAGGACCAAAAGTACATACGAATAAATTTTCAAACACTTTTTTCACCTGGAAAAAAAAAAAAAGCCCAGTGGAACTAGATGCTTTCGCTTTAAGTTGTTTAAATATCACCTTTCATTAGTAGTAGCAATTTTGTGTCCTTTGGAATTTGTATTTTAACATTAAAAATACAAAAAAAAACAACCAACCAACCAAACAATGCTTGCTTAAATAACTGATGTCACACAATACAATAATATACTAAAGTTTGGGAACCTAGAAACAGTATCTTGATAAAAACAAACTTTATCACCATTGAGCACTGACAGTAAATTAGATATTACCCTCTAATTCATGAGAACTTTGTAAAGCACCTCAAGGGAATGAAAATACTATTACTCTAAGGCTGTGGCTGGTAAGCCTGATAAAGGAAAGATTCAAGAGAGAAAGAACTTCAAGTCTACTCATGCTCCTTCTAGGCAATTCCTGTATGGTCTCAGCTTCAGTGACACGAGACTTTTATGTCAACCCTCACCTCCTCAATCTTGTTTTTTCTAAATTGAATTTTCTTTTATGTGGTCTCTTTGTCAAACATGAAGCCTCTCTACCTGTACCCGAGGCATGCTGTGAAGACTTTAATATTGGAAAGACTGGGAAGTTGGGATGTAGGTGTTTGGCCCAGTGCAGTGCCCCATAGCTAGACCTGTGTGAGACTGGAATGAGCCTGAGTTAGGGGGAGTTTGGGAAGCCTTCATCAGCCACGGCAGAGTGGCATGGTGACAGGGCTCTGCTGCTTCTGGCACACAGCTAGCACCTCTGTGGACATATGTCCTCAAAATATTAAATTTCACTGAAAGGCATCGGGACTTCTGGAGTATTTATGAAGGCTGACTTAGCCTCCTGAAACTACGACCAACAGAGGGAAGTAGTTCTCACCACAGGACACTTCTATGTTCCTGCTTTGAACTGGCCTCTATGGAGGCAACGATGCCTCCTGGAGAGGCTGTGACAGGCCACTACATCTTGCAACACTATCTGTAATGTGAGGCAAAGCTCAGCCTAGTGCCACGTCAAGTCACTTGAGCTACCTCAAATAATACAATTCAGCACATGGAGTGGCAGTATCAGCTCCCTGCTGAGCTTTCTCAGCAAGCTCTCTACCGCTTTTGCATCACCATATCTAAGTACATCTGAAGTCATACCTATGTGAACATGCCCATCGCCAATTTAGACACGTGTAAATAATCCCTGAGATGGACACATCGTTTCCATGAGAAGCTGAGTTTGCTGAGGTTCTAACCTCTAACAGAGTCAGCGGGAGCACTGATACTCCAGCACTGTGTCCTCAGCCTGCAAGCTCCCTTAGGGCTCAGCACCCTGCTATAGGCCAGGTAGAAAGGAATCAGAACAACTTAACTCACAAGGAAAGAAGAAGAGGATGACTACTTCAGATCCATTAAATATGTGATCTGAGACATATAAATATTTGTGTCCCTGCAATATTCATTGTAGAAAATGCTCTCTGTGGAGGGAGTGGTATATCTAGCTATATGCAGCCAGTGTTTTCCAGTAATATTCTTAGTCAATGATGAAAACTCGTGTGACAACTGTCATTCATACTTCTCAGGAGGGATTATGCTGTTGTCCTTACCCGGTGGAGCCACCAGCGAGCCATCCCATGGTGCATCCAGCAAAAGAACAGTCCAGAACAGCCCTCTTCAGTTCTTCAGCAGTTGCTAAGCGAGCACTCAGGTCAACACAAGCTTTCTCGGCTTCAGCTAAATCCAGACCCTGAGAGTTGTTCTTGGACTCAAGTGTAAACACTTTCCCTGCAGCACCAAGAAAGGACATGTCACTCGTCATGGTATTGTACTCAATACATATTCAACAAAAATATTGCAAATTGTCACCAAATAAATTCTTCTTGCTTTTACTAAGTTCATTTTAATGAGCAACCTACTTCTTGGAACGAGAAATTTCATCAACACTGTAAGTGCCTTTGTCTTAGCTTTTCTTTTCATTTTGTTCATCAACAGAAAAGCAATTATGGCTCAGCCCCTATTCATTCCCAGCCCATATGAGAAGCTTATCTTGCCTCTATAGGTCTGTGCTTAAGATCTGGAGAGAGAAAGCATGACACTCCCTCATAGGCACGTACATAGTCAGTCAGAACATCTCCTGTAGGCTACAATGCTGGAATTCATTACTAAAGAATATGACAGTCACATTTATAAGAACTACATCTATAAAGTAAGCACAAATCTAAAAGCCAGCATCACAAGTCACTCTTCCACATCAGAAATAGATTCATACTTATTCTCTAAAATAAAAATAATGCAATTCTTTGGCAACTTGTGCTAAATGCTGCTGCAACACCACTTTGTTTTCATATCTTTCTGGAAAGACAGGCGGATTTTTTTTCTTAATGGAAGGCTTTTTTGAATGAGCATGAGAACATATTTAGCATAAGAATTTCTTGTGTAATTTTTATTTTCAGTTCAGTTTATTTTACTTTATCTAACACTGAGAAAGCTGTAAGGGTAGAAGTTAGAGGTTTTGGCAACTGGCAACAGGGCAGTTGGGGTTTTGGCAATAAAGCTTGAGAAGTTCTTAGGTTCTGGAATAAACACATTAGCTGGATGCCTCCAGAAAGAGAAATAAACGATGAGACAGTTTACAGTGCTGACATGTAAATTGCCGTTAAGTATCTTCTTTCTGAAGATAACGTCCCTCAGAATAGCTTCTAAATTTCAAAGGTACAGATTTAGGTTGCTTACAGGTACAGGAAGACGATTTCTAAGCATTGTCAATTCAGTAAATGCCTGGAAACACTTACTATGTGTTATTTAAAAAATAGATCAGGGGTAGTGTTTATATAAGCACAGAGCTTTCAGCACAGACCGAGTGTTCACTATGTAGCTAACTTCACACTCACAGGATATACTGACCAATATCTGGACTCCTTCAGACTGATTCAGCCTGATTCTGTACCAAGAAACAACCCCACTGCATAGTATTTCAACAAATGGATAAATCTGAATCTAATCCTAAACACAGGGAATTGATACAAGGTAGGTCTATCCCTGACAGCTGACTGTTCTCACCTATCCACAGTTTAACCCACAGTCCTTAGAGCAAAAAAATGCAAAGCTTCTTTCAAGTAAATACATCATCATTTGTGTTTACATTAGCTAACAAGCGCAGATGGGTCCTGATGAAGATTCCTTCTTTGGTGAGTGAGAATTCTACCTGCACACAGTAAGAAGTCTTCCGGACTGAGGCAGACAGCAAAGGAAATAAGGAGGACAAGCAATAACAAGAAAGAACAAGAATTCAGTGTACCCAGACTGATTTTCTCACTCAGTTACCAGTAGTTGATCAAGGGCTGCAACCCAGAAGCACAGATCAGTGTCCTACCTGCTAGACTACATTGGCTTTTGCTTCTCAACTGTAATCAGTACCATAAATTGTAATTAGAACAGGGCAGTTTACAAAGAGCAGTGAAAAAAGCAAGCCTCTACATCCTGGGTACCAAAACCTCAGGATTCTTTGCAAAATGTCCCAAATAATGCACATGATTCTAACATAGGCTGTTGATTCTAATGCCATGAATAGACATAGCAAAACATGCGCAGGATAGGGAGAAAGAAAATAAAAGCAGAAGGATGATGGTTTTAAACAACGATTCCTAAATTGCAGAACAACTTTCATTAGTAAAGGTAAGCAGGAATTAAAAGTAATGCTTTACTGAGGCTTTGTCCCAACTTAAAACTTGTCCACGTTCTACATGTTGTGATTTGGCTGTCAGGATTGAGATACATCACCAAAGACCTACAGGGCAAGTTTGTGTAGTTTGACATGGCAGTAAGCCCTATTTTCCAGTCATTTGTATTTTAGTTAGAAGACTTAAAGAAAGGAAAACCATTAAGGATTAAGTTCCAGCCACATATAATTAGAAGAAGTTAAGTTCATCATTTAGACTTCTTACCAGTAATTGAAAATTACATTTTTAGAGGAGTTTAGCTAGCCAAGACTGAGGCTGAGACAACTTTCCTTAACTACTGTTGTGTGTTTGCTAGTACTTAACATAAATTAACTTTTGCTAGAAACTATGAAGACACTGGTTGAAAACAGAGTCTTGTCCTTCAAAAAGGTGTCTGGGATGTCCGAATTGTGTAGACAAATAGGTTTTAGGGTAAGCTAGAAAGGACATACTGGTTGAGAAAATTACAGTGAATGGCTTTCTAGGAAATTTTGGTTAGCCAGAAGTGGATAAAGCCTGAGCCGCTTACCAGACCAACCTGGGAATCTTCTCCAAAGCTTTAGAAGCTCTGTGGCTATCTGCCCAGTTTTTAAGATGTGCCCTCTGTTTTGCCTAATTTCTTACATAGGAAATGTAATAGCAAGTAAGGTTCACTTAGTTGATGCTTGGCCGACGGAACAGATGGACTCCAAGTATCCTGAGCTGTGTCACATTACTGAGGGGCATTTACAGGGAAAAAAAATAGGAGATATGCTAGCATGATAATAGAAAAAACACAAAAGCACATCAAAACAGGAAATCCTCTTAAATAAGACTATAACACCAACACTGAACTCTGCACCTTATGGTGCTCTATTTCCATAAGGCACATATCTTCATGTTCATTTGTGTGAAGAACATAGTATGCCTTTGGTTGAGGTATCTTTGAACAGCCACCATGTTTGAGCTCTTCTCAACCCTCTCCCTTCATTTCTGCCCCGTAACATTTGCTTCCCATAATACAATGATGAGACAGATGGTGTGGATATTTGTTCCAAAAACTCTACATACTTTTCTGAAGCCTTTTCAAACAAAGACAGTCCCTTTGCTTTCAAGATAAATCTGGAAATACATGGAAAGTAGACTTTGTCAGGAGGTAAACTGCACATCTTGAATTTATTGCGCTCATAACGAAAATGTCTCTGTCACAGTAAGTTTCTTCAGGTTCTCCTTTGAAACCAGTAGAAAAGTTTTAATATCATTGGTAAGACATAAGCACTAAGACATAATTCTTCCTACTGTTAATTAACAGCTGGACTCACACCTCTAAAGAAAAATTTGCACTTGAAACCAAAGAGTCTTTAATAACTAGCCTATATTATAGCAGTAGGTTTTACCATCACTTGATCACTATTATTACAGAACATTGGTTATATGTTGATATACTGATAAAAGAATAATTTTTGTTATCATTTGGCACTAAAACTTTGTCAACAAGCAATAGCTGAATATAGTTTTCACTTAAGAGTTCCCTAGTTTATTCTAATAGAAAACATACTCATAGAAGCATAGATCTCGAGGCTTCTAGGATTCATTTTTATCACTTTGTTTAATTCCTGCATAACTAGACTGCAGATTTCCCCCAGTAATTCCACCATCGAGTCCAAAAATTCATGGTTGAACTAGAGCATGTCTTTTCAAAAGGCATCCAGTCATGATTCAATGATGCCAAGTAATGGAGAATTTACAGCACACTTTATAGTAAACTGTTCCAATGGTTCATTACTCTCACTCCACCTTATTTCCAGTTTCAAATTTTGCTAAACTCAGCTTCTAACAACTGGACCTTATTCTGCTTTCAAAATTGAAAAGCTGTTTACAATCAGATATGCGGATGCACAAAAAAATGGACTCTTCAAAAATAAAACCAGTTGAAAACCTGTTTCTTCCTACTTTTAGGAATCTCAGTGAAATTAGCAGAATTTTCTTGATTACCAAGAAGACAGAGTTTGGCTAATTTAGTTTAATGCAGTAATAGATACAACACGACGTTCTGAGGTGTACAGGCATGGTTCAGAGCCCGTTGAAATGAGTGCACAGTTCTCCACATCTTCAGCAGGATTTGCATCGTGCTTGAAGAAGAAACATTAAACTGCATGGCCAAATAAACTTTGAAGTAAAAATGTCTCTCACAAATGATATAAACTGAAAGCACTTTAAAAGGCATGCCCAGTGTACTGATCTCATGACATGATACCTACTAGTTCAAAGGATAAAACCTGATCTGTTTCAACAACATAAAAGTGGTGAAAGATGTGTAAATTTGTACTCTGATTTATTTTTACTTAAACATTAAAAACTTCAAATTGAGGTAAAAGAGAGTGGGGGAAGGGAAGGTCACTTCTGTACTTCAAGAGCAATTTCATTTCCATTTCAGTGGCTGTGTGTAACAATGGCTGTGATTGTAATAGTAAGGGTGGAGGATTTAGTAAAACTGTACAATTACAGAGAGAGATTTGAGTAATTACCAGTTCTGCTTAGTGTTTTATTTCATTCAAATTGCGTAAAATATTACATCATCAGAAAAATAACAAAATTAGGAGGTCACCTTTGAGTTCCTCCTCAGCTAAGTTCAGTATAAGCCTAAATTTTAATTTTACTACAGGCTTTGGGATCAAGTAGTTGGAATTGTTTCTGTATTTATTTCTGCAATAAGCATATGTGCTGTTTTGCAAGCGGGAGCCTGAAATGCTTAGACACCTGCTATTCAAATGCAAGTGTCTAGAGAGAGAGCAGAAGCGAAAAAGCATCCTTTCGTCCTTTTCTTTACAAAAAGAGTTCAAAGCAAGCCAAAGGATAGAGTATAGTAGTTTCTACTCCTGCCTTTGACATCAGACATATCTGGTTCTAGACCAGAAGCGTGCAACTCAGGTCCTCACCTAGCCGTGCCTGGCTTTCTAGACTCAGGATCCTTCCATTTGCACCCTCCACAGTCACTACGGATGGTCACTACCAAGCAACCGGCTTGACCAATAGGTTTCCCGTGTAATTAAGTCAACCCACCAACTTCACTCTGCAACAAGTTTTGCAATTAGCGCTTTTTTTCCCTCTCAGGGGTGTCGTGGTAAGGTGGATTGATTGCCATCATTCTCTGCTGACACGCTCTGCCTCAGAGCAAGTTCTCTGCAGAAAACGATGGTTCACAGGCACGGATATTTTAGCTGCCGTGAAAAGACAAAAGAGGGGGTCAAATAAAAAAAAAAGTCAGAGGTGACTCCTGTGCAGCATGCATGAAGCCGCATCCTTGCTTTCCTACCGCAGCGCAAACGCAAAGAAATTCCCCAAAGCCTGCATTTGAGACCCGTTGTGATAACCTGTACTATTCTCCAGTCACTGCATTAAGAGTAGTGGCACGCCATGCTAAGTCAGAGCAGGACTAAGCCCTTGAGGAACCTCCTGTCCCTCTGACCACAACCTCAACAGCTATGAGCAAGCATATTTCAACCGTACAAAAAACCTGCAAAGTGAAACAAAGCTATCTTTTATTTCAGCATTTACCTTGGTCTTTCTGGAGTCTCGCTCCACGACAGCAACATGTGCTGGGGCAAATACTAGTCAAAAGAGATCAATTAAGCTTCGAGGCTTTACACCTTCACCAGACCTCGATGGTCTCCAGTTTTATTGCCTGCTCTCTGTCATTATTTGTGTGCGAGATAATAAAGTGAAAGTCTTCCTTAGGGAAATCTATTGTAACCAGTTTCGGAGGTTTGCCTGTAACAGGGGCCAGTCCGAGTTTCCCAGGGTTTTTACAAGGTGAATTCCAAATCCCTTCAGCAGTTTGCAAAAGAGTCAGCTAGTTTTAGTTAAAAATAAGAAATACACACATACGCACGTGTCACCCAGAACGGTCCTTTGGCGCTTAAGTGACATTTGTATGTATTAGAGAGTTGCACAATTGTATTTTCACCTACAACTTACACAAATGAGGAGGTGGCTTCCTGTCTGGATCAGGTCAGAATCTGCTATAAAAGAAAGTATTAATCTTGTTCCATACTCTCAGATCTTCTTAAATGCATCAGCCCACACGTAGTGGTAAATTTTGAAGTACACATAAAGTGTTTTCTTCTGTATGTATAATGTATAATAAGCCAGATGGTTTACAGGACAGTGTTTCAGTTGTTTGCTTGAATATTAATATTAGGAGAACACACTGAAGAGCATGCTAATAGAGGACTTTCACATTTTTCACAAGGATACTTAGAAGTTAAATAAAAATGGAAACTACAGTATTATAGTGCTCTGCAACTGTAATGTAGTTCAGATACTCTACCCTTTAATTCTTATAATTGCTTTACCATGTGTGAAGTAAATTTCACAAGCTGTTGAATGACAATTAGAATCTGTCACAAACTCTGCCTTGAAATGATCTCCAACATTTTTTCCCTTTCTCTTTTAGAGGATGTCTGTTTAGGAACCAAGAAGATTCCATTAATTCTATCGAAATAATACAAATCGGGAGGTGATCTTGAAAAGACAAGTAAATTCTTTAGATGAAGCAAAGGAAATTAGTTATTCCTGTCCTGTCCCCTTTTTCTTAAATTCTGTGGAGAACCCTCTTTCATGGGTATGTGCTTTTCCCCCCTCATTTCAGAAGCTTTTTGCTAGGGGAGTATTTCCAAAAATCAGAATCACAGTTTTACCTACCGCAACACAGTGCAGTTCCCTGACACGTTACTTTTCCCTTATTCTTAATTAAAAGTAATTTTCTCCAAACTTACGAGACTGGGTTCTGTTGTATAAATGCTATTTTACACAAAGTGGTAGAAACATACAGGCAAGATTAATTTTCGCCCTTTCCTTGCCATACTTTGTCATCAGCTGAAATAAAGTTAGGTTAGAAAGGAAAAATACTCTGAGAACGAAAAGAAGAGATTTTTATAGCCTTATATTGTTTAAGATTTGTTCTCTGGAATAATGCAGCAAACACTGAGGGTAAATGATTAGTGTACTGAAAAAAAAATAATAATCCTGAGATCAGGCATAAATCTATTGCAGCTGTGAAAGTGAAAAAATGTGGCCATTCAGCATTGCTCTCCCAGGAAAAGACACAGTTATTTCAAAAATAAATCATGTTTTTGCTAAGGCAGGTTTGTCATCATTAGTGCAGGCTTAGTTATTAAAAGGGCAATAGGCTACTGGAAACTTTCAAGGGATGCAGCTATTCAGGACTATCACCAGTGAGTAAGAAGTCCCATTTCAGAGTAACCGGTTGCTTCAGCCAAATTCATGTCCCGATCACATCCCTGGCAGTGAAGTGTAGATGAAACTCACGTGCAGAAAGGTGAGTGGTCATCTTCAGCGTGTGTGGTACCGAACAGAAAAAAGGTTGTAAAAGCTTTTGACTTCTTGTCTTCCCTTCCTCGAGTACCTGCCCGAACATACTGACATTGGGGGTGCATCTGAAATGGGCAGATGGTGAGGTTCTTTGGAGAAAAGATACTTTAAATTATAAGGAGAGCCCTCCTAAAATGTAGCTGAGTCTTCTTATTCGTGTTCTGGCTTTTTTTTTTATTATTCTTATTTCCTCTGGAAAAGTTCACTATTCTGTCATTTTGTTGTAATAAAATAATCTTAGCCTTCTGGGATCTTAGTTCCTTTCTCTGCTTAACCCCAGGATATTTGTAGAGTCTCAAAAACCTCTGAATCAGACGTTTCCTAATCCAAACTGGGGCGTGTATTTAAGTTTCTTATTAAAAAAAAAAAAAAAGGGATTTTTTTTTTTTTTTTTGCAATAGCACATTTCAACATACAGCTCTCATTCCAGCCATAGCAACCCAGCCCAAACTGAATGGGGGACTCACCATCAGCCTGAACAGAGATGATCTGAAGGATGAAGAAGACAGATCCCACGCCCTGGAGAAAGGTGAGAGAGAATCTCTGAGAGCCTGAAGCCATTGCCCTGCTTGCAAAGCCCTCAGCCGCAGGAGGTTGGCTGCCGAGGCTTTTTCTCTCTCTCCTCCTCCTCCTCCTCCTCTGCACTTTCGCAGCGGGGTCCGCAGTGATGATTTCAAGGAGCACTTTCCCTCGGCAGGATCCTGCGTCTTGGGTTTGCACTGAAGGCGGGAGGGGTGGAAAAAGAAAGAGGGAGGGAGAGAGGAATCCTTGGCTTGGCTGGTGTGAAGGGGAGGGGAAGGTGGGGGGGGGGGGAGATGTCCAG
>JAHREE010000179.1:3698067-3725697 GCA_033628505.1 Tringa tobata
GAGCTGGTGTGAAAAGTCACATTACCCCGTCGGTAAACACCTAATGGATCACGGTGGAAGAAATGTAAAAGCCAGGAGGGAGAGAAAAGGCGGAGGGTGGGGGGAAAGGACAAGCAACGAGAGGAAATCCCTGGCTGAGAGGAGAAGGGCAGCTAGATAGCTGGTGCTGGTGAGTTTGTGGGCTTAGATGTGCATCTCCAGAGGGATGGGTTCGGACGTGGGGAGTGTTTTCTCCTCTGCAAGATGAAATCAGCCAGCGGCAGGCTGCTGAGGGTTGCAGCTCAGGGGCTGCTGCAGCAAGAGTGATGGTCTTCAGGTAAGGGCTCAGGAAAGGTGATAAATGGCATGGGATGCTGGCAGCCCAGCCTCCCTGAAGATCGGGGTTGGGTTGGGGTGGGTTAACCCTGCTACTTCAGATCCTGGGTTCAGGATGGGCATGAAGAACTGAAGGTCAAAGCAGGAGTTCATCAGATGGTGTCTATCAGCACTCCTGGTCCAGATGAGTGGTGCCGGTCAGGTTTGAACGCTCTGAAAGCAGCTGAAGAAGGGAGTTTCCAGCTCCCACTAGCTCTTACAGCATTGACATCTGTCCCTTTTTCTCATTAATCCTATATTTGTCCCAACACAACTCAAAAGAAACCCCCGCAATAAGAGGAAACATACTGGTGATGATGCCAGGATTTATTTCGCTAAATATATAAACGGAATAGTTCTGTGTTGCTGTTGGAACTGAGCAGGGCTCAGAAATGTTGTTTTCATATTCCCATCCTATTTTGCTTTTATTTCAGCTTCTTAAAATTTTTTCCCTCAGAAATTCAAAGCTGGGCAAAAACCACTCAGCCGGCTAGAAACTCTGAGCCACCAAGAGCAGAAGTAAGGACCTGACCCTCCTCGCTGCCAGAGGCAGTGTCCTACATGGCAAGGTGCTGGGGGGCACTCACAGGCATCTCCTGATAATGATGAACCTGCCCAATGTTGGTTTCGGTCTGACTGAAATGACTCCAGCTCAGGAACTTCTGTATGTGATATTCAAGGCAGCAAGTGGCACCATAATACCAGAAGCTTTAAAAATACCTACATTAGATCAATTTGGGCAGATAAGGTTCTGATCCTCGTGACTTTTAAAGAATCGTTGCTGTCTTCTCCCTCTTTATAGCGATGCATGCCATGTGAATGTACACACTGAAGGCTTTCAGACAGGTGGCTTTCAATTTTCTGATAATCCAGAGAATAGGGATGGCAGTAGGTTTCTCTACCTTGCTTTGCCCGCCTAACTTGTAAGGAACACCTCCAGAATTAGAAGGATGGGGCAGTTTCTTGCTCACTTCATCCTTATTTCAACGGAAACTGTATGCTCTGTACATCCGAAAGTAACACACAACATGACAGACAAGGAAACAGAAAATTGTAGCCTTCTTTGAACTTATTTGTGTTTCTTCTACCAGTGACATAGCTAATGGCATAAACTACAGTTTTAACCCTCCAATACGCTGATAGATCTACCCCTATTTTAAAAATCAATGGACACAAAAAGATGAGAGAAGATGTTGAATCTACACACTTTCAGTGAGACAGCAAAGAGATTCCATGAAATGGAATAAATAGTTACAGCAAGACACACAGACATGAACAGAGACTTGTCGTGACCGCAGCTAGAGCTCCAGGTTTCCTTGACACTTGTCATAGGGCTGATGGCTTTGTTGGCCCTTTGCTGTCCTCCTGAGTTTGGCCAAAGCAGTTGGAAGAAAGGACAGTATCTTCCGGATTTCCATCTAAAATTCCAAAGGTCTGTTGGATTAGTTTTGCTATAATTGGATCATTTCCTTGTGTTGATATATGTAAAGGCATGTTGCCACTCTGGCTCCTGTCTTGGAAAATCTCAGCTTGTACTCTTGACTAGAACATCTTACTGATTTTAAAGAATGACAACAAATCACAGGACCTGTTCCTTTTTGAACAATTCATGGAATGACTTGGCTTCTTCTTGTCATCCCATCTCAACTGTAAAGTGTGTAAGTGTGGAAAGGCGAGGACACTTACCAGTTACTAACTCCTGGAAGGTAAGTACCTTGCTGCCAAATAGTTTTCCTTCCAAATCTTATATGTCTATCAGCAAACCCCCCTACATTAAGCTGAGCAGATCAGGTTTTGTACAGAAATGATGTGTGCATTGGTTTGCACTGAAATCAACATTAATCAGACAAAAATCTTGCCTTTAGATTTTGGGCTGCTTGGAACCAAAAACTCAAAATGAGATCTGGAAATTAAGATGGTTAGAAACAGATATAACTTTTTGCTCAGAACCTCTGGCATTCAGAGCACTAGAGTGACACATTGGTCAAAATATTCAGTGTATGATGTACAATGAATTATGATGCATTACAAAAGATTACTTGTACGTGCAGCTTTACACAACTCATAGATCGTGCCTTCCTTGAGAGCAGCAAATGTGCCAGCAGTGATATTTTATAAAACAGTGCTTCTCTATATGCAAACTTTTACAAAGGGAGTAAGACACGTGAAGGCACTGGGCCATAAAGGGTGAACATACATACATGAATGTACACACACCAAACACTCCTGCACTGTGAAGCACACAATAATGGTTTGCGCATCCAGCACCTGAAGAGCATCTATAGACATTCACATCTGGAATATGTCATTTTGGTTAGAGTGGATTTTTAAAACTAAATAAAATACCTAAAAGAAATACAAGTGAACAAAGACACATTTGAAAACAGGAACATGTGCATTTACAATAGAGATTACTGTATTTGGTCTCTTCATATCTACCACTACGAATATTTACTTTCTGCCATTAAAAATGTATATACTATAAACATTATAGATGTAAAGGTTCCAATTCTGCAAATTCTAACACATGACCTTAAGCCTTTGCAAGATAAGGACCTGGGATCCTAAGGTCTTGAGCAAATAGACAGCCTCAGAAACATTTGCTATCCCAAGCCAGATGCTGGCTGATTTCTTAAAGAGCTGCAGTTGCAAAGAATCTGGTCTTTGGAGAGTGCTGGAAAGTCATAGGAAAGGTCACTTCTCATATCAGAATAAAGCACAATAGAAATAAAATTTCTCCTCAGAAAAAGATACCTCTCTGCCACTAAAGCGTGAGATTCTGTTTAACTTGTTTCTCTGCATAATGCAATAGCTTCAGACAGTGGCAGTTTGCATAATGAAGCTTGAAGAAATGAATTTAAATGGAATACAGGCTTTAGGTTTACTTATCTTGCTAAATTTTAATTCTTTTTTTTTTTAAAAAAAGGGATCTACATTAATATGTGAGCAAGGTGGTGACTTAAATTGCTCTAACCAGCATGATTACTAGAATTTATCATACAGCCTGGAACTTCTGAAGTACTGTCTCCAGGTGAAGTCAAAAGGAGATAAATACAGAAATAACTGAGGCATACAGCTTGCTCTGTGTCCTATACTGAGCTGCAGAACATGCATAAAATGATGGCACTACTGGATAACTCCACTACCAGCCGTGGTGATGCCTGCCCAGCTATGAGTTATCATATCCAAACTTTCCAATGCCAGTTGATATACATAAATGTCATGGAATACTTGATTTTCTACAGGCCAGGCATGTTGGTGATGGATCTCCCGAGACAAAGTGGTAAGAACTGTGGAAACCAAAAGCTTTGGGTTCTGCAGCTTACTAACACATCAATTTGTAAGTCTGCACAACCTGTTCAGGCTCTCTCTCTTCACATATAAATGGAGATAACCAATTGTACACACCCTTCTGATATACTCTTAGTAAAGCAACGTAAGTTTCTTCATAGATACCTTTGTAGCATCATATCATTATTATGGGGGATATCTGCTTTCCTGAACTCTATGACTTGAGCTGCTGCTAGGAACAGGACATGAGGAATTACAACTTGGCTTGCCAAGCACCACGTCAAGGGATCTGAAATACCTAATAGATGATATAGCATTTACATACAAGCACTGCAGTGACTGACATCTCCTAACGGATATGGAGTCTGTGCGACTGCGAGGCAGGCAGGAAACCTTGCTAGTACTGTACACCTATTGTATTCATGGATAGTACACATACTGTATACTGGGATCCAAACTTATTCTGCAGCTGTATCCAAGCTTCTAACCCCCAAAAGCCAACTGGAAAAGGGAAAGAAAAAAAGAAGGAGAGAAAGATTTCTTTGTTTATAAAACGTGAATTATTAAGCAATGGTAACAGACAAACATTTTTCAGTGTCTGGCAGTCTGCAACAGTCTACTAGCTGCAGGGAACTTTTTATTTTATTTATACAGAGTGTTTGCACCTAATTAAATGAAAAAGTAGAAATGTGCAGAACTACCTGAAAGTAATTCAGGGAGCTGACAAAAAAAAAAAAAAAAAAGAAGGAAAAGTCATATGCCCCACTTTGTGGGTGGCGTGTTGAACACAGAGACTTGTGTCATGGTGCTGCTGACCCTGAGCAAGAAAGAGTGTGATTCTTACACTTACCTCATGTTATGTGGGGTCAGGCGTTGTCATGTGACCGGCCACGACCCTCATATAAATCATTGCCATGTAAACTGTAAAAATCACACTTCATTTCTTGAAGACTGAGCAGTCTCAAGGAAAGAATGAAGATATCTGGCTATAAAACAGCAGCCACAATATTACTGATGTACAAAATTAACTCCATTTTTTTTTTCCTGACAAAGAGAAGTAAAGGAAGCATCTGGCTGGTTTGGGTTGGTGTTATTTGGCCAGGGGGAGGGCAATAATTTTTACTTTCTTCTTTTTCTAAAACCTTGCAGCAGTTTAATGGGTGAAAATTATGTAGCAGTGTAAAAAAGTACTCAAGTTTAACCAAGCGGTTTCTCTTTGGTCTATGTGGGCATCTGTAAAGGTCTGGGTAGAGACAGAATCAAATACCTTGCCTGGATTTCCCTCTTCAACCTGCAGGCGAAACACTCCCATTTCACAATTTGACCCTCCATTTTCTCACACCCTCTAGCCTTCACCAGCCATGGTCTTCAGTTAAATGACATAGAGCTATTAAGTTAAATTCAAGGCTACCTGTATCTACCTAGTCAATAGGTATTGACTGTAGCTACAGAAGAAGATGTGACTCATCTTCTCCTGGTCCCTGGACAAAAACCAAAGAAAAGATAATTCCTTTCTAGGGGTCTCACAGATTCTGGGAGTCTCCTCTGAAGCAGAGTGCCCACACCAGCACCCATACCTGCATCGGGCATTGCTCTGAGATATACTTCACCTGGACACGCAGGGTCAACGTGGACCAACAAGCAACAGCTGAACTTCAGCATTTATCACAGAACCCCACACCTTCTCTGTCTACTTCTACCCTGAATCTCTCCAGCCGTCTGTGAGTCCCACTGCATGGAGACCCAGGAATACTGCAGGGCCAGAGTGCCTGTGGCAGGAAGAGTTTGGCCCCAGCAAATTTATAAGGTGTCACCTCTATGGCACTTGGCATGGAGTTGTCCTCCCACAGCAGAATTGTGTTCCAGCATCTCAGCTTTGGATTTCAAAGGGACACATCTAGTCCTTCCGTTTGCAAACAGACCCTTGCAAATACGGGAGAAGGAGGTGTGCAGAAAGCTGGAAACGGTGTCTCTTGGAGCTGCAAACACTCCCAACCAGGGCTGTGGGGAATATGCAAGGCCATGATTGCAGTGCTTGTCATGCTTCCAGCACAGCAATTAATTTGCCATTTATTTTACTAGTCACCTAATATTTTGGCTTTTGTGTCTCAGCCTCCTCCTGCAGTTATTTCCTAAAAGTTTGTTTAACTGCATTGTAATGTATGCTCCCTGTACTTTTAGGANTATTTCCTAAAAGTTTGTTTAACTGCATTGTAATGTATGCTCCCTGTACTTTTAGGACCTCTTAATTTCTCGTTAGCTGTTAGCTCTGCCCTCTAGTGCTGCATGTGACACAGGAACTGGATGTCCTGTTACAGACCCCTGGCTTTGCCACAAAGCCCAGAGGGTGTTTAAAAGCTGACTGGTCAGATGCTAAATACTCAAAGATCTACATGTTGACTACACTGATTTGGCATTTTTTATGCCTTCTGATAGTGGGCTACCAATCCATTTGCAGTCATTTAAACAACAGACCTCTGAAATACAGCCCACCTAAACTCCGGCATTTTACAACACCAACCTGTTCAACTGAAATTTATTTATTTATGGCATGCTTATGCGGCTCAACCTGTGGCTCTGATCCACCCCACAGGTCCTCAACTCCTGGGGATGTGACCAAGTGCCGTTTTGAGTGAAGCACAATCTGAGAAAGTTCTTCACCTCGGTGCCTGGAGCTCAAGGTCAAGGTGGAATGAACAGCTGACCCAAAGAGAGTATGGGGCTCTGCTGAAGCAAAATGCTTTTATGGCAGGCTGTCACAGCAACCAGACATGGTAGAGTCATGAAACGTGAGTGAGTTTTGGCCTGGACACTTCTGACAAGAACTTCTGACAGTGCTTTGCACTTGAACAGTAGTATTTTTAAGTAGAGTTTTATGCAAACTCTGAAGTGCTATGTTTTCCTAATTCCACTGGGGATAATGACATTGCTCAATCACACTGAAGCAATTAGGATAACGCTGTCACGTTTCCTAACTCAGCAGAACTGGGTACAGGGAGATGAAGGCATGGAGTTGATACCGATCTTTGAAATGCCATCCCTCCTTGCACAAGCCAAGCATGCCATGACTAAGGTCACTATAACTTTTTGGTAAGACAACAGAGAATACAAGAAAGGCAAAATTGAAGAAGGTTTGAGTCTTTCTTGCCATAGACGCCCTCATTCATACTTGGGAAGGAAATACCCTTCCACACTCCCCATCTTCCTCCAGTTAGCACATTGAGCTCCCACAGTCTGACCTCTTTCACACCTCTCCCTGATCACTCTGAGATATGCAGGTACTTGAGGAGAGTGGAGCCCAGCCTCTGGAGTGTAAAGCTGCTGAGTGATACCTTAAGGGTTTTATTCAAACATCCTTGGAGGAATTAGAATGACAAGGAGTAGATGAGAAAAGCTAATGCAGATACAGATGGTACTAAGGCTACTGTGGGAGTCTGAGGCACTGAAGCATGGAGAGAAGAGGAGCGAAAGAAAAAGATCAAGCTCTTTAGGTCTTAGGCTGGGGAAAGCCTAATTTCTGTTTTCTCAATCCCCCACCTACATCCCTGCCCACAGTGAGGATTTCCATCTTTTCAGAAAATATGTTTATGAGGTTTCTTTCAATCTCTTCCCCTGCATCTTTTCCGCATCTTTTCTCCAACTCTTCAGTTTCTGAGTCTCATGCTGATGCTTAGCTCTTCCCAGAGTGGCGGAGGGGAAGGTTGAAGAAGCAGAGCCAGATTTGCTGGAAAGACACAGAGCCAAGAAAACTGCAGTTGATTCAAAGCCAGTGTCGGGGTCCTGTGCAAGGTGATGGATACCTCTGGGGTTCAGAGGTATGAACAGGGGGCAGGTGGGCTGGGATGTATGAGGACACTGAAAACGTTGTTTCAAATACCAAATACCTAAGCAACTTCCATCAGCAGACCTCCCTGCAGACCATCAGTTTTACAACGGCTAGGTTACATTTTGGGAACACCATCTTGCATCTTCTCCCTTTCAAGGCAACACTTCAGGTTGTGTGTCAGGGACAGTGGATACATAATGTTTAAACCATATGCACACTACCCACCAAATACCATCCACAACACCTGAAGTTCAGCGCACTTCCATCTTCGCAGTAAGTCCAGTCATCGGGAGTTGACTAACACTTAAATAGCTGTTAAAGTGCACCCTACAAGCCATAATAACAACTGGGGTTGGGCAGCAACACAATTTGTGTACCCAAATCAGCAACTGGTCTTAACAGTCTGCAAGCTAATGTTAGCCCCTTCAACTGGTCAGCTCTGGCAAACAGGTTTGAGTTTAATAATGTGAGCAATTGTAATTGGTGTATCCACAAATGCAAGGCTACTAACATTGCAACCATTGATTTTTATTACCCACTACAAAAATAGTAGTGGATTATTATTAGCTAAAAAAATACTGAAAATATATATGTGTGTGTTGTTACCTTAAATTTAAACTGACAACAAAACACACACTCTTAGCAGTGGAAGTAAACAGGATATTTTTGATATTAAAATATTTATTTAAAAAAGAAAAGAAGTATTCTCCCTCATTTTGGTAGAAGAAAAACTGACACTGTGTGTCCTCAAAGAACGGATCATTTTAGCTCTATAAGTAGAAGGAAACTGGTAATAACTGGATGAGTAATTTATTATTATTTTTTAAATATATAAATCATACATCTCATTTGCAAATGGAATTGAACCCTGCCCTGAAGTTTGGAACATCTGCAATTTGTAATTGTACAAAGAGGCTGGGAGAACTGAATCCAAACAGAAGCTTTTTGTGCGTACGTGCATGCGTGCATGCACACGCACACGTGTGGGTGGGAGTGCTCGTGCGGGTGGATGAGAAGGAGGGAGGGAGGGAGAGAAAAAAGAGGAAAAAATTTTCCTTCCTTCTTTATTTTTGCCACCCAGGAGGTGGCAATAGGTGATTTCCAGACATGGATCTAATGTTGCAGACCTCATCACATGCCGGTATCTCCAAAATTAGGTTTGTGGCTAAGGCTTCCCATTTGGGCAACTTTGATATTTTTGCTGTGCGCCTCATGATCATGTGATATGTTTCAGTAAATGTATGAAAAAGAGGCTGTAAAACATGAAATGAAGCTAGATTGAAAGCTCAGTGTTTGCCAAAAAAAAGGTTATGGAATGGGAAGGTTAATTAGTAAGGTATCTGATAAGATTTTTGAATAAATAAACCAGTCTTTAATTATACAACAAATATTATCTGATTTCAGTAGATGAGGCATTGCTGACCAAGGTACTTTATTAAAAGCCAATTTTAAATCGGCGATTAATTACTGACCAAGAGACATTTCCTAAAATAAGACCTGCTCATTCTGGCTTGGCCTATGGTCATAGCATACTTAACAATCCATCTTTTTATCCGACTGACCTTTTTTAGTCACTTTCAGCCTATTTGTTACCATTGTGGAACGCAACCAACACTCAGTAGTAAGACAAGCAGCCTGAGGGGAGGAGAGATGACTGCATGAGAGCTTTGCACATGAATGCAAGTGCAAATATTCTGTGCCTCTGGAGGCAATAGAGAGAAGTTTGGGTTTTTTTAGTGTTTCAGCACTCTTCACCAGACAGAGTTGTACCAAAAGACCAACCTTAACTTCCCATCCGAGTCACAATATCAGCGCTTCTATGGTTATCCTTAGGCTTCTGGTTTTGTATTTAGACTTCAGTGAAAACACTTCCATCCAGGTGGATGGTACAAGGAACCTTCTTTTAATTCGGGATTTGCATTTGAAATCTGGGAGAAAACCCTGACATTTACCGTAGATTAAATATGGCTCACCAACTACAACAAAGGTAAATCCAGCCTCCTGAACTACAGAACTTATTAATTGCTCTTCATTCCATGGGGACATGGAGCAGCCAAACAGAGACTAAAGATGACACATCTATTTCACAAGAAGGAGTAGACGGATACAAAGAGAGCATGTTATCACCAGAAATCTTGCAAATTCAATGACAGATTTAAAATGGGAAAGGAGGCAGTTCAGTGTACATTAAGTAGGATGTCTCAGATTTTGGGGACAGAGAGAGAAAAATCAAACAATCTAATAAAAGAGGGAGCAATGAAAAGACAATTCTACATCAAAGGAAAGGGGTACGAATGCCATAGGACACACTAGAAAAAATACGCAGAGGGGTAAAAGAGGGAGAAATTCTAAAAACAAGAACAACCTTCTACTTTGAAGAACTAGCCAGACTTCAGTGTGTTTTGCTGAATTATTCCTTCAAGCTTTCTGAAAGTCAGGCATCATAAATACTCAGGCTATGGAAAAGCAGACTGGGACAGCCCTCTCAGGGTTACATTCCTGCTAAAGAAAACAAATTTTGCACATTTAATTTCAGACCTAAGAATGTTAAAAGTGTCCCTCCAGCCCAACACTCTTAAAGATCTCGCAATTTCAAGTTAACTTTGCCCTCCAGAAGACACATATATGCAGAACAACGTGAGTGTGCAGCATCTAAAAGCTTAAAAACACCTGATCTCCAAAGGGCCACATGCTGCTGCCCATTTGCTTTGGCAGGGCTAATCCTTGGTTAAATATTGGCACAGCTTCAAATCATTAATTACAGATACATAACTATTTATAGCCCTGATAGCTTCCAGAGCTCCAAAGCAGCTGCCACAGTGAAAGGATCAGTATATGCAGAATGATATTTCCTGTTTGTTTCCTTAGCTTTCTCCTTCTAAATCTTCTCTATTGTGAATATTGCCATCCTCCTGCTTCATCTCTGTTTCCATCCTTGCTTTCCTTTCTCTGGTTTCTATTTTATCTATTAAGCTGCTTCCCCTTCTTCCCTAACTCTCTGTTTTCATGTTTTTATTCATATTAACTTGTCCACTTCCTTCTTTCTCTCTAATCCTACCCTGGACTGCAACAAACAAAATGGAATATGAGGGGAACAAGATTAAGGATTGCAAGTCTAGTAAGCTTATTGCACATCTCATGCTATTTGGTACGTGAAGCCTTAGCATAGGGCTCAGGCTTGACTTGAGAAATGGTAATTTTTTATTTGGAAAAGAGAAAGCAGCTTTCTAGCACACGTGGTTTCTGAGAAAACATTATCTGAGCGTACCCTGAAGGCTAAGAAACCAAAGGCAAATAAAAGGAACCTCAAATTGATTATTTTTAAGCCAGAAGGCAAATAGAAAGGAACTCGAAATTGATTATTTTTTAAGCCACCCTCAACACGTATGATTTTGGAACACTTAGTGCTGGCAACACTGCAACATGGATCGAGCATAAGATTTGCCAAAAATCAGTCTGACCTTCCTCCATACATTTGCTTCCTCTTCTACTCTTACCTATTAGTGCAGGATTTTTAAAGACTGACCGATAGAATCTACACCTGCAAACTAGCAAAACAGCAGTGTGTACCCTGAAAACTGGTGAAAAGACGAGCCAGCAATCAAAACATGGAATAGAGGAATTTTGTGACTGCCGTGCTCCTGAGTCTGGCTCTGAAACCAAGACACTCTTCTGCCTCATTTCTAGGGCTGGTCCACCAGGCCACATGTCCCCTTGTGACCACAGATAGCAAATAATGACAAAAAATGAGTGGTAGTGTGACAACCCAGGCAAGTGGTGAGCGTTATTTGTTCTCAGGTTCCTAGGGGTGAGAAGGGAGCGTGCTAAGCCACAGCATCATCATCTTCCTCTTGGGTCTGTGGGAGTATTTGGTTTCCTCCAGTTTGCTTTGCTTTGCTTTTAGTAACCTTAACTACATCTCAGAAACGCCTCAGCTTAAATAAGAAAATTCTCCAAACTTGACCAGATCTTTGTGATGGAAGAAGAAGTGTTTAATTCTCACCAGTTTTGCATTTTCTATTTTATCTTCTTAGGAGAGGGAGCAGCAGCACCAAAAAATTTTAAAAAGTGTGACAGTGTTCCCTGTTCTCAGGTGCTTCCTTCTGTTTGTGTAGCTAAGTTGTCTGGCACCCTGGTAGGCATCACAGCTTTTCTGGTTTGATTAACACACGTCGTCCTGGAAATACCACAAGACATGCTCCTCTCTGTGCAGTGACTACCTTATTTTCCAGTCGTTCTCAGGCACAAATCCATCTATTTCTCTCTAAGCTGATCTAAAGCTCGGAAACCAGAAACTGTGGAAACCATAAAGGAAATAGCATATGAAGAAGAAAACAGCTATTTACAATTATAGCGACTAGGGTTTTTCCAAGAAATTCTGATTTTGTGTATTCCTCTGCCCACGATGTTTCAGTTTCTGCGGTGGATAGTTTGATGGATCTGAATTGGAATGACGTTCAACACGGGAGAGGCAGAAACAAGTGCAGAACCCTTGGCAGCGTGCTGCTGGCTGTTTGCTGGTGGCGAGGATATGGAGACTAATCAAAAGTGTACTTCAGGACACGGCTAGTTAGGGCGTAATTGCCGAGGGTGAGCCATGGAAGGGATTCAGTAATTCCTGTCCAAACTGAACCTAATGCAAGAGTTTTATGGGTGTATCACAGAGATGCCTGCCCCCTATGAATATACGTATCTCGTGAAGAAGCTGAAAGTTTCTAAAGTCTCAGGAGAATGTAGATCCAGGTTCACCTTTCCAGAAGGGCATCACGCTCTTTCTCCATGTTAACATCACACTGTTCCTCACTGACGTGCAGGCACACCTGTCTCTTTCCTGAACGTTCTTGCCATTGTGCTACTGGGTAAATGGAGATAAAAGAGACTCTAAACTTATCCTGGCTCTTTCGTGAACTGCACAGGAAGATAAGATGCTTAAAACGAGCAGTAATATCCGAGGCTGAATGGTGCATTTAGGAGCTGGCAGAAACTGTCTTTGAAGCAGCATCTTTTTGAAAGTCAAAGGGTCTCAGAGATACAGCCAAACTGTTAGAAAAATTCCTGACTGTAATGCTCATTTGTCCAGTTCATAAATCTGCCTCTCTATTCTTCAAAGTGCCAAAAGCTATCTAGCCAGACATCCAGCTTTTATAAGACAGTCTAACAAGCTGTCTGGCTCAATTAGTTGAACTCTGATAGTGGTCCAGATTTTCAGTCAGCAGACCACTTTGTAAGGAAAATATCTGCTCGCAGACCCTGTTCCCTTCCGGCACCGGTAGCTTAATCTACCATGTTATAGTTCTAAAATGTTTTTTTCAATGAACCACAAGAAAGAGCTTCGCAGTCCATCCACACACCACAGTTTCAGATCCTCGATTCCTCAGCCTTTTTTTCTTGGCCTTCTTCACCGTCCAGGGTGGAAGCGATACTTTCTATGGTCTGGTTATGCATAACACGAGGTGAAAAAAAGCTGCGTACTTGGTTACGACTGCGAAATTCTGAGTACAAAAGCACTCTTTGGGATTTCTTCAGCCTGAGCTCACTCTGTTCTTGGATAATCCTGTAACAGGCTGTTCTATATGATCACAGATGTAAATGGCTCCACAGAAGCTGGACTCTATTACCGCGTTATACCTAATTGTTGTTTCCACTATAACTTCTAGTAACAAGTTGGTATGGCTCAGTTAAACAGAAGCAGTCCTTACAAAAGCACAGTTAGAGGTTTTTAATCAATAAAGAGTAAAATAAGCACTAGAATTACAGATTTATCAGGATGCCTCTTCCTAAAAAATGACAACGCTTAAGTAAGAAACCATTTTAATCCTAGCTGCCCAATTAACTCTTCAAGTCTTACCCTTGGCGGTCAGCATGCATAGAGAGAGATTCTCTTTCTCTCCTGGCAGACAAGGGGCAGAGACATTTTCACCTTCCTGTGTTTCTACTCTTTGCCACTGATGACTTCAGCAACGTTCCCACCAGCCTTCCCTCCCAAGAACCTGGCTGCTTTGGTGATCCCTCACTAGTGCTGTCGGCAGCAGTAACACAGCCACACAGGTGAGGCTTTAAGGAAAAAAACCCAACCAGACACCTGAAAAACTGGAGACTGAAAAATTAATTGTTTCCCATCATTTCATGTACCTTTTTCCTCTTTTTTTTTTAAATTTTTACATTGGTCATGCAAAGCTTATTCAAATATCTTCTATTCTCTGACTGAAAATTGATAGCAATAAAATTCTCAGTCATGCAAAACACAAAGAAAAAAGTACATACATGATGGGAATGCAATGTTATTAGAGCTCTTATGTTTTCAAGATTTACTACATTTCAGCAATCAAATTTAGCAAACCCATAACGATTCCTTTTTGACTGTGTTATGGTTTTGGATTTTGACCGACCTCTAGCAATACAAAATATATCCAAATTAAGATGCTACTTCTGTATACTACATGGCTAACTTAATTCTGTACAAAATTTCAGCTACAAGTGCTTAAAGTGTAACACAACAACTTATCATCGTATATGAAGCAAATATCAGAGAAAAGCTATTTTTAAACTAGTTGCACTGACACATTTTAGAGCACACCTTATTTTCATAAACTTCACAAGTTAATAGGCTATTTTTATGAGAGATAATCATCAGGATTATGTGGAAAGATGTTGGCAAAGTAACACATATAGTAAAACAATTCTCAAAACACTAGTCATTATTCTCAATTATGTTTTCTATTTGATTGTTAAAAGGCAGTCTTGTTGACCCAGCAATATACACTTGGCTTTGCAGCCACTGTTGCTGCTTAGTAATGCCTTGGGAAATCCTATGCCTTTGAAACTATGCAAATCATCTAAAAAGGAGCCAACGTTAACACTCAAGCTGAATTAGAAAATGGGAAAATACACCAAGTAAGTGGTTTAAGGACAAAGTTGTCTCTAGCTAAAATTAAGCACTGATTCACAGTGACATTATGAAAACACTAAACTGTACATTAAAATTCCTAAACATCGCTGCTATTCACAACAGGCCAATGCAAACATTCGTTACTTCTGTGTCTGAGAGTGAATTTGGAAGTTAGGAAAATGATGTCAGTATAAAAGAATTCAATTTTATCTGATTGGCAAGTGAGTTCAAGTACTGAGATACTAAATAAATATTTGACAGCACCATTCCATACTATAATTTATTTCACATATGCACTAAATTAAAAGGAAAGCTTTCCTAAACTGCAAGCAATTTCCAGGCAAACCACTAAGCAGGATGGTGGTGATGGCTGCCATTGTGTCATGGCAGACCACCTTCTCACCTTTGCAAAGGTCACCAGAGTTTTGAGCAAATAATCAAAACCACCAGGCAGAGAACGGTACAGTAGGTCCACTTTTGTCACACTAGTGACAGGGAATTTAAATTTATACTGCTGAGCACTTCTGCTCATGGGGGAGAAGACAATGCTGCATTCCTGACCTTGTAGTTGTGTCAGTAGGGCTACTGCCATGGATAAGGAGTTCAGAGCTTTGCCCAGTGATGGGCTTTACCGGGAAAATTCATTCCAGCATGATAGGGCCGTTGTTTTAATCTGTTTAATTGTTTAAATCTATGATGTGTCTCAATGAGCATGTGGAAATGTGTTATCCACGCAATGACCAATACCCACGAGCACACGATGGCACAGGGGAGACACAAGAAGTATTAGATGTGATGCACAGACCCAGAGCTCAGAAATCTTTTCAAAGAGGAAACTGAGATACAGCGTGCATAATTTTTTTGTTGTATGCTGAAATGGAAGTGTCAGAGGCACTATATTTTAAGGCCCCCACAGTTTTGGAAATACCAAAGCAGAGCTCTGTTATTTAAGATTCAAGCAAAGAAGGAAGAGTTCCACATCATTACAAGGATACAGAGCTTTATTTTTAATACTGTAATTATGAAGGTAGATAATCAACCTGGTTTAGACCTTGTTGAAATGTTAGGGTCAAAGTCAGAACTGAAATTCCCTCAAATTGAGCAACTATTATGCAGAATTTTTATTTAAACTCCAGCAGAGACAATAAATAGCTGCAAAGTTCAGCTGGTTTATATCCTGAAGGACTTATGAAAGGCAAGGCTCATAACTAGTTATGAAAAAATATAGGTAACACTAATTTCAAATGCAAGCCTTACCTATATGTAATACCATATGCTGTTATAATACTACAATGTACTAGCCTCTACAATGTTTTGGACGTTGAATGCAAAACAAAAAAAATTCAATAACAGTTACACTTACAAAAAAAATCATCAAAAAATCTGTGCATTTTTCCCCCATTACAGAAAAAGTAGGAGAGTTGTAGACATCTACTTATTAAAAAATAAAAGAAGCAAAATGGAAATGAAAACTTGATTTACATGGTGAGATTAGATTCAGAAACACATTTTTCAATTTTTTATAGTACATTTTATGTTTCCCACTTCATTCTCCTCCATAACTTAGAGAAGCCTGGAATATCTACTGATTTTCCTACAAATCATGAAACCTTAATATGCTGTTACAATACTTGAACTATTAAAAGGAAAATGAATACAGACGGTATTGAAGGTTCTACATTAAGCTTCACTCTCCATCTAACAATTTATATCATGTCTGAATATACATGCTCTCGTCTTCTTGATGTACTTTCTGTCATGTACTCAGGGTCCTTTTCTTTCTAGAGGGCTCATACAGAAAAATGCTTTTGTTGGGAAGCTCCACTAACACAATACAGAGCCTGTATGGCACTCCTGCATTGTTCTGAATGAAAAGAGTACATGCTCGTAAACTGTGCCATTAAAAAACAATTTGGGAGATTAGAAAGAGCAAAGGAGAGAAAGAAAACAGCAGTCCTGAAAGAAAATAATGGTGCTGGGAAGTCAACATTTTATCTTCCTAGGCTTACAGTGCCATGTAATTATCAGTGAGAACTAGCTGTTCACTGAATTTATCATTGCAAAATAAACTCTGTGTGCATGGATGTTCTGTTGCATCTTGGAAAGAAATACAATTCATGGCTATTGAAACACCAGCAACAAACCCTTTTCTAACAACATGCAGGACGAGTCAGAGGGTTGACTCACAAGTCATTCAGTTACCCACTAACCTTGTTTCCAAAGTTCATAGGTCTCACTACCTTCTTTTGAAGGTTCTCCTGTTTAAAACTTTTGGCCTGAATGTCCAAAAGGGTAATGTCCAGCAAAGGGCTACAAAGATGATGAGGGACCTAGAACAGCTCCCTTATGAGGAAAGGCTGAGGGACTTGGGGCTTTTTAGTCTGGAGAAGAGAAGGCTGAGGGGGGATCTGATCAATGCCTATAAATACTGAAAGGGTGGGTGTCAGGAGGATGGGGCCAGTCTTTTTTCAGTGGTGCCCAGGCACAGGACAAGAGGGAACGGGCACAAACTTGAACATAAGAAGTTCCACCTAAACATGAAGAGGAACTTCTTCACTTTGAGGGTGGCAGAGCCCTGGAAGAGGCTGCCCAGAGAGGTGGTGGAGTCTCCTTCTCTGGAGACATTCAAACCCCCCCTGTACCCGTTCCTGTGCAACCTGCTCCGGGTGGACCTGCTTTGGCAGGGGGTTGGACAAGATGATCTCCAGAGGTCCCTTCCAACCCCATATCGTTCTGTGATTCATTCTGTGATTCTGTCCATGCAGAGATGCTACACATACAGTCTTACAGGCAAGTACATGTGCTCCCAAACTGGGTACAGAGTGGAGACAACTATTGGATTTGTGGATGTTTGAAAAGGTATTTAAATGACAGGTTTAGGTAATTTCATGTATATTTTGGAGCAGAAGTTTGGACTATCTGTTTTATTTCATGCTACAGGGAAATTAGAAACTGCTAAATTTAATAGTGTCTCTGAGAATATGAATGTGTGGTATAAAGCTGTGGCATACTGAACGACTCCAGACACCTACTGTGATGCCAATGGATTATTCCAAATGATGTCAGCCTAAATTGGTGAAATTCAATGAAAAATATTACAGCTACACCTGATTCTGGCCACACTTGTTTTGAGCTTAATTGTGACACATCTTGACATCAGACTAGTTTAAGTGCCAGTCCAGAGCTTGCTTATTCTTTGCTTACTACAAAATTGCCAGAAAACACCTTATTTTTGTCAGGAAATGTGTCACCACAGTAACTTACTGTTTTCAATGTAATATTACTGAAAAAATAGATTTTTTTGTAGGTGACAAATTTTAACATAGGATCTAAAGGCAATTACTCTGTTCTTCTTTCTCTGATCTGTAACTACATTGACTTTCTTCCAGCTTTTCTTCCTTCCTGTCATGACCTTAGCGCAGTGCTGTGTTGTCCCACAAACTGTAATAGTTTCTCTTCTGGCCTTTTTCTGAGTGTAGGCTTCAATTTCCTGCTAATCTACAAGGTGCCTGGAGAATTGGTTTGTTTTGAAAAGAGGTTGGTTTACCACCCTCTGTTGTAAATGCCATTCTAAACAGTGCAAACACTTATGTTGGTTTGGCTTATCCGTGTCTTTCAAATCCCCAATGTTATGCTCCAGTAAATTTTACCACAGAACCTTTGCAACAGGCACATTCCACCCACCCGAAGTCTAATCCTCTACAAATATGTTCACACAAACCTCTTGCTTCTCAGTATCATTTTCTAGTTCATTTCTGTAGCATGGAGTGGTCATTCTGTCTATCAAGTATCATTTTCATCTGGAAAGGGCAAAAAGACAAGCAAAGAAAACCAAGTAATTCTACCAAAATAAGAATGGATAAAGCAATTGGAAATTATAATGTTCATTCATCAGCGATTTCAGATTCCACAAGGTGCAATGAGGGTGTGAAATTAAGATTCTCAGGCTTTTCCTCAGCTGAGGAAGAGCAAAAGATGGGAGCAAAGTGATTGCTGAGGGAAATTGTTAGGATAGTCACTGCCTCACACCTGCCTCGCTGAAAAGGGAGCCTGCCTCTCACAGACACCTTGTTTATGGACCTAACACATGCCACGCACCTACTTGTACTGCATCCATTACACAAAGGATGCAGCTCATCTTGCAATATCTGCAGCCCTAGACTATCTCACCCTTTCTGAGAAGAAACCCTCTTTGTTCCATCCATCTGCAGTACAGCTGGAACCTTCAGACTCTGGGACCGTGTCAATAGAAGAGGTGAGAGTGGGTGGAAGAGGTAAAGCCAGAGCAAAGTCACGTCCCCTTGGCTGGGGCACAGCGCTGTGGAAAAGACTCAAGCAAGCAAGCTGAGCATCGCCCAGCAGCGAATAAGAACAGCTGCATCCTGGGCTGTATTAACAGGAACACAGCCCGTAGATCCACAGAAGTTATTATCTCCTTCTACTCAGAGGGACCACATTAGGTGGAAGACCACATTAGACCACAGCTGGAATACTGTATACAGTTTTGGGTCCCCAGTACCAGATAAACTGGAGTGAATTCATTGAAGGGCCATCAAGATGGTTAGGGACGGCTGGAGTGCTTGTCCTGTGGGGACAGGCTGAGGGACCACACTTTGTTCAGCCTGAAGGAGGCAAGACTGTGTAGACCTAATAGAAACCTGCCAGTGCCTGTTGGGAGGCTGTTGAAAAGATGAAGCCAGGCTCTTCATGCAGGGGTGCATGATGGGAGGACAAGAGGTAACAGAAATGAGATGAAAGAAGAGAAGTTTTAACTGGATGTTAAGAAAACCTTTTTCTCTATTAGGATATTTGGCCAGTGGAACAGGTTGCCCAGGCAGACTAGGCCACCTCCATCCTCGGAGGTTTTCAAGAACGAACTGGCTGAAGCCCTGAGCCACCTGCTCCAATCTCAGAGCCAATCCTACTCCGAGCAGTGAGTCAGACAGGATGACCGCCTGAGATCCCCTCCAAGCTGAATTATTCTGTGATTCAGTAATTGCAAATCATGAAGTGTGCTGTTCAGAAAAACAGCTGCTAGAAAAGGCTACTTTGGTTACCTCTTACATGTTGGTCTTACCCTGTCTTTTACACTCTGCACACACTGATGAATACTGTGCTGCAGTCTGAAAGATTTTAAGGCTAGTCTAAAATCATGGCTCTCTTCCCAGCTGATAAGCACTAGGCAGCTGACTCTTGAGAAATGTAGAGACTTCTGGTGTTTCCGTTTGAGTTTTTTCTTCAGGCATCCTATCTGCGAAATCCACACCTCAACCCCGTAACTGCTCCAGTAGTGAGTGAATGCCAGGAATACAGCAGGAGGATGACCCTGGATAACTCCGGTGCAACCATGTGAAAACACAGAGAAAGCATCAGGAAGAGATAATGCTGCAGGGTGTTACAAAAGGAGCATTTCCAAGCCAAGTCATTTAATTGGTGTGTAGAAATCCTTCTCTACTTTCCTCGCATAAGATTAGCTTGCTTGCCATCACTGGTAGTTTTTCTCAGAAGAGAATGAAAAGTATACTACATAAAGTCACAGTATATTCATCATTGGTAGTAACAGCTTAGCACCAACCCCACACTTTAAACAACGCTAACTCTTTCTGCTTGAAACTTGCTATTGCTTCACCCAGCTGTCACCATTCCTCTGTATAACATTTGTTTTCCATCCATCCTCACTCTCCTCCAAATTCTGAATTTCCTCCCTGTACTTCCAGAGATCCTAAGCCTGCTCATTTTCTGCCTTCAGTGTTAGCCAAACTGTGAATGATAGGAAGAAAAAACCTGTAAGGCCGGTCCCTCTGCTGCAGAAAACACAAAATGGATATAAAAATACACAGACTTGGTAATATTCCTACAGATGAACAACATAGGAGGTAAGTGACCTTAAATAATACATTAACTGAAATAAGAAAGGAGATGACACACTTGAATTGACTAGCCGTGAGAATGGTTGGAAATTGAGGATGTTTGTGAGACCTGGCACCTATCATCCACGCTGTCCATGGATGCCACCTATCAATATGTTTCACCCCCGTGGCAGGTGATGTTCAGGCTCTTCATGGGACAACATGGAGGACTTCTGTTTGCCTTCACCCAGCCATGGGACGTCACTTCAATGGCAGATGGGACCAGCACTAGCTGTTCAAGGGCTCAGCGCCTCTCCACGCACAAGGTACTTTCATAGCGTGTGAGCACTAACTACAAAACGTTTAGGGACCTCCAAGGAAATCTTAAACCACACCAAATCTTGATCCACTGATGGCAGTGTCATCTTTCCAATGGACTTAATGAAATCGGGACCTTGCCCCTCGGCTAATTTAAGCTCATTAACTGTCCCATTCTGTATCTTTGAAAGATTTGTTCTATTTGGTGTATGTGGTATGCGTATTTGTTGTCATTCTAGAAAACCTTTATTCCTGCAAAGAGCTTGTTCTCCAGAAAATTAGAACAACATCATAATACATGTACCAAAGAAGTATGTATTGCAGTGAATAACCTGTACCAAAGAAGTACGTATTGCAGTGGATAACCTCTACGAAAGCAGAGTGCATTTCACTGATAATTTCCAGAAATCCCTTGGGATCGCTTGGCTGTTTCTATTTTCTGTATAAAGTATAATTAAGAGAAAAAAATTTTAAGTGAAATTCACAGTATGAATTCTTGAACTAATTTCATTGATGTCAGTAGAATTACAGTGGAGATTAATTTAGTTCTGTGGCTGTCAAGGAAAGAAGCTGTCAAAGCAAAGCTATGGATTTTTTTGTGTGTGTCTTTACTTTTCTGTTAATGAAAGGACGCAAAAATATATTCTGTATGGATCCATATACTGTCTTAATAACATGACTGATTAGAAATTAGTACGATCCACCCTTCATAATTTACCAAGCCCTCCACTAATGTGCTTATTACAACAAAGATAGTTGAAGGCTTGCCCTTAGGATGTTGTCACTATTTGATGTAAACCAAACTGGAAGTTATTTTTAGATGTCATGTATTCAATATTTCAAATATATTTCCTACATTAAAATGCAGAGATTATGGACATTCTTTAGAAATATAGACTTGGCCTTGTTTTTCCATGTTTTTCTATGTTATTGCACACTTTTTTGGATATGTTACAGTATTTCCAATCAGCCACTAGTAATAGGTTTAGCAGTTGTTTCAACCTCCCCTCAAAATTCTTGTTCTCATTTTTATTCCATAGAAGGCAACTTAGGGATCCATCTGCAAACACTTGCTGTTCAAAGCAGTGCTCGCTACCATTAATAGTCCTCGTGAAACCAAAGTCGCAAGTATTCTGCCTAGTAATGGGAGTCTGGAGGATTGGAGTTCAGGTTGCAAATGTTTGTTGGATTTTGAGAGCAGACTCAGGCAACCTGTGTTTCACACAACAAGTGTCTGCCATGTTCTATAACTCCTACTTTCTATTTCTAACGCTGCTTCTGATCAGCTGGTATCTACTTGAACACGGGCCATACAGTCTCCGTGCTTCAGTTTACATGGTTTTAGAATAGAAAGAAAAACTGTCCTATGGCATTTGGGAACACGATGCTTCATTAGATGATTTGAGCATGAACTGCGCCAGTGACAGAAGTACCCAGAGGTCTTCTGTGGAAGTGCACCCTTCTGAAGAGTCCATGAAAAGTAAAATTTTCAAAAAGATCTTACCCTACTCTTTATTTTCAACTCTCACTTAGTGTTTCTGTAGCAGTGGGACCCCAGTGGTCCCACTCAGGGCCCCACTAAAGAAGAACATCCAATAATATTAATATTTAGGCTTCATTTTGTTCATATAACCACGTTTACATCTTGAGGCATCTAATTTCAGGTTCCCTATGCAGTCAATAGAGAGCAGGTGGATTCTTAACTTCTCACAGTTCATTATAAAAGGAATCTGTTCTTCTAATTTAAGCGGCTAATTTAGATGCCTAAAACTCAGCTATGTCCAAAAGCGTGTATTGAAGCAACCGAATACAAATAAAACAGAAGCCTCAGGCAATTTGGGAAGGAATTGCTCACTGAAAGGAGCAATGACTCTAAACCAAGCAGAAGACTGTACAAAGTAGATATCTATGCTACCTCTTCGCCTAAGTTCCCTACTGCGCTCCAACCTCGTGCTGGTGAGCCAGAGGAGAAGGACCTCTGCGTTTAAGTCTAACCCAAAATCCAGTGTTCCACAATGTTTTCTTTTTGAAAGAATCAAGCACATTTTTTACATTTAAGAAATCACAAATAAGAAATATATGATAATGGAAATGGCAGAGGCATGAAATATCTGTTCTGTTAAAGCAACAGCACGTATTCCAAGTTTAGAGAAAGCAGATACACTGCCAAGGCACTCGACCACAATGATTTTCATTCTCCGTTTAAATTTCTAGTATTTATCTTCTCTTTTGCCTTTAACCAACAAAACTCCATTCAGGTTTCTACCTGATAAGGCCACAGAGATGCAATGATTTTTAGTTTACCTGACCAACTAGATGAAAAGGTTTTTATATCACAGTTGCAACTAACATTATTAGAAAATTCCACGACAACATGCACAACGTAAGATGGTTTTCTCAAATATAATTTTCAAACTGCAGCATTGTAGGATGCTACCACACACTTAATCTAAACTCAAATTAGGTCTCCTAAACCTTACCAATAATTTAAGAGCAACAATCCAAAGATTTTTGACTGGCACTTTTATGCAAATAATACACACACATTCCCCCAAAACACAAAGCTTGAGCAGAAATCTTTGCAAAGTGTCTTTAAGAGTTCACATTTGTATCTGTTAGTGAGTGGCTTACAAATGCCTGTAAATTAAAAAGAAAAAAACCCAACCAAAAAGCACAGCGGCACAGTGTATAAGCAAAGGATTTTACTGCACTTTGTAAAGGGTATCCTATTCCATCACTGCTTCTGTCATCCTAATATGTTTCATATGAACGCAACAAATGGGAACTAATTCAAAGAAGTATTAAACAGTAAGTTGTATTGACATTTATTTTGACATAGATGGAAGACTAGGACATACAATAAAATACCACTCTATTTACGAGTTTTATTTTTATTTGCAACCGCACAAATCTTACTACAGTGAGGTTTTTATTCCTCTAATTTTGTCTTCAGTTTTGTGAATGTAGCTCTAAGCCAAATATACTAGGCTGCTTGGGAAGCCATACATGGTCAAACTGCTACCACAAGTCTGTACCACATGGAAAGTTAGTCTATATCTGTGTACTGTTGATAGATATATGCAGCAGCAGCAGTTAAACATATGTACTATGTCCTTCTCAGGGATCTAAGTCAACTTTACACAGACTTTTATCAAACCAGTTTTCCCAAACAAATATCTTCTGATGTGATAGAAATTTCAACACTTCTTATTTAAACTAGAAATTAAATTTAAAACACTTGAGCAGAGATCCTTCTGCACGCCAAATGAAAAGTGTGCTCTGGAGTGCATTTTAAATGTGCCATGTTAGAAGAAGTACATATAGTGAAAATTCCGGAGGTGGATAAAGAGGAATTTCTCCTGCAGCTCTCTGGTTTCACGCTGACTGAACTACTTGAGTAGGTGAGGATTACCAACCATCTGTGCACTTACAGGACTGGTGCTGTTGCTTACCAAACACTCAGTTGCAGATAATAATTGTCAAACATTACCAACTCATTACTATTTGAGTGATTGTGAAGTTCAAAGACACTGATCTGGCTGAATCTTTGTTCTTTGTTTGTATAAAGTAATCCAGTGCTGCAAAGATTCGCTAATACAGAATTGAATTTAAAGGCACCTCCTTAAATTTTTCAGAAATGATGGAGCACAAAGGAAGGACCAGCCTTCACCTCTCAAAACGAGGAAAAATGGGTGTTATGGGAATGTCTTAAGCACAAAGCTGCCACACATCATCTTTCTCTGACTGAAAATCCTGTCTGGTTGACATTCAGAAGACTTCCTTATTTGTCTGGGGTATCCTGATGTACAGCAGCATGGTCAGTCGCTGTGCAGGGACTACAACTAGGCTGCCATGTGTTAAAATGACCTAGGACATACCCATAAACCTGAGCACGCACAGAAATTGATGACTTTTAAGAAACATTGGACTGATTGCACAGACATGACAGTCCATGTACACCCGTCTGCACAGGCTTCTCCAGCATATATTTCCTGCTTTCTGAGCCTGAAGGAGGCTAATTCTTCTCCTGCCCTCCCTGTGGCTTCATTTGAAGTTCCCTGTGTATATATTTTTTGCCAAGCAATTTTACACCTGACAATTCATAGAATAATAAAAGTTGGAAGTGACTTCCAAAAGTCACCCAGACCAACTTTCTGTTCAAAGCAGAGCTAGCTTCAAGTTAGAGCAGGTTGCTAATGGCCTTGGCCAGCCACATTTTGAAAACCTCCAGCAGTGGAGACTTCACTATCTCTGGGCACTGTTCTACTGCTCAGCCACTCGCATTGCCAGGATTCTTCTCCTTAAATCCAAGGACTTGGATATCAGGAACTTCCCTTGGATATAACTTGGACATAATTGAACTTCCCTTGTGGCAAGTTGTGACCATTGCCTTTAAGTCTTTCACAAGACAGCTTTAAGGACAGTCTGGCTTTGTCTTCTCTACAACCTCCCTCTGCAACCAACCAGGACGCCCAGGTCCTTTTCTACAGAGCTGCTTTCTAGCCAGCCACCCCCTGCACTGGGTTACTGCATCCCAGTGTCTTGAGATTCCCATCAGCCCATTTCTGCAGTTTGCCAAGGTCCCTCTGAATGGCCACCCTGTCTGCCCAGCAAGTTACATGCTTCTCACGATCCAGAAAGGAGGTGGCTGAGGAGGCCCCATGTCACTTTGTCAGATTGTTGGTTGGGACCCCCACAAATGATCTGGATAGGGGGGGATATTCCCAACCTATGGTACATGCACTGCTAGCGTTATAACAGCAACTTTTGACAAGGCAACAGCACCACAGAAGTATAAATTCTGACACAAAGCTAGCATGTGCTGGTGCCATGCTCGGGGAAGAAACACAGTTTGGGAAGTCTTGATCTATCAATTCTTACAGGGCACTACATGAGAAAACATGTCAGACATTAAAACATCACCTATTTATGCTCTAATGTGAGCATGTAGAGCATACCCAAAAAGCATCCTAGAAACAAGATATATTCCCTTGACCACATTTTACTCATAATGGCAATTAACAGATGTGGACCTTCTTGTCACAATCATTTAACTTAAGGAAAGATTTAACTTAAGGAGAAGAGCTCCTTCAGATAGAGCGTAGTAGTTTAAAAAGTTAACCACCTGCAACCATTTTCTTACACACTTGTAGTCAAAGTCCCTCATAGTTGAGTTGTGTTAACATGATCCAAAGTAAGCTCTTCATTGGTCTCAGTGCAAGTTAGCTTGAAGCGCCACCAAGTAAGCTTCACGAGCCTCTGCTAGGCTGTGGAAGCAAGAGCTGTGATAAACAGCTGGGAACTGTAACATCCTAAATTTATTGTGCCCATTCTCCAGGACATAGTTTCATTTGACTTAAATAAAGGGCGATGGGGAAAAGGGGAAGGAAAGGTCTAACAATTAGCTTGTTTCAAACCAAATTTCTTCAGCCAGTGAGGCAAATCCCTGGAAAGATTTACATGTAGACTTATAAGCACGTGCCCACTGCTAAGAATACTGACCCACTTCTGGACTCAAGGGAGTCCAACAGTGAAAGGACCACTGTAGAAGAAGTTACTTCATGGCAAGTGTCCTCCTGCACTGAAAACATTCAGTGACTGCAGCCTGGCACTGTTGGATAACAACACACATAGGGAAATCTTCACTGGTTATGGAGTGAAGTTGGACAAAGCATGAAAGGGTGGAATCCAGAAACAAAACTCCTTTTACGAAACTGGGCTACTCTGTCTCTGCAATGGCTTCCTGGAATCCAAAAGTCTCTTGTGGACTGTAGGACTAAAGAGCCCAGAGGCCCTGAAGCTGCTATTTAGCAAGAGCAAAGACCTCCAGAATCACACTACTAACCCACCCACTCATGAGTGGCACTTGTTCATTTTCTCTGACAAGTATTGAAACTATTTTTCATTTCTTTTAAGCTTGGTAAAAAGGTAAGTAAGAAGGGAATTGGGTCAGCATTCAATGAGGGTCTAGAACAATTAAGAGGAACTTCAGATGGTCAAGTTAACTGCAGCTCTGCAGCTTACAAAATATAAAAAGATATCAGTAATAACTTACTTAATCAGCCATTCTAAAATGACCAGTGCAGAGGCATTATCTAAAAAACTAATGATTTTTAAAAAGTGCTAAAATTAGAGCTAGCTGGGAATTTTGAATGATTTTTTTTTCCACTCCTTCCCACATTTTTCAATCAAATGAGAGCTGATGTTAGGCCACAGAGACTCTGCTTGCACGTCTGCCTCCTGTCTTGCCTTCCTTGCACAAACAGATCCTGACTGGGCTAATTATCCCAAACTCCTCTCCATCAAACACAGTTATTATTTTGCAATGTCCCTTCTTTTTGCAAAATTGGTTTTTTTTAATTTTTTCTTCAGGTTGCTGCAACTCTAACTGATTCTAGCTCCTTAAAGTTCTTTTTACTGTACCGATTGGAAAATCTGTCACTATTTTATAATAGAGTCCAGAGATTTGCATTGAACTAAAAAAAATATAAATATATATCATGTGATAATCATCTTTTTTTTTTTTTTTAATGTGAACGAATAGAATTTAGAAACTGCTAGTCTGTGCAATTCAGCTGAACATGTCTAAGTTGCTTATACATATTTCACATTTCTGAGGCTTTCTTCCCTACTATATGAACCAGATTAACTGTATGAACTGGGTCATTGTCCAAAATCTGGAGAGTATAAGACAGTAGCTTCAGAGATGTGCCAACAAATGGTATGTGCATGTACCAACTATTTCCGTGCGGGTTCTGAGAAAGGACAGTTTCATAAGAAACTATTTTTTACTCTTAATCAAACCAGAATGTTTCATTCCTTAAAGGAATGAGTGCAGCCCGTTCCAAATAGCAAACTCCTGTTACTCTACAACGGCCACTTCCATTTCTTAGAAGTCTGAGGGACTGAATCAACAGAAAACAATACCTGCTGGAATAATTTTTTCTCCTCAGTTTTTCCCATCTCTCCGTTTTGCATGTGGTATTGTGGCAGCTGAACAGATGTAGCCTGTAACAGATGTAATTAACAGATGTTAATAGCAGTGCACTATTAACAATATTGTATTTGGCTTTGACAATGCTTTTACGCAGAGTGTTCGCAGG
>JAHREE010000179.1:3726030-3748052 GCA_033628505.1 Tringa tobata
GGGGGGTTGTCGTGCCTGCCTGTACAACCCCGGAGCAGCCATGGTTGGGGGTCTGCCTGTGTGCAGAGCAGGTCGGGGGTGGCCGGGGTGTGTTGTCCCCCTGTGCAAGACAGGAGAGACAACGTGTGTAAAGTGGCTGGGGCGAGACAGAGGTGTGTCGTGTGTGTGTCCCCCCCCCCCAGTGTAAAGCAGGGATGAAGCTAACCTGCGTGTGTGGGGGTGCACAGAGCAGAGGTGGGGTGTTACGGTGTGGATGCACGGGGTGCAGGGCTGGAGTGGGGTGCTGTAATGCTTTATGCATGTGCAATAAGCCCGGGTGTGGCCTGGGACGTGTGCGTATAGCTGATGTATGGTAGGATGTGAGCATAATAGTATGCCTCTCTCGCTCTGTGTGTGTTATCCGCTGTAATTTGGGCTTTGGATGTGCGTGTGTTTGTGTTGTGGCAGAGGCGTGACGTTGTGTGCGGGGACATGACATGGCATCGGATGTATGTAGTTGTGTCTGTGTGCCGCTGTCTGGTATGGGCTTGTGTCTCTCTGTGTGTGTATATATAGTGAACATTGGGTGTGGCATAATACGTGGGTATTTTTATAGGCATGGATGCTATGGGTGTGGCAGGGATTATCTGTCCTTTTATACATAGGTAGCAGATACAGGTTATGGTATTTCATGTGTATAGAGTGGCTGTTGTTTATATGTATAGGTATGCATGGTTGTGATGCTTTATCCTTTATAAATGTAATGGATTTGTAGTGTGTATGTGGTGGGCACGAGGTTTGCTGCATCTGTGTGTGGAGATGGTGTGTCATGGAGCATGTGTGTGTGGAGAGTGCGGCAAAGGAAGAAGAGGGGTTGAGGTTTGCTCTGTGGGGACAGTGTGTGGGGTTGTGATACAGCGTGTGGCAGGGAAGAGGCGCATCACGATGTTTGAGACAGGAGGATGACAAGGCTTGTAAGGGGGAGTGAGTAGGGACAGACATGGCAAGNGATTTGTAGTGTGTATGTGGTGGGCACGAGGTTTGCTGCATCTGTGTGTGGAGATGGTGTGTCATGGAGCATGTGTGTGTGGAGAGTGCGGCAACGGAAGAAGAGGGGTTGAGGTTTGCTCTGTGGGGACAGTGTGTGGGGTTGTGATACAGCGTGTGGCAGGGAAGAGGCGCATCACGATGTTTGAGACAGGAGGATGACAAGGCTTGTAAGGGGGAGTGAGTAGGGACAGACATGGCAAGGATATTGGTATGATCCCTGTTTTCAATTACCAGTTAAGTGTCTGATGCCTTATTGCTTTGCAGTGATAGTTTTATGCAGGAGGAAGGCACAGTTGCTAGCCTTTCACATATGGGGAAGTGCACAGTGTTTTAAGGCAGAAAATCACTTTATGTTTATATTTATGTGTGTGTAATGATAGTACGTTTCCTATAGCAAGTTCTGGAGAGGAAGTGCTTAGCCTTACAAAGGGAAGGAGCATATCCCTGTGGCATTGTAACTTTTATTTCTTCCTTTGCATGAGGGCTTGTTAGTGCTCCTTCTCTCTCTTCTCCTGCACTTTGCCTTCTGTTCCTTCCTGATTCTAGCCTACATGTTTTGAACGGAAGCAAAACAACCTTGGAAACTAAAATGTGAGATGGAATAAAAAGATGGATAGACTGTGTGAGGTTGCAGTATGCTTCTATGTAGAATCATGTTGGGTTTGGTTTGAGAAGGTTTTAGGATGTATCTGTTGCTACAAGGAAGAGTAAACATCAGTGAATGAGGCTGCGGGAGGTGTATTGGTGAAGTGATTACATTGCAACTTAATGACATGTCCTACTTCACATTAGTATTCCATCAGACATCTTACAGTGTCTTAAAAGTCAATTGAATAAAATGGATTTATATCGCGTTCTAAACTTAGGAAAAATTACAGAATGAAAAACAGTGAACGAAATATTTATAAACTGTTTCACAATATAGGTAAATATTTTCCATTTAGCAAACTCCAGGTGTGGAGTTCTCCTTTGTGGTCCATTTTAACATTCCTGATTAGATACCTTTAGCGGTCTAAGCCCAGCAGGCATAAAATCTGCAAAGAAGCGCTGAATTGTTGCTGTAACTGCACAGGTAAAATCTCAGAAATGATGCTGGATCACCCTTACTGCTGTGCAGATTCTTATATTGGGCAGCTCCTTAGTTGCACTTGGCAGCTGATAAAAAAGGATGAAATAATGTCAGTTTTAAAATTCTTTTCATATTTTTCAGATATTTTATTCAATGAATGCTTAGACTTGAATTGCTCTCTGTTACAGTCCTGTTTAGGTTGTTCTTTCGTTCTTAATTCTCCATAGCTGCTGTACAGTTTAAAATTCAAGAAAGGTGAGGAAGGAATTAATTTTGTCCAATTAATGCCAGACCTTTTAGTATAGGGAATAGCAGTATTCCTATAAATCAGAAGGACCATTAGCTTATTGCTTGCTTATTTTGACAATAGACTGAAATATTTATTCATCTTCCTTAAAATTAAGGATAACATAGGGCTAGGAGATGTGGAAAGTTTAAAATAAAAGTCAGATTTTCATCGAAGCGTAGCAACTATTTTTAGGTTAGTGTAGAAAAGTAGTACTAATTTTGGCACTGTGACAATATCAATCTGACTGCCAAGTAGAAGGCTACACATTAACAGTACTTCAGCTGTTTTGTCAATTAGAAATCAGAGTAACTACGCTAATTTCATATAAATTATCAACTTGTGCAATAGTTCTGGTAGTGTTTTTACTGATTCAGATATCCTAAGGGCAAAACCAGATAAAACTCTGAAACCAAAGAGATCTCCCTCACAGTTCAGACAGTAGCCTGGAGCTAGTTTAGAGAATAGCCACAATATTCACTTGCATTCTTTCTAATAACGTTTTTAGGAAGGTGATCAGTATACTCTATAGGTTTCTTCATTAATTTTTGCTCTTTATGTTTTGGCACAATGCAAAAACTGTTAAAATTTCCAGTGTGATATGATTGGACTCCAGCTGTCTGAGCTTTTACAAACAGCTTTTCCACTTGAACTTTAAATGTGAGGTGGATATTCTAATTGTTCTAACTTCTAAATGATGAAAGTCAGATTTGCATTCTTAAAAATGAGGTCTTTATCCATTGTTAAAACAGAAAAAGGTACACATAATGCATTGAAGAAGGAGTACAATGATGGACTTAAAATTCTCTGCATACTGATATCTCCTCTGTCAATTCAGTGTTATTTCTCAGGATCAAGCTATTACTTGTGTGTCTCTACCAAAGTTTAAACTAGTTGTTCTTGAACTTCACTTGGTTTTTTTACTAGTAGTTTGTGAAGATCAAACCTTTCAGACTAATTTTTAAAAAAATGTGCTGTGCTATCAATGTCTGAAAATTTGTGTATGCAGTGTGAGTCTACAAGACTGCATTAAATGAAGTGGATTATTTTTGTGATGAGATTAATTTTACTTTGAGTACGGTCCCTGTGAATGGTGTGGGGGGAAGCCACTTTAAGATTCCATTTCAGTGTTTATGCATCGAGTCTCAAAGTTACTTGAATGGTCAAAAGGAAGTATCTTTCTCAGGTGTTTTGAACTGAGCCTTTTGCAAATTGTATGTGAGTGTCTGATGCCTAAGAAGGGATTTGTTTTTTACCTGCTCAAGAAAAAGAAAGCGCAGAATCTCTAAGATGTGTAATTTTTGCTGACTCCAGTGACTTCCTTCTTATCCCTACCTGTTCTACCTCCCACCCCTACACAAAAAAAAACCAAAAAAACAAAGCCCAAGCAAAACTGTAGTATGAATTTAAGCCTTTAAATGGGCTAAAATAATTTCTGCTGAGTACAGAGAGGTAATGGAAATGCAGTAATAGTTGTGGTGTTTAAAATACATGGACACCTCAGCTGATACAATCAGCTACCACCAGTCTTGAATGATTTCCTCTGGGTTATCTTTGCCTTGGAGAAACCACTGCACTCGTGCTAGAGGAGGAGTGGAACTGGAAATGTGCCCTTCTCTGGGCTTGCGCATTTATGACTGCTTGGAACCACAAGCTGCTGCTGTGTAGCCCACAAGAAAGTACTTAAAATTTGGTATCAAGCTGTTACCCTTAAAATATTGGCCATACTTTATGGTATAGTCTCTTTTTCTACCCCAGTGTTTTCCTGTGTTCTCCTTCAGGCAGAAGGAAATAGTAAACTCTGTTTTCATTGGATTTGATTGCTGTTGAACTGGTTAACCAGTGTGTTCTGTAAATTTAAATCAATAAGGAGACAAGACATCATCAAATCTGCATAAATGTGAAACTCTACCAGTATGTCAAGTTTGTCTTCAGAGGTTGAAACTGAGGTCAGAGCTTCACAGAGGAAAATCATTGACTTGATGTTATGTACTAGTTATCAGAATATTAAGGGGCAAAATGTCTGAGTGTGCTTGTAGTTCTGAAAATGGTCTATAATTTACTTCTCAAGCAGAAGTATTAAGATTATTTTATTTCTGCAGAAATTCAAGAACCATAAACTTTGGCAAATACTAAAAATTAAGTGAGTGTCCAGTTTCTCCTCTAAATTTCAACCTCTTGTCTTTCTTGGAACAGTTTGAAAAAGCTGTTTTGGAAATGCTACTGTGATGCTGTTTCCTTTGAAGTCAGTTATAATTGCTGCTTTTAATCATGAAGAGGTACCTAATTTTGTCTCTTGTAACTGAAAGCTTTTATTAATTATACACTACATATATGGCATGTGCAGCCGCAACGTAGATTTTGTCATCTTTTTTCTGGTTCATACTCCAGGGAGATTGCCTTGCAGAGAAGGTTTGCTCTTCAAAATAAAGATTTCACACTCTCAGTACTAGGAGAAACATCAGTTCTGAAATAGTGTTTATGATGCAGATTAAGCACTGCTTTGAAATGGCTTTGTAGAACCTATGGAGTAATTTTTGTAATGAACTATACCTTTTAAGTCTCTAATATATTTTTGGAGAGCAGTTATGTTGGGGGGGGGAATATTAGTACTCAAAATTTTTGTTTGACTGGTGCTTGGAAGAAGGGATTCTGCTTCAACCATGCAGTAAGGACTTAAGCTGTAATTTCATTTACAGTTTGAGCTAAGTACAGTAAGAAACAGAATTGCCTTTCTGGATGTGGAATTGCGTGACTGGAGGAAGGACTGTGTCAGTCTAAATTAGAATGGTGCAAACTCCTGGGGAAATGGACCTGCAGATGAATCTCCCTGTGCACACTCTGGGGGGATTTCAGGTCTCCATTGTCATGCCATCAGTGTGTTAGTTTGTGTGCTGATATTGGAAACTGGGAATAAAACTTATGGTAGTAAAAGCAGAAGTGATGATTCAGAGGAGGAATTTTGAAAGGTGTGCTCCTAAGGGCTCTGATGAATCTGTGATGTGGATTAAATTTGGATGGCCGAGACTGAATGGCTATCCCTAACCAAATACTGCTGCATTAAAACAAACAGACACCAGTTTTTCTCTTGGCCTGATTTTCCAGGAACGTATCAAGCTCTGAATGTCTGAGAATGTGTATTACGTAGCATGGTTCTACAGGACTGCATGAAACCAAATGGATTCTTTTTGTGATGAAACAAATCATAATTGGAGATCGCAGTCCCTGTGAATGTTGTGATGGAAGCTACCTTAGAATGTATTCTAGTACTTCTGCTTAGAGTTTCAAAATTACTTGAGTGGTCAAAGGAAGGTACCATTCTCAGGTGTTTTGAATTTATGCTTTTGCAAATGGCTTTAGGGTCTCTGCTTGATGTTGAAGGAGGGATTTGTTATTTACCTGCTCAAGAAAAATAAAGTGCAGAATGTCTATGATGCATGATCTACCCTTGTAATGGGCTACAGTCAACAACTGCTTCATCCATCAGATTTTCATTTTCTGCCACAGGTCTGTTGATCTCCAAGTCCGTAAGGATATGGGTTTCCCCATGCTCCACTTTAAAGTGATTTGTAGATTTAATTCTTAATTGAATATTTTATTTTATTTTTTAATAGTGTCTAAATGCTTCATGTACTGTTTTTATTTGGAAGTGCATGCATAATCCTAAAAGAGGAATAATGGGTATCTGAAGAAGGAAATATTCAGTCTTTTTGTAAAGATACAAACTGTAGGAAAGATTTGTGAATCAGTGTGTGACTAACATGATGAGGATAAAACTTTGTCAAACATATTTTTTCAGCTGTCTCTTTATGTATGTTTACAGAATATACAGGGATACAATTAACAGCTTTTTCCAAACTTCTTAGTGTTTAACCAGTAGTTGTTGGATGTTTTTATTTTTTTTCCTGAGCTGAACCAGTCCCTAGTCATGAAAGATTAGGTAAGGAGTAGTTTATTTTTCGATACGGTAGTGGTTAGAATGAGATGCTTTAAAAGACAAAGTGTGAACTAGGTGGATCATAAACTGAATGGAGGGTTAGTCTTCCATGTAGCTCTTCTCTCAGAGTAGCATGGGGCAGGCAGAACTTGCAAAACTTTTTTGCAAATAATAGTGTAATGTCTGTTTCTTTTGGTTAGGTATTGGATTTCTGTCGTGCAGGCTACTAAACATCAGTTACATGATAGCAAGTATTGATAAAATGCTGTCTTTCAACTGAATTTTAGGCCTGCAACTAATTAGGTCAATCACTAATCCTGCAAACCATTGGATTTCACCTTCATAATTTTTAACAAGTTAAAGTTGGAACTATCATACTCAAGTCAGCCTGAAATGTTGATGTGGAATAGAAAAATTTATGCAACGTTCATTTTGTTCTGTGCCTCTTCGATTTGTATCAGAATTTACAATGAATGAAGTGTTTAAATAAATCTGTGTCACAGTGCCTTTAATAACAGTGCTGGTAAGGCAGCAGTGTGTGAACATATGCTTAATATGTGGGGCTAGTTTAGAGAATTGCTGTCTCTTTGGTGACTTTGTAGGAGACAGTATGGTCAGCTCAGCTAACAGGTCAGGCTAACCTCTTAGGCCTTACTACCTTGGCTACTTGCAGTGATTAAGCCATACTCTTGAAAAGGTTTGATTGGTGATTTCCAAATATATTATTGGCAGTAGGTGACTGCCCTTCTGAAAAACACACAGAAAAGGGTGATGTGAGCTATTTGATCAACTGAGAATGAGCTGATGTGCTGGAGACTGCAGGCAAGGCAAACTCCAAGCACCTCCTGCTCCATGCTAACAGGCAGCTGAGTTGGAACGGCCAAAGGCCTTGAGGTAGAGTTCTGCAGCTATGGACATTAGGTCTGAAATTCACAAATGACTTATGATCTGTCACCCAGTAAGAACAGGGCCTTGGAGAGCCAGACTTACACCCTCCAGTAAAATGGGAATGATGTGGTATGAATACCATTGCTGGCAAAACAAGAATGATGGCTCTTCTGGGAGAAAACCAAGTAGCAAAGTGGGCAGTGTAGCCAGCTGCTTCTGCCTGGCAAGTTTTATTATATTGGATGGCACTTATTCCAGGGAAAATTTAAAAGCAATATGGCCCTTAAAGGCAGCAGTAGGTCAGTGGAAGGTATTATGGAAAGACAGAGAGATGTTCCCAGGTGGTTTTGATCTTGTTCTCTGAAGGTGAGCCTTAACTATTGAAGACGACCAACACAGTAAGAGCAAAAGGCCTCCATATGACATGTTAGTTGCTTTTGATCAGTCAGTTTGTCACAATGCTGGAAAAGATCCTGTGGAAAGATCAGTGCAAAAGATGCAGTGGGTATCTGGCAGCGAGGAGGAAGCTATAAGCCTACTGAAGACAGTGCCCTGGGCTCTGGTAGAGGGTCTCCAAGGAAAAAAAGGGTTAGTGACCAGGGATACTAGGATGGCTGGGATTTTGAAGTGCACAAAGTCGGAGCCTGAGACAAAGCATGGTGAGCAGCTGGAGCATAGGAGTGAGAGCCTGGAGGGCAGATAGAGTCTGTGTGTTGAAATAAAAGACTTTGCCTGTCTGTCTCTGCTGTAGACAGCCTTGGTTCGGGATCCCATTGCTTTTCGATATTCACTTTGGTATGTCATAATTTTATTGATTATGCTGAAAGCTTTACCATGGGTTCTAATTTAACACCAGCCCTGTGCCGTCAGCTGTTGTGTCTTCGATATCACTTATTTCAGTTCTGTTGGCAATGCATATCCATTCGCCTAACATTCCTTTTGTTGCCTAGATACAGTTATGTTTTGCTACTTGCATGGTGTTAAATGGTTCTGCCAGTCTGCCTAAGTCTAATACATTAATTGTACGTTTCTGGAGGAAGTGCCAGCTATCAGCAATCCTCTGACCAGTAGAGAGCACTCTGTAGTGTAATGTGAAATAATCCAAAATTTATAGTAAAGAAAGATTGTTTTTCCTTTTCTCCTCCCTCCTCCATTTTTCTGCTGTATTTAAATAGAGAGCTTTTTTAGGATGCCATTCATTACTTTAATGTGCTTGTGAGCTGCTCTAGGTAGCAAAGCTGACCTGCTCCTGCCACTATAGCAGGAGGCAATATCGGCAGCATGGTGAAGGGGAAATTGCACAAGCAACAATTAGGTGTCTGCACTGAGATGTGCAGCAAGCCGGTGGGGTTTGTGTTAGCTAAAAACAAAAATCTGCACACCAGGGGACCTGAATAAAACTTTAATTTTATTTTGTCAGGATTTTCCTTTGAAACATCTTGTTCTTGTCATGTCTATTACTGCGTAAATGATACTAAATAAATACTGTTCTTGCCAGTGAAAACCTGAAAGACTTGATGCTTTTTACATATGGCAATACTTCCAATTTAACTAGGATATTTGCTCTGTGAGCCATAGGAGGGAGGGAAATGTATGGATTTAATTCTAAACTTCTGTCTCCTTTGGTGACGATGACCCAAAGACAATGGGTTTTATTCCTGACTTGATAAATAATTTAGCCTTGTTTTCAGTATATATCTGGCTTCTCTTTTTGTTGATGTTCTTTGGGGTCTCTCAGACTTCATCTTCCTTCTCACAAATCTACATTTACCCATAATTACTCACTTTTGCGCACTACTAAGCAAGGCTATTTTTGAGAGTCTGGTTTTTAATGACTTTTGATTTGAAAAGTTGACAGGTTGAAAGTCCTTATCTACTCTGATCTTAGTGGAAATTAGGTACATAAATATCTCTGTGGAACTGCGCCATCATGGCCGAGCTGCTAACAAAACTGTTTCATCCATAAAGGAAATAGTCCTCTTCAATAAAAGAGACTGAACGACAACTGAAATTGCATCATTAAAAAAACCTAAAGACTATGAACAAAATTAGTCATATAACCTTACTCTGATCTTGAAATACTAGCCAAAGGGAATTTCTAAGTGTTTTAGATAAGTATGATAAGCCAGGAGGAATATTCCTTTGTTTCTTTAGAGAGAAAAATGAACTTTTTGGATCATATTACAGTTCTTTGCCAGACTGGGTATGAAACACAAATTTGCAACTCCATCAGAAAAGATTTCTGAACTCAGTGATGCTGGTGGAAACAGGAGAACTTTATCACTAACTGTTAGATCAGAAGAGAAGAATATGCGGTGCTTTTAATGGTGGCAAGCTAACTCTGGTTTATCAAGAAGCTATATTCTAGGACTAGTGGCAATTAGTATGTTTAATGTTATTGAAGGGGGAGCAAACCGGGGAAATTATTGGTTTTGGATTTGTCAGATTTACACAATGGATACTCTATTTATACAATAAAGAGAGAGAAAAAAATTAAGTGGTAGTTGGTAAGAAATTTAGTGTAAGCAAGTATCAGGTCATTTTTAAAGGAAATAACTCCCTTTCTAGCTCATTACAACCAGCCTAAGTCACTAAGTCAGTGACTTAGTGTCAGTGTCACTAAGTACAGTGAAGATACCACTAAGAGAGGTCAGGTAAGGAATGTAAGGAATGGCTCAAGATTCAAGGAATAAACAATTACCGTTTTCTCTCATGGATTTTGTTTTGTTTGTTCTTGCAATTCCTTTAAGACTGTAGGGATTTTCTGTATTTTCTTCTTACATTTACAGGAAATTTAGAACTGGTTTTAGAGGAACTTTTATTACATACGTTCAATCTCACCTATCCTTTTTCCCTGGGCAGATTTGTCTGTTGTATTTCAGGTTTTTATACAGTTAAACCCACAATTTCTGGAGTTACCTTATCATTAACACAGTCAAACTTGCTACCAAATGCAAAAGCAAAGAAAGAAGAAACATTCTTTCTACATCTATGGTAGAAAGAATGTCATGTCATTGTCAGCACTACCTGTAACTGAAGAAAATTAAATCTTATTTGACAAGATTATTAGAATATTTTTTTACAGTGATTGAACAGTTCCTTAACCGATTGTTCTCGGTGGTATTTGTTGGGGTTTTTTTAACTAGAAAACTAGAAGTTACATGATAAAAAATCAAGCAAAAAATGAAAGGGACAGCACTGTTTACTTCAGAGGGGTGATACATAAATGTACTCAGGGTATTTATCTCATTTATGGAAGTTTTAGATTATCAGGAAATGTTTACAGAATAAGTATATTATCCTGTTTGCACCTTCTCTCTTTTCTTTCCAGTTGCACACATTCAAATTCATGTTACAAATGTTGATCTAGAAGATGACTACTCAGGTCCCCCTTGCCTGTTCTTCATTTTGGGAAAGCTAGTATTGAAGAGCCTTTAAAGATGCCCCTCTCTTCTTCTGAGGTGTAAATTCAGTATGACTCTAGAGACTAGCATACTTTTTTTCAGAGTAAAGTATTTTAAAGAGACACTTTCATTTTCTGAATATTCCTATTCCATAAGAATAATACTTTATGATAACTATAGCTAATGCATACAAGAACACATGAAACTTACTGAGGGAGGGAGAATGGTTTTGAAGCTGTTTGTGCCCTCATGTGTGACTTGTGTAGCAGGCACGGTACTTTGTGTGGCTGGGGAAGTGGCATCATTCTCATTCAGTAGGAAAAGCTGGATTTCTTTTGGTTTTAACTGGGATTCCTAAATGCAACTATATTGGTCATATCTGCTGTCATGTATTCAAAATAGTTTGTCCGTCCAACTTAAGCAGCTAAAGATAGCTCACATAAACATATAGAGATTATAAGTTGGTTTTCCATAAGAGTTGCCAATTTGGTTATAGGTTTAGATTTTTAGCTTGGCCCCAGTGGAAAACGACTTATTATTTCCAAAAGTCTGTGCTATGACCTGTAGTGATTTGGCTTTTTAATGCAGGAGTTGATGAGTAATTGGAAATACTCAAAAGTCTTGTGCATGCATTGTAGCTGTTTGTATTAAATAGTAATTTGCTCATACCTTACCAACTTAAATGCTGTGTCACCTTCACACAGTGAGCATATATCTGTGTTGCTGTATATCTGGGAATCTATGGTCCAAAGAAGAACCAGATAATAACAGCTTTTGAACTGGTGAAGTGGTGGCACACATGTAAACTAGTAGCAGTCTGCAAAGTAGCTTTATTTAAAAGTATAGACTTATGCATATAATTGGGCAGTGTGTGCTAGATGATGTAACTTTTGAGGAATTATCTGCAGCTATAGAATAATTAAGTTGAAAGGATTTTTAGTGGTCTATGATATTGAATGTTCAGATTCTGGATGAGAATTAATGAGATCTAAGTTCACTTGTCTGTTTTACCACAGACCTTGTGTGCTCTCATGTAGGTAACTTCCTTTTTTTGCAACTTATTTTTTTTTAACCTGTAGTGCACAAAAATATTTCCCCACTTAGTTCTTTAATGATCTTAAGTTCTATGAGAATGGCATATGTCTCTCCTTTTTCTGAATGAGTGTTGCAATAAACAAAATTAGGCCTATCTTTTGACTGTTTTTCTAAAAAGTTATTCCAATATATGTTACTATTTTTAGGCTATAAGCTGCAAACTGTGAGTGGCGTATAATATTAAAATGGCATAAGTGCAGATAATTCATAAATCTATGAATTGCCAAGCTTAGAAGCAGTCAACCAGTTCTTAACCCAGTGTTGATGTACATAGCGTATTTTGGCATAAATGCTGAAAATAATGACAGCAACGGGTATTGGATGTAAAGCAGAACCAGAGCAAACCTGAACCTGTGGTCAGCCATGTGGAAATGCTTAAAGCCAAGAATGTCTCTCCAAGAAGGAAGTAGAATTGTCTTGTTGAAGTATATATGCATAGCTGTTTTACACTTTGAATGTCTACAGTCACAAGTCTGTGAGTAATTGTGCTGCTCCAGTTGCAGGAAAAGGAAGCTTGATGAAACTTGTTGGTCCTTTTTGGAAGGTGACAATTTTATTGTTCTTACGTGTGTGGATAACTGTGCACAGAGGTGGTGAGTGAAGAAAGTGGCTTTTGCTGTTGTGTCAAAATCGAGAAACAGTAGTATGCAGTGAGACCTGAAATCAACCTAGGATGTACTGGAAGAGAAAAGAGGTTCTTGATAGGCAGTCAGAAGGAAATTCAAGTTTTCTAATCTTACAGTATATTTTAGGGAGGTATTTTCAGAATTCTCACATGTCTACTTTCTGCTGTCTCCTTTTTTTTTTTTTTAATGAAGATAGAACCAAGCTTATATTCAGTTTTTTTTCATTCTTTACTTCATGTACCTTTTTCAGAACTGCCTCTTGTTGAGTCTTCTTTTTTGTAACCAAGGAGCAAAGCAAATTGTTATCACATATGTTGTACATGTTGATGGTAGGGTGGACAAGGGGTAACACCCTGATTCGTGAGTCAGGAAGGGTATATTCTTAGTGAAAGACAGGGGAAAGATTTCTTCCAGTTGTATTTCATGTTTCTGTTTGTATGGCTTTTAAATTTGATCGTTTTGCATTCAGAAAACTCTCAGCTATTCTGGATCCCTCTTTCCAACTTTTGTTTCTGGTAATTCAAATAGCAAATGGACTCCATTAAGGTCTTCTCTTTACAGGAGAAGTGGTTGCTTGTGTCTTTGACTTCTTCCAGTCTACGTCGTGGTTCCTTAAATTCTGATTCGCCTCCTGTTTTGTTTACTGCTATGTTCCTCTGGCAAAATTTCTCAAATATTTACAGTAGGTTGTAAGTCTGGTCAATATCCCCTTTGTTTAATATATCTATTTAACTGTTGACTGATCCTTTTCTCTTCTTGTGGAAACTTTTTCCTATATAATCTTAATATCGCCTGCTTTTTCCCTTAGGCATTTTCTTTCAGTCTCCACTTTCTTCTTCTTAGGAGATATGTTAGTAATATGAAATCCTGGGTGAGAGCTATTTTCTGTTTTTCTTGTAGCGTTTCTGGAGGTGCTTCTTTTGGTGTATAGCAGTTGCTGTGGTACACTACTGTCATATCTGTGGCAGTTAATTCTTTAAATCTTTAAATCTGTGCTGTAGATAGTGAAGGAAGGGGCCTGAATAACTGGAACGTGTTGTTTCTGTTTTCTGTAGTGGGACAGTTTTAGGCTTCTGCAACTATTGTATGTTTGTACGTGTCTTGCTGTTGATAAAAGTTTTGCTACTGCCTAAAATAATACTTTATGGGGTGTAAGTGTGGCTTCTGATTGCTTGTTTAATGATTATTAATTTCTGTGCAGTTAAATCTTAGCACTAGGGAACAGCAGGTGTATGTGTGGGTGTGGTCCTGTTGTGTATATTGAAATAATTTTATAGTACTACCAACTAACATGTTGAAAACTTGACATTAGCAGTAATTTAAGAGAATTAAGCGCCTAAGTAGAAGGTGAAAAGACTCTCTAAAAGCTGTTTTTTTTGTTGGTCTTTTTAAATGATTTTTTTTCTTTCTGTTCCCAGGTTTTCTCAAATAATGATGAAGCCCTTATTAACAAAAAGCTACCCAAAGAACTTCTGTTAAGGTAATTCTACATAATGTGTTAAGGAGTAAAAAACTGAGGATTGTGTTTTGCTTATGTGGTTTACAGGCTATTAAGTGCTATTCGTTCTTTCTTAAATCTGTCTTGAAATAAATAGCAATGTATCTGATTTAATTCTTGAATTTTTGATCTTGTCTTTTGGTTAGTCTTGATCTGTTTTAATGTGTTCAAATTGTACTATACCATGGAATGTGTTATTTAATAGTGATTTTTTTTTTTTTTTTGCTTATCAGAAAATGAAGTGAAATAAAGTGTCCAAAAACTTTAGCGTACAGAGTAGTCAGCTCTTCCACACTGCACAATGTTTTATTTGTCTGAAGAGCATATAATCCTTTCTCTAAAGTAGTTCACACCCTTTGTGTCATCAACATAAAATATAAATTCAACTTTACAGCTTTCAAAAAGTCGTTTCAGTGAAAAGCCCTGCCTGTTACCATTACTGCCAGTCTGTGTTCCGTAAGATTGAGCCAGCAGCAGGATTTTTTTATTTTTTTTTTTTACCGTAGTCATTTGGCTAATCATAAATTTCATCAGCTTGCTGGTGTGTGACTCCACCTTTGCAGGAGTTAGCTACAACACCAAGACTAGTAAGTTCAGCCTGTGGTTGAGACACTGATGCATGTCTTCACGCTCTCATCTTGCTGAAAGTTGATTTCTAGCAAAGTGTAAACTGTCAGCTGTGGAGGCGCTGCTCAACTGGATGTGACCACTTAAGAGCTGGAATTGAACCAGCTCAACAACATCTTCTGTACCTTCATATAGGTTTTGTTACAGCACAGTCTTTGAAGGGAAAGAAAGAAAGAAGAAAAAAGAAAAAGGTGTTCACTTATAATGGTGCAATTACAGATTTTAGTGATGGTATTATTAAAATTGAGCTGATGATTTAATACGCTAAAGAGATGTTTGGGTTAGCTTGTATGTATGTCATAGCTTTCTGTTTGAATTGAAGTGGGACAATATCTCAAAGAATGGTATTCTGCATCTCATGTCTGATGAAAGTGCTCTTGAAACATTATGACTTCTTTCAGTGTCTGTACTATCATAGTGCTCTCTTGGTGGTATTACAGAAGCAGTCTGTTGTTAAAGGAATTGAATTTTAAAAGGGTTTTCATTTTTGTTGAGAAACACTTGTTCCATATGGTGACAGTGTTGTAAATTAGACTCATAGCACTGTTTAGAAAAAATGTGATTAAAAGGGACATGTCACTGAATGATGCCCTGAACAGAAACTTTAATAACTTTGCTTTGTTGCACTCAATGCCACACATGAATTACAAGACAAAAGTCAATTTAATATGCTGCTTCCTTAGCAAACTATCGTCATCTGCAAGTGGTTCTTTTTTAGCAGTAGGATTCTCCAAATATCTGTGGAAATTACTCTCCTTTTCACTAGTGTGGGTACTAAGTATCCCATTTACGTAATTCAGCAGCATTTGTTGATGTGGTTTAGGCAGTGAAAAGTATCATGCACTGAGATAATAAAGACATCTATGCTAATTACACGAGTAGCATCATAAATTTACATGAGTAGCATCATAAAATTAATTTGTTGAGGTTTACTGTGAGAATTCCTACATCTGACTTCTAAGTGTCAGTTTCTTGAATTGTGTATTCCAACACCAAATTTGGTAAGTTCTTTAAAGTGTTATATAGGGAGGAGCTTGCTTGTTTCATTGAGCAGGATGTTTATTCCAACATCTGTCTTGCTATACAGGACATTTTAAAGAACTCAGCAGGAAAAAAAAAAACAAACCCACGTGCAAGTAATTGGACAGTACCAGTAGCTTAGCTGTTAGCTCTTGTATTCAAGATAACTTCTTACCGAGCAACTCAGAGGATATATAGCCTCACCTTGGATTCGACCAACTGAGGAAGCGGGGCAGCTAGGCACTACCACTACACTAGCTATCATGGCAGTGTCTAAAGAAACCTTTCACATGGCTGAAAGGCTTCTTGGGGCTGGAATGACAAAATAAAATAGTCCAGGCAAAGCACACACAGAACTGATTGAGCCAGCCATCTAGTTCTTGCATATGTATGTCCTCTTTGCAGTTGCATGGTGATCTACCAGAGTAGCATTGCAGCTGTAGCCAGAAGAATTGATGATCTGAGCAATTGAATTGGGACAGTCTGCGTTCTCAGTAAAGATTACCATAATCTCATGCTGAATGCTGGGACTCGGGTGATACTTCTCTCTGGTTATGTCCAGACTAAAGTCCACGTTTCATAACACAATATTGTGCTGACCATCAGGGATTTGGAATGGAGAGGAAGGGAATGGGTGGGAGAGACGCACTGTAAATGTCCTGTTGGAATTGTCTTGCTGCAGGGACAAACCCACAAGACCCGAGGCAGAGCATTTTAGAGAGAGCATTATGGGTCTGAGTTCTTGTGCAGAGTGTAGATAACTAGGAAAATTTAGGCACACAAGCCTGGCTGTCTAAAGGATTGTCAGTGGGGAATTTGTTTTATGTTCCTGCATGTAAATGCTTTTGAAAGAATGAGCCTGAATGTCTTTCAACACCTGAAATGGTTTATGTTCATGCTACAACATGTTTTAAAATTGTCTTGCTGCATGGTTATGACAGGAGAGATTAAATATTGCAGCACTGAGTATAATTAATATCCTAATTATTTTTACTATATTAATATGCCTAAACCGCAACATCTACCTTTTAATTAAAAGGAGAGTAAAGCAGTTGCAGTGGAAACACTTTGCTCATCATGTTGGAACTGAATAGTAACTACTGTTGAAAGTGTAATCAAACGCACTTAGTTTTCTTGCTTGCTTATATCACATATGTATGAAAACTGTTGGAAAGCACTACAGCTCTTTTTAAAAAATAATGTAAAATTTGGCACATGGAAAATGGGTAGTTAATATCTTGTTACAAACATCTGGAAATGAACTGTAAACGCAATTCCTTTTATTGCAAGAATTGGTCTTTTTCTCATTTGCATCAAGTATTTAAACTTCTGTAATCTGACTATAACAAGGAATCAATTTTTTTCCTTCTAAAATTGAGAAAGCTTTTTCTGATGGTAGACTTAGGAAATACTGCCACTACAAGTAATAATTTGTGACTATAGTTGCATACTCTAAAGTTAAACAAAGTCAGTCCTGGGTCCTGCAGTTCTTACTCTTTCTCACTATTATTATTATTATAAATCTATGAACCAGAATTAGATTGGAAGGTTGTCAGGGCAGTATCCTGTCTCTTGCACGTTTTCTACAGAATATCTACTGTACTTGTAAATAAATGACTGAAACCCTCAGCTTCTCAGGCAGGAAGCTCATTTGAAAGATACAAAACCAGAGTATTTTTTTCCTTCTCAAGTAGACCCAGATAACTGGGCAGAGGAAGAAGATGTTATCTGACTAATATGGACAGTAGTGATTTTGAAGAAGACCCTGGTTTGGAGGGACCAGATATGCTTTAACGTAGGTAGGCTAGCTTGAGTGGAGAGAGGGAGGGAGGTGTTTCCTATTAAACTTTTTCTGCTTTGTGGGCATTTATTTCTATTTGTCACATTGGAGTAAATTTTTTTTTTGCTGTGGAAGAAGTAGACTACTTTGATTTGTAGTACTGTTCAAGCTAAAAGAAAAATTACCACCCCTGATAGCTGTTGCAGTGGTATTAGTTTGCAGGTTGGCAAGGAACACCTTTCCCTCTGCTCTTATATATTATAAGAAGTGAAAGGTTGAATAAATGCTCAATTGTATGATGTTTGAGTAAAAATCCTGCAGAGGTATTATAAATCATGTAATTTAAAAAATGTTTTCAAACAATTCAACTGTTTTTCCTAGCCTGTGTGTTTATGGAAAAGCATCCTTTGATTATAGAGTACATTAGTTGCAGATTTGCATTAGTGTCTGAAGCTAATAAACCTGTATCTATCATCAGAAGAATCAGAAATCAAATCAGAGAGAAATTACTGCAATTTTAACGGTAACAACTTTTCCAGTAAGATTTCACAGCCTTGAAGATGATAATCTTTTTTTCTTTTTTTCCCTTGTGTATTGCTGGAACAAAAAATGGATTTTTAAAGCTACAGTATGAGTTTGAAAAGCATTGGAAGTAAAAAAACTGAAGTGGATGTAATTAATATTAGAATGCTCTGACTTTCCAACAGCTTCCAAAAAATGGTTTTATGTTTTGTACTTGACAAAAAATAATAATACATGTTTGAAAGTGGAAACATAGTCAGTACTTTTGGCACTTAGAAGGACAGATAACCTTTGTTCATTTGTATTTTAACTGCTAATGTTCTGTGATATAAGATTTTGCACAAAACTGGCAAACTTCAGAAACAGAGATGTTCTGTTCCTTTCAGCCGTTTCAACCATTTTCAGTTCTTTCTGCCTGCAAAGTACCAACTTCATAAATTGTACCACAGATGTAGAAGCTCGTATGAGTTCTGCTATAAACCATACGTATGGGGTGTATGTACTGGAATAATAGATTTTAGTCATCCAACTCAAAATTTGAGTGCTCAATCAGATTTAAAAGAGGGACTCAAATTAGGAGAGGAACCCAGGAGTTGTGTTCTAGCAGAAGCTTTTCTTATATGCAAGAATATGCAGCTTGTGAGTTGGCTAAGGAATTATTATATGTTTTTCTGTTTCTATTCTTTCTTTTTATTACTGCACACTGCTTTTTGTTCAGCTTTTAGTGTGTTCATTATTGTAGATAAGAAAAAATACCAGAAACTTAAAATTAGTCAAGTCAAACATGATATTTGGTATTTTGATATTTTAAGTGATGCTTTACTGTCTGTATGCTTAACTGTGGGAGAAATAGAAAAAAGTAAGTGGATGTTACAAGAAGAAATTGTCATGCTGTTGGTATTTCTTAGCTAGGTACTTAAATGGCCCACAATTGCAGTAAGATTTGGCTGTTGTACCTTAGAGTACAAAATACTAACTGGTGAGTCAAAGAACTGAAAAATATAAACTGGAATCTGGAACTGTAAGAATTTTGTAAGCAGACAATCAATGAGTGTGTTTTGAAGGGGGGAGAATCTGTCATCTCAAGCATGATTCATTTTCCCTACTTCAAGGATTTGTATAATTAAATAGGGCAATATTTCAACCTCAGTAGCACAAACTGTTGTTTAGTGTTTGACAATCTCAGGAAAACTTTCCAATTTTATAATGCACATGCAGTCTTCTATTTTGATTTTAGACCATGTTTTGCATCTTTCAAGTCCTCGATAGTAGTCTGCCAAGCAATTAGAATATAACTGTTCAGAATCAGAAACAACCAAATTGATAGAAATACATGAACTGTATTCATACGGATTATGAACCGAATTGATTGTATAGGAGCTGCTTATGAAAGTAAAACTTAATTCCTTTCTGTATATTTACACAAAGCTACGGTTTCTGTACAGGTGCCTTGTACAAGAAACTTCCGTTAAGTAAGGTAAGTCCTTTGATTTAGCATGCCTGCACTAGAGCAGCCCCAATCTCACACTAACTGCTCAATAGAGAAAACTCCTTTACATAAGGATAAGGGAAACATTTGTTAACTAGAAATACGGAGACTAACATTAACAGGAAGCAAGCAAGAACAACGGGCCTGATAACAGCATAATATCAAATCCATACTCACTCCTGTGGAGTCATATACTCATTTTCAGTGGTCCTTACCTCCAAAGAAGGTGTCGGAAAACCAACTGAGCAACTGATCAGAATGAGCCACAAGCACAGGTCACGGACAAGATAAAACCTATGGGAAGTGATTACATATTTTGATCTTTAACCAGGGAAAAAACAGAATTGTAATTCTTCAGGACTGATTAAGACTTACTAGGTGTTTTCCGAATTCTTACGTGCTTCAGCAGCAATTAATAATGTGACACTGCCAGTACTACTTTTGTTTTAACATTATCTATCCAATGTTAAAACGGAAAGTCATTTAGTTTCTCTGTACCTTCAGCCTTTAAGGTAGTGTATCTAACCTCAAATATACACTGAGTGTGCAACAAGTTGCAATTTTCTGATTAATCAGCTTTTTTTAGAAAATTTTCCAATTGTTCTGAAGTGGGAATGGGTTTTAAAACTTGCCAGTGATGTGCCTCAAATTCTGGACAGAATTTGTGTTCTGTCTGAGGAAACTGAAGACTCGATCAATAGCTTGGTGGTCAGCATACCCCCTTCAGAATATGGAAAAGGTCTCATGTTCAGCTTTTTTTTTACGCTGCTACATGTATACGTTTTACGCTGCAATATGAAATTCTTACCGAGATCAGTTCCAGACACAAGTTTATATTTTTCAGTTCTTTGCCTCACCAGTTGGCACTGTGTATACATTTTCTGGCTTCTTTGTATGAAATGCTGAACACTTGCAAATGATTATGTGATGAATTAAGTTTGGCTTTTTGAAATTGGAGTAGGTAGCTGCCATCTTCTATTTAATATGTTTAAGTGATTGTTTTTGTTCGCAAACAAACGCAAGAATAAGCTTAAAACCGAATGTTTCACGTGGAATTCCTTAAAAATTGAGTGAGAGGCTCTAAGAACACAAGCAGAGAACAGCAGGCTAGTGCTCTTGTATACTGTGTTGATGCAGAAGATGAGATTTGGGAATAGAAGAGTTGGTTTGTTTAGGGCTGTGTTTTGTCAGATGCTGAGTAAGATTTGTGAATTTTGAAAAGGAAGTACTTTCTTTAATGTTTTTGCTTGAACAATTGGGACTTCCTTACAAGAAGAGCGCTTCAGCATTACCCGTTTCAAGTAGAGATATCTCTCAATAAGAACGTGCTTGTAACAAATAAAAGTAAATAATAAGCATTTGAAGCAGGAGTAGCAGCTAAGGGGCATATAGCAATGACTTATACAACTCTTAGAATCATACATTACCATTTATTGTTACATTTTGGGTTTTTTTCTATTTGCTATTAAGCTTCTATTTATAATCTGTTCTTTAACTAATGAAGACTTAATTCCATTTAGAGCTTTATTTACCTTGAAACTGGAGTCTTATTTAACCTCAGTCTCTTGATTAACAAAGTATCAAAGTCAAATGTTCAGAAGTACCAGTAATATAAAGAAGTCATGCTTTTTAGGCCGAGCTTTGGGAGGCAAAGGGGGAAATGTTGTTCTTCCTCATTTCCATGTGAAAAGTACCATCAAAACGCAATTCAAAATTAAATATTGATGCTAGACAGTTTAAATAACAATAGCAAATACACTTTTTTTTTTTAATATGTAGCTCTTGAACTATTTACAGAAGAGGTGAGCTTCTGTGTCTTCTTGATGCAGACACAGGCATTGGGAAGAGAAGTCTTTTGTCCAAGGTCATCCTCCAGGCCAGTAGCTGGTTGGATCTACTCTACCAAATCCTAGCCCAGCAACTAACCAAAGTTTCTGTGACATTTATGGCTGTAGCGATTGTGGTCTATGGAGCATCCCTAGGCTGCATATCACCAGCACATCATGTTATTTTTCCACATTTCTACCTAGGCACTAGTGTGCAGAGTGCGTATATTGGATTTTTGACTGTTTGATGCCCAAACTATATAAGCCCTTCGCTCATGAGGAAAAAATAGACCGTAGGATAGTTGGAATGGCCAGCAGGTTGAATTGGGACTGTGGGCTGCAAGTTAAACCAGTCTGAACTAATCATTAGCCTAACTGCTTTTCTTTAGTAACATGTGTTATATTTGCCAAATTTGTACCTCATAAAATCACTTCATAAAAATAAAAATTATAATGAAAAATTATAGAATAGCTGAAGTTGGAAGTGAACTCTGGAGATCATCTAGTCCAAGTCCCCTGCTGAAAGCAGGGTCAGCTGAGGCAGGGTTGTTCTTGGCATTGTCCTGTCAATTTCTGAATATCTCAAAGCATCGATAAACTCTCTAGTCAACCTGGTCTGGTGTTTGACAACAGGCGAGGTGCCCGAAGACTGGAGAAAAGTCAATGTCATTCCAGGAAAAAAAAAACCAAACCAAACCCAAAAACCCATGTTTTTTTCTTTTTAGTGGAATTTCTCGTATTTCTATTTGTGTCCATTGCTTGCTTTCTGTCACTAGGCACTACTGGGAAGAGTCTGTCATCTTACTCCCTACTCCCTCCCACCAGATGTTTTTACACACTGATAAGATCCCCCCTAAACCTTCTCTTTTAAGGCATGTTCAACGTGTTGCTCACCAGAACCCCCGAGTCTGTTGGTTCTGTCTCTT
>JAHREE010000179.1:3748250-3802656 GCA_033628505.1 Tringa tobata
GCCCCCTTCAGGTACTGGAAGGCTGCTATAAGGTCTCCCTGGAGCCTTCTCTTCTCCAGTCTGAACAACCCCAACTCTCTCATCCTGTCTTCATAGGAGAGGTGCTCCAGCCCTCTGATCATTTTTGTGGCCCTCCGCTGGACCTGTTCCAACAGGTCCGTGTCCTTCCTGTGCTGAGGACTCCAGAGCTGGATACAGTACTCCAGGTGGGGTCTCACCAGAGCAGAGTAGATTCTAGGGTAGAATCACCTCCCTGGACCTGCTGGCCATGCTTCTTTTGATGCAACTCAGGATGCGGTTGGCTTTCTAGGCTGCCAGCGCACATTGCCAGCTCATGTTGAGCTTCTTGTCCGCAAGCACTCCCAAGTCCTTCTCTTCAGGGTTGCTTTCTAGCCGTTCTCCACCCAACCTGATTTTGTACCTGGGATTGCCATGTCCCAGGAGCAGGACCCTGCACTTGGCTTGGTTGACCTTCATGAGGTTCTCACAGGCCCACTTCTCAAGCCTGTCCAGGTCCTTCTGGATGGCCTTCCCTCCAGTGTGTCAACCATGCCACCCAGCTTGGTGTCATTGGCAAACTTGCTGAGGGTGCACTCAATCCCACTGTCAATGTCTCCAACAAAGATGTTAAGCAGCACTGTACCAACCTAGTACCCAGTACCAACCCCCAAGGAAGACCACTCATCACTGGCCGCCACTTGGATATTTAGCCCTTAACCACAACCCTTTGAGTGCAGCTCTCCAGCCAGTTCCTTATCCACTGAGTTGTCCATCTGTCCAATCCATAGTACTCTTGGCTTGTTACCATTGCTAGGTAAAGCACGTGACTTGCCTCATCCTTTTGTTTGAAAAATGGTATTTGATCTGTAATGAATACTATCTTGGGAAAGGAGAAGGATAATTTTTATTTAAAAAAAGAAAGAGACAGGAAGCTCATAGGAAAGAAAGGATTCTGAAGCTTTCTACTTCAGCTTCCCTTTTGGAAGCACTGCAGTGAGATTCCAAACCAGTATTAAAGACTTAACAATGTTAAATATTAAGATGCTTTTCTAATAACCGTTGTTACAGTTCTTTTGCTTAAGGTTCTTGCGTGTTACTATTATATGAGTCAGGATAGCCAATGCAATACAATAAAGTGATTGCTCAAAATTCTTATGTCACCAGCTATTTTGAGCAAAACGGAGCTAAGTAAGGGTGCTGAAACTGATTCTAGCGTATATGTTTGAATTTTTAACTTGACTTCTAAAGCGTTACAAAAATACGACCTTTTAAGTTGCATTATGTATCCATAATATCTGAGTAAATGTAAACCAAACAGGCAACAGGGGTGTATTCACATGCTCTCTTCTGGATTTCATCTTCAGGCTAAAGTTACTCTATCATTTGCGTAATGTTTTTGTGTCTATTTGCTACATAATTGACTCTGCAAAAGAAATTACCATGTAATGTAGTTGCTGTATTCTGTATGTTTGATGGTAATTTAAGCAGAACAGGCCCTTCTTGAATTTATCACTGGGCATTTTGTTTCAGAAACTAAGAGAATTAGATACTGAAAACGTTGCTGTTGTGTTATTTGTAAAGAATGACCACGTGTTATTAAAAGTTATTTGTTTTCTTAAGGAGCTAGTGATATGATCCACTTGTCTTGCAAGTAATCTTTAGGCCACAAAAAGTTAGATGTCCTGTATCTATAAAATGAATCCAGCAGAGCTGGTTATTTGTAGAAAAAGCTGACTTATGTTTCAACTGAAAATAGATGTTAGGCATCCTGTAGAAAGCCTGTTCTTCTGCAATTACTAATAGTTATATAAGGATTGTGCAACAATAAACATCTTGGCAAAAGAAAAGGAGGTTTGGCTTGTAAAGAAGTGGGTTTTGGTGCCATATTTGTTATACATTGCTATGTAGATCTGCTGAGCAAGGCATCTTAGTCTGAGTAGTTTACAAGTGGAAATCACAGGGGTAACAGTTACTGGAACATTTTGGAGTGTCTCATATTTTTTCTAGTTTAAGTGCTTTGCTTCACAAAGCAGCACATCCCTAGTAAAAAAGGATTTGTTTTAATAATTGGCCTGGAAGGTCAGGTGTTAGATGAGGCAATGGATGTGTGCTTCATGTAGAAATTGATGTTTGTCAGCCTTTTAGAACATGCTACTGAAAACAAGCCTGACAGAAACAAGCTAAAAGATACATGTTTGTTGGTTTTTTTTTTAAATAGAAAATAGGCAGACTCATTAAGGTTCTAATATGGCTCATCATTTACATTTCCAATGCAAGAATTATTGTATGGTTTTATTGCATAAGATACTACTGGAATTTACCAACGGAGCAGGTTCCTGGCTGCAAAGTTGATGAAGTTCAGAAGTATGCCAACACTAGCATTGTTAATTTACTCATGTAGATATAAATTTATGCATACAAATTTTAGTTTTACAGATTATGGCTATGAATTATTCAGCTTATCTGTGTGTTTTCTAGCCTGCCTATTTTTATTGTAGTGTTTGTATGTGCTGCTGGACTAGAGTTATTGGTGAGATGCCTCCTACTCAGTACAGTGTTTAGTAAATTGGGGGACGAAGGGGGAGACAAACCTTCCACGGACAAAAATTTGTAATAATGTTTTGTATTTACTGAATATGACGTCTTAGGAGAAATGCAAGATAGCTGCTATGGTGGTTGTGAGACTTTGTGACTGTGTGTGTTCAGACGTGATTAATAGTGAACTGAGAGTGGCTGATGCTCTTTCCCCTTGTTACCAAAGCATGCTTGGGCATTCTTCCAGAAAATTCTAAGAAAAACCTGCTAAAAGAGGAAAGTCAGGTCTGTGAAAGCTGTGCTTTGTCTCTTGGTGATACTTTTTCACACGTGTAGGCTTCACTCTTCTGTATTGCATTTACGTGCTAATAGCTTGCAAAGGACCTTCATGAGAGTGGGTTTGCTATGCAAGGAATTGTACAAATCAATTATGAAGTCCCTTTCTTAAGAAGTTCATAGTCTAAAACTGGAGACATGACAAATTGGTCGTGTGCTTGTTTTGTAACAACCAAATGGTGTGGTGAAGTTGAAAGGATCATTCACAAGTCAGTTACTGAAAAAAATTCCAGCCTGTGTTTTTGCTGAAGCTTTTTAGAAATTATCAGGCATTTCTGTCATACCAAATTTTGGGATTTGGGAAGAGCATTCCAGGAAGTCACAGTGTGTGTGTGGTGCTTTATGCATTTTGTTATGCACTTTTTTTCAATCCATATAGTTTTGTATCAAAATACTTAAAATGAGTAATTGCCAGTCTGTTACTGCTAAAGCTTATTCCTTACGTGATCAAATTTGGAAGGGCCTTACAAAGGCAAGTTTGACTCTTGCACAGTTTGATTTCTCACTCTGTAGGTGGTATGCTGTACAGTGCTGGGGTTTTGAGAAATAGCTGTTTCTTTCCGTGGCTCCCTGGGGAGGGAAACACAATATTAGGAGGTAGCAATCTCTCTGTTTGAAATGAAACAGAACAGTCTGTTTATGGCATGATGATTGTAGATCGTCACTTCTTATAGTTGTCAGGACCATCTAAATTGCAGTGAAAATGCCTTAAAAAGGTGACTTAGGAGGTCTGTGGCCCTCTTATGCTGAGTAAAGGTGAGTCTTGGGTATCAAGAAAATTCCAGAAGACTAGAAGAGTATGGATCCTGACTGCAACACTTTTTAGCTAGGCAAGGGAGAGATTACTGGAAATGTCAGCCTAATATTCAGTATGCAGTGGAAAAAAAACCTCACCATAGATCTGTTGAGAGAAAATTGAGAGAAAGGTATGTAACTGACAGTTGTTGGGATTTTGTGGCAAGTAAGTGATTGGACAATATCATTCTTGGAGAATAAACAATCGCTTTGCTTTACCAACCAAAATTACATATATCTACTTAAGCATTTAACTTTAACATTTTACCTTTTCATTTAAAAAGTAGCACTGTACAGTATATCAGTGCATGTTAAAGGGATTCAGGATTGGTTAACAGTGTTGCAGCATTTAACAGGTAGACCAAATTTTTTCTATTTCTTTTTTAATTCAATGTTTTGGAAATCACTGCTTCTGAAGATTAAAGTTACAGATGACACAAAAAGAACCTTAATGGTAAACTATTGTGAAGACAAGGCATTCTCCCAAGAAGTCCGAGTAACATGATAAATTAGAGTGTGTTCAAACAAGATAATTTTTACAGATTAATTTTATGTGGATAGATATACAGGACTAAGGAATGTTACAGAAAGAGGTAATGCCTGGAGTGTGTAGTCCCAGAAGAGGATGTGAGGGTGAAATGGGTAAGATACTGTAAGTTTATTTTCTGTGTGATGCAGTGTCAAAAAGGCTGTTATAGTGGCCTGAAATGGCTCTGAAATTGAGAGTAGTGAAATCATACTTTATGTCTGTGTACAGCTTTGTTGATACTAATAAAATTTTTAAAGCTGCACATGCTTCTGATGTCTACATTTGGAGAAGCATATTGGGAAAATGAAGAATGTGCAGAGGAGAGGAGATTTAAAGAACTAAAGTGAAAAGGTTGTTAAAAAGAAGAATTAAACATGACATGATAAGTGGCCTTAAAACTCAATGAGGAGAAAGTACTAACTGCTAAAGCACTCTTTAATTTGGTGAAGAAAAGTAGAAAAAAGCAGAAAGCTGAAAGTCAGACATTCATCTTGGAAAGAAGGCAAATATTTTAACAGATTAACCAGTGGAACAAACTACCAGAGAAGGTGGTGATTTTCCATCTCTTGAAGGCTTTCATATTGAGGCCAGATCCTTTTCTGGAAGGTAGGCTTTAGCCAAATACAGATTTACCATAAAGGAGCTGTGAGTTTGTACAAACCTTTGTGCCTTTGGCGTGAAGCTCATGTGCGCTGCAGGTACTGTTAACAGTGAAAAGATCTCCAAGGCCAAACTCATAAGGCATGTGTCCACAGGGGTATGTCCCTAGGGATGAGAAGTCTTGAAGGGCTCCCATTATTGGTAAGCAGCTTCTCCTTCTTGAGGTCGATACAAGATAACTATGGAAAAATTAATAGTGTGGGATACAGGAAATAAAACTGGATGATCCTAAAACTTTACTGTGGATCTGTTAATTCCAGTTTCCCCTGTATTAATCCATGCCAAAGACTTAAGTGGAAATTAATCCTGCTGCTGGCTGCATTACCTTCCATCTACGTAGGTATGGTCATAGAGGACAGAAGGGCTATACAAGCATCAGCTGCTCTACTTGGTAGTTTTTTCCACTTTTAAAAATTATGAACGCCTGCTGACATAGTTCTTCACCTGAAGTGCCAGACAGTGTCAGTGTCTGACAGTCACAGATGACTGACAATGGCAGTGTTGCCATCTCCTCCTCAGTTTGTTGGTTGCACTTAAAGGCTTTAATAAAAGTCTTTTAAGGATCTTAAATGACTTCAAACCTTTGAGTCTTATGTCTTGTTGACTAGTTTCCTTGACTGGTAAGTATTTGCTAGTAGTTCTGCAGGACTGCAAGTAGAGAAGCAAGTGTGCGTTAGTGTTTTGCATGTAAAACTGTATTATAGAGGATAAATAAATATAAAAGCATGGAAAAAATATTTTCAAGCAAGTTGGCAAAATGACTCTTAGGAATTGTAGAAGAATTTACTGGTGTCTCTTGCCTATCTTAGTATTTAATTGAATAATAATCATTCTGATTTTGCTGGCTTATAACACATCTTAATGCTGTCATCTGTTTTGTTGGGAACAGCTTGGGCTGCCTTGCAAGAAAGTTTTTTCTTTAGAACAAAAATAAAAAAACTAAAAGCATCATGAATGTTTACACTTACTAAAATATTTCTCCTTTTAACATAGAATGATCACTTTTAGTTTTTCACTTTTTCAAAAGTCACTTCATACAGAATGGAGCAAAAATAAATACATCTGTTCTTAGTTTCATTTTAATTTGCTTTTTTAGCAGAAATCACGCATCAACATTAATCTCCTGACAGCAATAAACAGTCAAACATGAAGACAAGACTGCCAGACAACTCAGAGTAGTGGGGGTGTGTAAAATACCCTTTCTTCAACATCTTACAATTCCTTCTGTTATTTCTTCTTTCAGTAGAACTTGATACATCGCTTCTAAAGCATGTCACGTTCTTCATTTAGGCAAGAGTACTGTGTCATGAAATGGTTTGTCACAACCCTTCCTTTCTTAGTTACAAATAACATAGAAATCTGTCTTTTGTGCTTCAGCTTTTGTAGATCTAAGATAACGCTCTGATTCCACTCATACAGTGCTACTATGAGAGGAGGCTCCTACAAGCCAAGAAGCTTTTCCAGCTCTCTAATCTCCATTATAGAAATGACACCTTCTGTCATTTGCCTCATGGTGGGGGAAAAGGTGACTTCAGAAAAGGGTTCATGGTGGGTCATTGGTATAAATGCTGCTCTTAAAACAGAGAGAACTCTTTCAGTGCTCGTCTGAACAGCCCAGCGATCTTGCTGAGCCCATTACATGTGTACTTTGTGTATGAAACACTGCTAAGTTTCTTAAAGTAGGCAGACCTCAGAATGGATGTTCAGATGACAAAATAGACACTATCAAAATAAATGTTATTGACAGGGTTTTATATATTGTTTCCCAGCTTCTGGCAATGTCTGTCCTTCTGTTTGCATGGCTAATAGTCCTTTGAGAAAATTTATCTCTTTGTAGTGAAAAAGCGTTTTCATGTGTTAATGAAATAGTGGAAACTTAGTATCTGTAGCGATCATAATAAAGGTTCAGAAGGCTGATATGTTTAAGAAGCATGTCCATTAACTTCCGTTACATGTTTTGACTCTTACCTCAGCTAAAAATCACAGCCCTTAAGATGTAGGCATCCATTTCGAGCTTTAACTCCAGGTTTCCACTTGGAAGACAGTACTCAGAATTTTACGTGATTCAATTCAGGCTCTGTTATCAGTTGTGTTTTCTTCTCAGTGTTAACATCTCACTATAAAATGAAATCATTATTATTACTGTTTGTTGTTTTGATGACCGAAAAAGTTCATTCATGAGCAGGTAACAGTTCATAAGTGAATTACAGTAACAGATTTCATATCTTTCATTCTCTGTAGTAGAAAATTATTTTGGAATAGGGTCTGTATGCTTAAGATAATGATTTTTTTTTTCCGCTGAGAACAGCCTTTGAACCAGTTTCATTGTTGTTTGGATATGGTATTTAGCAAAATTCATTTTGACAGTGAAAAAATTATTTCAGAAAACTATTAAGAATTGTCAGCCTTGAGGAATTGGTTCCATGATCAGAATAGCAATGGTAAATTTTGAATTGTAGTTGTTTCTTGCAGACTGAATTGAAAAAAGACAGTGATTGTGTTAGACTTAGTAATCACTATGAAACCCCTTTAGAAGTTTGGGTCACTGCTCCTTGTGTTAGTACTTAGCTAAATACCAGTTCAAGAATCTATGTTTTGTTTTCCATCTCTTCACCAACCTCTGAAATCTTCACCTGTATTTGTGTAAGTTATTTATTTAATTGTAGCACAATTAAAGGTATGAATTAAAAAGAAGAAAAAAATTTGTTATCATCCATTCATGTTTGGGTAGTAAGGAGGGGGAAACACAAAGTAGATTTTCAGAAGCAGCACTTGCTGGTCTAATATGTTGATGTTGACTGTCTTTAGATGATAGCTATGATATTATTCCTGAAGTCTCCATAAGTAAAATAATTTGGTAAAACACTCATAGTTGCATTCAACTTGCCTCTTGTGTAACTGGTATCTTTCCACAGAACTACAGAACTGTGAATCCATGCGTTACTCTGAATTTATAATAAAACATTTTAATTGTTATTATTTTCCTTTCTTCCTAGAATATTTTCGTTCTTGGACATAGTTACTTTGTGTCGATGTGCACAAGTTTCCAAGGTATGTGTTTCTGTTGGGGTTTTTTGTTATGCTTTGGGAAGCTATTTTCTTAATTACTTGCAAATCATGGACTTCAGAGCAATCTGCTTTCTGTCAAAAAGAAAATCAAATAGTTCTCTCAGCTTCTTTGTTTATTAAAACAAATAAACAGTGGGTCCAGTTTTGCATTCAGATGTGGAATTAGTTGCTATGTACTTGACTTCTGTTTAAAGGCTATGGAAAAGATATCCAGCAGTGTATGCTCTATATCTGGAGAAAGGATTAAGCCCAGTTTGGCATAATGGCATTTGCTTTTTATAAAACATGTGACTGTATAACACTATTTTTCAGACGCATTTTCTGCTTAAAATTCCATGTAGTTCGGTTAATGTGCACCATGTGTCTAAGAAGTATATCCATCGTTTGCTTGCCAAGTACAAAAGGTGTTAAGTAGATGGACTACTAGTAGGGGGAAAAGGCACACAGAAGAATAGAGAAAGTACACTAAATAAGCTTTTATGTTTAGCTCGTCTTGATTTATTTTTTTTGCTTGAATTAAAATGAAGATACTCTGTTCCTACATCAAGTGTGTACAATGAAATGTATTCCGATACAACATGAATGAACTTTTTTATTTCATGCTTTTCTTCCTCCTTTTAATGAGGATTGGGGATTGGTTTGGGGTTTTTTTGGATTGAATTTTTTGCTTGTATGTTTGTTTGATTTAATGTATAATTAAGCATGTAACAATTTCATTCCTACACCTTTATCACCCTGGCATGCAACTTCAGTAGGCTTTGTGAGCTAATATCAGGTTTTCTTAGAACCTTCAGCTAAAGCTAAAGAAGAAAACCAAGGTGATTGAATAAGTTGTGTTTTTCTTTCAGAACTACATGTTAGTTGAATGCGGTGTTCTTTTTTTCTGCTTTTCTGAGTATACTTGTGTTTCTCTGACTTTTTAATTTTGTTTTACTTTGCACAACTGTTGCTTCGATAGTGAAGGACATTCTCAAGCACGTACATGTAACTCAGCACACGTAAAGGAAAGGCCTGATCCTAACAGTGGAAAGTTAGCTGTTTTCTGAAAGGTTTCTGTTGCTCTCAGAATAGTAACTACTGAGGTTGAGGAACTGTGGTTTTGTTGGAAGGAATCTCATCTGAAGTTACTTTTCTCCATATAGATCTAGCAAAAGTAACTTACTAGACAAATTTACAAAAGCTTTTTTTTTTTTTTTTAATGGAGGGATAAATGTGTCCATGTATGTACTTTACATTGAATTTCTTGCTTTCCTGCATGTTTTATGGGCATAAGTTATCCTTTGAAGGGTAATCCATCTGGGAGGTTTGAGATTAATTTCCACAAATTCTGTGTTTTTAACTAGTTGATATTTTATGACTACTAATATCTACAATTGCGTTTCTTTTTGAAAAATGCTACCTAAAAGGATATATTTTTATATTTGTGTTTGTTATCTTTGAATTGCTGAGAGGCAAATGAAGGGAGCAGGCAACGGAGATAATAAATAAACTGTATTTGTTTTCTGTAGGCATGGAATGTTTTAGCGCTGGATGGAAGCAATTGGCAACGAATAGACCTCTTTAACTTTCAAACGGATATAGAGGTTAGTGTCTTTGGGGTTTTTTCATTCCTATGGTGATTTTTAAGAGCATAGCCCATTTTGAATATCCCATAGGCTGTGCTTCCATTCACACATTTTAAAGACTAAAGTTCAAGATAACAATACTGTGAAGGAACAAATAAAATAAGAATTTTCCATTTTTTGCACTGGATGATATTTCAATTTTGGTTGCCAGCTATGTATCAGATAATTTACATATATCATATATATATTCAGGGCTCTAGAAATTCAAAGCTGCTCATTTCTAGAAACTAAAGGTATAAATGGTGCCTCTGGATGGAGTGAGATCCTCCAAATCACCTTCACGAACTAGACGATAATTTTGTTGCTTGGTCTCTCTATGAGGGTGCCATCTAGTGCTGAAAGCTCTCTGGACGCTTGGTTATAGGACTTGGAGATTGAAACAATAAAATACTGAACAACTTTTCTTACCGCTGACTTGCCTAGATTTGATTTGGTGTGTATCTGATTACCGTCTTCTGAATATTTGTTTTATAAGGTTTGAACCTTGCCTGAAGTGGAGCTACATGTGGATTAAAGTCCTTTTCAGCATATAATGAAAGGATTAGGGCAATCTTGTCTTCTGTAAGAAAACCATGTCTGCAATAATACTATCATAGATGTGTGTAACAAAATAAAACATGACATCTGAAAATTAAGATGAAAATCCATGGGGAAGTACAATTCCTTAATTGAATCTGAACTGGTTTAATATTTGTTTTCTGATGATACAAATTAAATTTAGAATACAATAATGAATTTGCTTCTCGATTTTTATATTTTAGTTTTTTAGTTCCATGAATAAAATCCAGATGGGTTTCATTTGGTATATTTTGCTAACCGTGGTTCAAACTGTTCCTAAAGCTTTACTGTAATATATAGGGTAAATTTTTTTCACCGTTCTTTTAAAATTTTATTGCCAACTCCGCTGCTATACTGACGTTAAACATGAGGATCTTACAGAAGTAGGAGAAAGATTTTTGGCATCTGCCTCTATCGAAGTGTGACTAAGAAGACTTGGAGCTTTATTGTAATCTTTTCAGTTGCCTTTAAAAAAACTTGTGTTTCTCATTTGCTAAGAAATAATAAAGAAAACCCCACAGGTCTGTGGTCCTTCTGTTGGTTAGCCTTTTCTGTGTCTGAACCCTTATTGCTATTTAGAAACATAGTATTGGATTTTCCTGTTTTCGGTGTTTGTCTTGCATTGTACCTAGTGGTGTTGCCCTTTGAGATGCTACGTTTGTAGCATGGGATTTAGGAGAAGGAATGAAATTAAGCTGTGATCCTCTTTTGCTATAGGAAGCTATTGTGGTTTGGAGCAATTCAGTTACTTCAGTGTATTATATTTAAATAAATTTGTAATATAACCCCCTTACATTTATTCATAAGAGTATGCTAAACCAGGAATTATTACATAAAGTAGTTTTGAATGAGATACACTTTCACATTTGGTGTTTAAAAATTCTGGTTTTTCTCCAGCTGTTTTAGTAATTATTATTTTTTTTCTTAGCTTTTAGGACAGGTAAAAGCTGCTAATTGTATTTGGCATATTTTGCTCAGTTGGGCGTTGTATTATTTGGTGATGTTTCACATAGCATCAATCAGTACTTGCTCTGAGACTATCAAATAATGAAAAATTAAGTTTTGTTTTGAAATTTTCTGTATTTAAGACGCCATGTGGTAGAGAATAAAGTGAGGAAATAAACCGACACTATAAAGGAAAAATGTTCCTTTTCTGTTACAAAGATGTGCCTTAGGATAGCTTGGTATGTGGAACCAAGCCTCAGCTGGAGTAATTTGAAGGACTAGTTTTTTGAGTGACATTGAATTATTCACACAGCTAAACACCCTTGAATGCACTTCAGTTGACTTTTTGAATATGCTGTTTGTTGGGTTTTTTTTACATGCTTAAATAATTACATGGGTTTGGGAAAACATCTCATTATTTGTGGTTTTTTCCTTGGAATAATGCATTAGGGTTTGGCTTTTTTCTGCAGTGTAGATTGAACTTGCATTATATGTTACTCACTGAAGACTTTATCCTTACAATAAAGGTATTTGGCCTCTACTGAGAAATAATTCTCACTAATTGGAATGCTTTAAGAAATTCATAATTTTGTTTGCATAATGATGTTCCGTTTGTTTTGGTGTAAATTCTTCTGAGAGATAATTTAAACAATGTTACTTACGGACTAAGAAACAAGCTCTGATAAGAAAATATTTTCACATAGTGCTAGCCAGGACTTTGGTAGTAGAGGTGAACAACAAAAGGTAAGAAACATTTTACTGTTTCAGTAAAATTGTTACCATCCTGTATATAGAGGAAAATAACGAAAAAACCCACCCGTCTGATCTGTATTTTTATAAGTATTTCTTGAAAAGAGAGGGAAGAAAATCAGAGATACTGTTAGGTATTAGTCCCGTTTGTTAAATGATCACTGTTGAATTCTTTACCTTACCTACCTAAAATTAGATACAAGGTGATGTCTAGTCAGTTTTTGCAGTGGCCACCTGCTTTTTGCTATCTTACCTTCTTTTTCCTACCAAAAAAAAAAAAAAGTTATTTAAATAACATTTTCCCATCATGGTACTTTCAGATTGAATATTAGAAGTCCTGTGCCATTGCCACTCTACTTACTCCTAACATACAGGAAAATGCACTTTCAGGATGTAAATAAAAAGTATTTTGTAGGAAATTTGGGGTTAAGTAAGAAGTTTTGTTTGTAAATTGTGCTTCAGCTTTTGACAAATAATGAGATATAAAGTCTGTAAGCTCCACAGTGTGAGAAATCCTTTAGCATTCCCAAGTATTAGGAGCAGACACCCAAATATATATGATGCTGAAGATTGGCAGGTGACACGTCTTGAAGGTCATTTTAGCAGTCTGAATGGGTAGGTTTTGCTGAGGCAAAAAATTGAGTCGTGTATAATAGACTTAGAAAGGGAAGAGAGCGCTAAATATTGAGTTGACTAGTGCTTCAATCTGAGTGAAGATTCTCAACAGGTAACATTTTTCTTAAAGTAGCAAAAGCAATTTGTAGAGGTGTAGTTCTGGTGGAGTGTAGCTGGTGCTGGTCTTCACTCCTGGCATTTTAAATTTGGTTAGAATGTTATGTCAGAATAAATCTCAACAAAATCTTCCTTTTATCTGGTTTAAGGGTCGTGTTGTGGAAAATATATCGAAAAGGTGTGGTGGGTTCCTGAGACAACTTAGTCTGAGAGGATGTCTTGGTGTTGGAGACTCCTCTTTAAAGTAAGTAAAGTCCTAGATTGAGACATCACTTATTTCCTAATGTCTGGAGCGAAAGCAATTGTTATATTTGTTTGGATTTCTAAGTACTGTCTAATGACCAAAACGAGATACTTAAGTACATACTAAGTACCTTAAAAATGACTACATGAGAAATCAGTTTGAGATCAAAGTATAGCTACTGTTATTTTCTGGAAAGAATTGAGAAATGAGAACTGTGATTTTCAGAAATGTGTCTTTTTCTTTCATAAGTATTTTCTTGATAACTCTCCATATCAAGCATGTAAAATCTTTTCAGACTTTTATTTTACTCTGGTGTCCTACAATTACAGTTTCATCAAGATTAGTAGTCAGTCAGTTCATAGTTTATCTTCTAATTTGGGCAAGAGGTAACCCTTAGCAATGGGAGGAAGAGTAAAGACTGATGGGGTTGAGTGCCTACATAATTGGGAAAGGCCTGAGATTCTCTTCAGTGTGTTACTGGTATTAACACGTGCATCCCTAGCAACTAACTGGTGTGGATGATGGTGTTTAAGGCACTTTAGGAAAGAAGATGGTTCACCTCTGAAATACAAGCAAGTTATATTGAAATTACCAAAGGAATGATAAACGCATGTGCTTTTAAGACTTTCAAAACTCCAGCATGAGAAAGGTGGCATTAGTTATCAGATACTTGTTCTGAAAGTGGCTTTTCCTATCAGGCTTTTTTGTGCCGAGTTGTTTCCAGATCCATTAGTTTTGTGGGTGATACTCATTTCTCTGTTTATACTTCTTCTACATCAACTTCTGTTTAAAAGTAGCCAATTATCTAAGGAAATACTGGCTATGTAAGTACTAAATGTTTGTGGCAGCTCTGTTAGAACATGCCCCACACATGAATCTCAGAGGCAAAGTTTGCTGTTCCTGCAAGTTATTCCAGAGTGTAGCGTCTTTCCAAGTGATTTGAAGAGTGTCTCGATTGTAAATCTCCCTCCAGTACATGAATTCTGGAATAGCTGTTTTGAGAATTGAAGTGGAAACTCTCACCAGTATAACCGCTTGCTGGGTTTTTTTCCATTGTTTTCAGTTCACACTGGAGAGCCAGGAAGTTGTTACCAGCTGAGTGTGTAGTCGGATACGTTAACCACGGCAAGCCTCCAGACAAAACTGTTTTTGTGTGTTTCCTCCACCCCTGCCAATAAAATCCATGCAGTTGGAGGAAACATGGGCATAAAAACAGTGTTCTGAAATGCAATGCAGCTGTAAATATTACTCTGCAGAGATGAAAAGAAAGTTTATGTATTTCTTCTGGGTAATTAGTGTAATGATACATACAGGCTTTTAGCAGTATAATAGCTCCAGTCAGCCTTAGAGTTCATACCCAGTAGTGCACACAGATGCATTTTAATTTTTAAAGTCATAAATAACTAATTTGCAACCCCCAGGGCTTTCCACTGGTAGTCCGATGGGCTTAGGTCCCACTTCTGTACTGCGCAGGGTACGTTCCTTTTCATTTGATGTAGGAGCGAGCTCCTTAACAAGACCTACAAAGGCTTCAGTAATGTCACGCGTGAAAACTCTCCCCAGCAGTTTAATATTTAACTGATGTCATATTTAAACCGCTCTGTTTATGCCCATAATGTTTTTAGTTAAGGCATTTGTAGCAAGTCAGTTCTGGCTTATATATGACAGAAATAAACACCTTGCTCAAGTGGTGTTTGAGAGAGGAGTAACACTTCGTTTCAGGAGTTACTCAAGACAGAAACTTGCAATAGCAGAAAGAAAAAGCAACCACTGAGACAGATGTATTTGAGATGTGCTTTGTAATTGCGCTGTGGCTTGAAGATTAAGCTTTTTGACTAAGATGGAAGGAGGCAGGGGAGAGAGCGCGCTCTAGTGACTGTAGTACAACTTGTGACATTATATTAATTCTCCAGCTTTTTTGTTGCTGTTTTAGGACCTTTGCACAGAACTGTAGAAACATCGAACACTTAAATCTAAACGGGTGCACAAAAATCACTGACAGGTAAGTCAAAGGGGTTTTTTGTTTGATGGAGAAATTTGGAAAAAGAAGTAGCTGAAGGTATTTTTAGTGTGTCTGCTGTTTTGCAGCACGTGTTACAGTCTTAGCAGATTCTGTTCCAAGCTGAAACATCTGGATCTGACATCTTGCGTAGCCATCACAAACAGCTCTTTGAAAGGCTTAAGGTAAGAAGATTCAATGTTTTGTGTTAAAGGAAAGCGTTTAAAGAGCTGTTCAACATTTAATAAAGTTTAAAAAAAACGGTGCTGAACCTTAATACTGTGTATCAGCACTGACTGTATCATATATCTAGCACTTCTTGGGTGTAGGCTACGATGTTTGTGTGTGGTCTTTTCTTGTGATTTTTCTGTGGAGGCCTGGCACAGTCCGCTGGCTGTCGTTAATTTCTAACAGTGTGTTTAATTTGGGTTTCCCACTGTTATGACTATTTCAAGGCTGGATTTAACTTTATGTATTTTTTTAATTCTCCCAGTGAGGGTTGCAGAAATCTGGAACATTTGAATCTTTCCTGGTGTGATCAGATTACGAAGGATGGTATTGAAGCACTGGTGAAAGGGTGTAGTGGACTAAAAGCTCTATTTCTTAGAGGTTGCACACAGGTACATAACTGCTTGGGTGATCCTTTAGGAATAAATTTTTATTTTGGGCTTTTGAAACCTCCATGAATTAAAAAATACCATTTTTGTTATCTTTTGTTCAATATTACAAGATGTGTGCATTCTTTGGGCTGTTTTGCTGTGCTTTTAATTTCTTGTTTCTTTTCCTATGTCTGATTTAACTGCTAAATGCAGTTAGAAGATGAAGCATTGAAACACATACAAAATCACTGTCATGAACTTGTAATCCTGAATTTGCAGTCCTGTACAGTAAGTATTTCAAGCTTCAAAAGGTACATTCTCTAAGAATCATAAACCATTTTTGGATGCTAATGAATTGATCTGCTACACACATAACTCAAATAGTACCTCTCTGCAGTCTGTAGAATTTTGTGTGGAGTAGAGGTCTTAAATGAGCTGGCTCTTTCTACAGCTGAGTGTGGATTTGGAGTATTGGGTTATTTTTAACTGTAGTAAGCTCTAGAGTAAGAACTGACTGCGTTTATTCAAATCTCATGAACTGTGTATGTGCTAAACCATGCTGTTTTACAGAGGTAGCTCTTGTTATCCCATCCATTAAGGTCAAACATTTTGGTCTATTCATAATTTTAAGGTGTCTAATTGAGCAGAAATCTTGTTCTGGGCTACAGAATTGAGAGTAAAATGTAATGGCATCGTTACTGAAAATGATTCAGAACAATCTAGGTAGCAGAAGGGCATGCTTTTTCAAAAGTAATGGAAGAACACATTCATTTGTAATGAAATGACTGGGAATCATTCAGGTACTTTTAATTCTACTTAGCAAGTACACAAAAATTACATTTGCTCTATTTTGTATTTGTTACTTTGTTATTTCTGATGTGAATGTTTAGGAATGGGAAAGATCTCCTTTTAGATTTTAAATGTATTTAAGTCACTTTTGTCTGTAAATAAGCCTTAGAAAATATTGAAATTAATTAGAATTTCAGTCTTTTCTGTCATGCAAATTTGAATAATGAAGCTGTTAGATTATTATGATTTTTTTTGCTTTTGGAAAGTTCTCCACGGTTTTATTGCTAGAAGGCATCATAAAATCTGCTTGGGCTAAAACTTTAAAATCTGTTTGACATGTTATTCCTGAATGAATGTGGCATGGAACCATTTTTTATTAAGATTGGATGAAAATTTTTGAACATAATAGATTTACTTAAAGTGTTGAACGTTTTGCAGTGTTGGGTATTATTAAAAGTTACAATAAAAAAATTGCAGAAATTAAGAACAATATGAATACAAAGCTTGAGCTTCCATGAGCCAGATGCTTATTGAAAGGGAATTTTCAGATTTTTCTATCTGAATTTAGGTGCCCACTGAAGTTGGGCACCTAAAGGTAACGGAGTGAAAGGAAGTTATTTCTTTTGGTCTGAACCACACTTAAGTATATAAGGTCAATATGTCATTTTCTCCCCTTTCACTCTTCCTTTTGCTGTCCTCCTCCTACGAAGTTCTTTTTCTGTTGTGTTTTACCTGAGAGTAATGAGATATATCAAGGCCAGCCTTTTCTGATTATTTTTGTGGAAGGCTCTCAGGAGGTCTGATGATAACCAGTTATGATCTCTTCTGCTTAAAAGGGGCATTGACATAGAAGTGTACCAGAGTTTTCCCTTGGCCAGTATGTTTGTTGTCACGTAGATATTAAGTACAAAAAACCCCCAACCCTTATGAGTGTTTTTCTCTTTGAATGTTTTGAGTTGATAGTCTTGTGTGTCCTACCTAGTTACGTGTGCTTTAAAGCTTTACTTCACAGATGTGTCCCGCTTGCTGTGGTTTAGAAGTATATTTCCAGAGCAGCCAGGCTCGTTATGATCAAAGGGCTAGCACTGATTTTTACACAGCAGGTCTCCTTGTGCTTTATATGATCCACACTTTAATTCTAGTGGCTCCGTTTTATGGACCTTGTGAAATGCCAGGCCAGCTCAGGCAGCTCTGAAATGAACTGATACTGACTCCGGAAACTACACATCTGAAAGGTGACATCTTTAGAGTATAGAAACTGGGGACTTGCAGGCGTTTTTTGAGCACTTTTCTTTCCTGAGAGGGATGTAGGCATTGAAATCACAAGCAATTTCAGAATGGAAAAAAATTCACATATAACTTGAGGGTTTTGTCCATCTCAAGCAGCAGCATAATATTTATGTAGTCCTTACCTCCAAAATAGTTCCTTTTTCCAATAACAGTGTCACAAGGTATCTCTCAAAGAGAGCAAAGCAGTTCCAGAAAATATCTTCATACCTGTAGATGATGCAGGTCGTTCTGGATCCACAAAAAGAAGGCAAGACTTCTAGATTTTTGTCTGGAATCATTTTTATGTGACAGAATGATTTGGAAATTTAAACTACTGATATTAAAAGGTGCTGGGTTGGGGGAGGAAGCATAAGGTCATCTCCTTTTGTGCTGAGCTACTGCTATTTCTCATCCTGTTTTTGTCTAGGAGAGGTAATGTTCCTGGTAATAGCCTCAGGAACATGCTATAGTAGTATTAGTGTACCTAGAGGAGTGGCTTATAAAAGCAATGTGTAGTTTCAGTTCAAAATACAGTAAAGGTCTTTGTTATCATTGGAAGAGTAATGTTACGCCAGGAAATAAAATAACCCGTTTCGCTATGAAAGATTAGTCATTCAGCAGAAAAGTTAAATTCTTGGAGTTAGGAGTGGGAGGAGGAGAAAATACTTTTTCCAGAATAGAAGACCTGTAAACAAAATAATATTTGCACACACACCCAATAACCTAGTTCCTGTTGCTATTTTGTATGCAGCTGCACTGGGGCTGTTTCTTACAGTTCCTGTTTCAGAGAGAAACCTTTTTTATTCATATTCCAAATTTAGAGTTACTTTTTTCAGAATATGTAGTACAAAACAATTTTGAGAAGTGAAAAACCTCTTTTGAGTTAAATACTTCAACTAAAGACAGCTGCATAACCTGGAGACTTTTACATTTATCTTCTGTGAAGAACAGATTATATGTAATTGTTTGCCTGTAACTCTTGCTTTGAAAATTACTTGGAGATGAAGGATTTTTACCCTTGGGTCTTACTGCTCCAGTGAAAATAGGTAGTTACATCTCTTGCTTCCAAGCTTTAAGCTCTCTTTCGCACTGTTCCTGAACTTACACAGTCACTGGAATGAAAGAACTGAACTCTGCAAACATGTAAGAAGCAAGCTGTTTCACACAGTCACAAAACGTCAAAATTATGAAGCAAAAAAAGTCAAAATTAAAAGTCAAAAGAAGTCAAAATTATGAAGCAAAAGCAAAGTGACCGAGGAAGACAAAACCAAACAACTCTCCCTCTGTGCTTCAAACTGCCTTTGAGCAGTATTTGAGATCTGTGGGAAAATACATAGTTAAGCAGCAATTGTGTGTATTTTCTTCAGTGCTATCAATGAATGTAATTTCACGACACTATTTTTTGGTCAAAAATCCACAGGTTGCCATGGTTATATACAATGTGACACTAACAGTTCAGTAGCGTGACTTGACTTTAGCCGATGACTTGATTAACGTAGTAACTTCAACCTTCTTCTGTGTTGCAGCAAATTTCAGATGAAGGCATTGTAAAAATCTGTAGAGGATGTCATAGACTTCAGTCACTCTGTGTTTCAGGCTGTAGCAACCTTACAGATGCTTCTCTCACAGCGCTTGGTCTAAACTGTCCAAGGCTGAAGTGAGTATGTCATGAACGTGTCGTGAGTATGTCGTGTTGTCACTGGCCTGATCTAAGAAACTAACTTCTGAAGCTAATCAGCTGATATCCACAGGTTTGATTTAGCTTTGTGTTGTTTGTGTTACCTTTGCCATCAAAAGAGTAAGTTAGAAGTACCATCAGAACATGAACTTGAGGGCTGGTCCTCTGCAGCCACCATGTGAATGCAGTACACTGTATATTGGAAAACCAAGAGTTAATGTATGACAAATAAAACATGTTGAACCTAGCAGTTCAATTCTGTGCTTCTAGCTAAATATTTTAGGTACTAATTACAAGCCAGAAGAAAAGAAGATATAAAGCCCATTGTTTTTTTAAAAGGTAAAAATATCTGTAGTTGTGTTGTGTCTTGTGATGTTTGTACTCTGATGTGGTTTTATGCAGTCATTTGTCTTATTAAAAAATAGCTAAATCATACCTGAATATTATATTTACAAATTTTATTAGAAATGTGTTTTTAATATGCTCTGCTGTACGTTCTGGTATTCTTAAACTCTGATATGGAGTGTGCTAATGGCTCGGCAAGCACTGAGGACTGAAATTTATGGACTATGTTTTGAGTAATAGGGGTTTGTCAGTTAAACATAATATAAACTTTTACATCGATGTAATTTGCGCTAACATGTTATGGTGGTGTTCTCAGAAGTAGGGAGAGCTTCAGCTTTTAATAATGAAGATCCATCATACAGCAGCTCTCTGCTTATAGAGACATATAATACTCCTTCTAAGGTCTAATTTTAATGTAAATTAAATCAAAACAAGGTGGTTTTGGATGACACTAAATTGCCTTTTATGACAAGACCATGCAGCTGTCACAACTTGTTATATTTCAGTCACAGATAAATGGAGGAAAGTAGATTGTAAAAATTAGTGGAAGCTACATTCAAATGCCAGCGTGCAATATGCTGCCACGCAGTACTCCTTTAGCTGATTGAGAGAAAAAGAGCTTTTGTTAGTACAGTAAACCTGTCCTTAAGACAATTCCAGAGTGACGGTCTCCTTCATGTAATGGTGTTCATACTTACAAGAGCTTATGTGTGCCCACATTTGGGGCTTAGGAGTCTTCCGACACACTTAATTGTGTTCCTTAGAAAGCTGAGCTGTTATTATGGGTCTTTTCCCACAATTTCTCTTATTCTCTCAATTCACAACTCAGATGCGGGGTAAAAAAAAAGGTCTAAAGTGCAATTAGTTGTGCAGTTCTTTCCAAGGGCAAAGAGAGGCAAGAATTCTTTCCACCTGTAGCAGGAATTGTTTTGACTTTGGTAGGGAAACTGTTAGCCTCTGTCTGTGCCACGAGGGGGAAGGCGTCTGCTGTTCTCCTTTCATGAAGAACAGTGTTCGGAAGAAAATGATCCTTTGCAGTGATTAGTGCAGAGGAGTGTGTGATGGAGGGACAGATGATACAGGATGATACAGCTGGTTACAGCTAGACTTTTGGGATCATGTATGGAAAGTACTTGATCAAAAATTTGATGGAAATCAAAGGCAAATGTAATTCCACACTTGTTTGTACCATCTGAATATTTTGATTTTGGGTACAAAAGAGAACTGTCTTGCCTCTGTTGGATGTGCTGGCTGTGTTAGGAAGCTGTGGAGTGTTTTCTATGCTGTGCTACTCTCGATTTGCTTCAGGGTCCTGGATGTGGCCTTTCTGTGAAAGTGCTGTGTTCTGCAGCTGTTGCCACTCACAAATGCCTTCTCCTTGAAAAAAAAAAAGATCCTAAGCTTTACCAGCTCCCTTCAGCTGATGCTTGTTTGGTTTTTTTCTCCCTAGGCCAAGATATAGCTATCTCCTCATCCCTTTTTGTATCTGCTCATTTAAGTACTTGATACCTTCTCTGTTTTTCTCTTTTAGTGCTTCTTAGTGTTAAAATACTGGTAGGTGTTTTGGTGAGGCTTATTGAGAAGAGCACCCATGGACCAGGAATGTCTTTTCTAGGTGGGGCTGTGAAAATTAGGATCATATTGCCTTTGACCCCACTAACGTTCTCTCCCACCTGCTGCTAATTCAACAAGGGTAGCAGGTGATATGTGCAGAAACACTCCAGGTGTGCCCAAAAGACATCTGTAGACAATGAAGACAACTGTGAGGTCTGTCTTGGAGAACATTGCTTTATACGAGTGGGGAATCCGCTCTTGGATATTATTTTGCCTCATCAGCTCCTATGCTAAGTTCTTTGTCACAAATCACTGGATGGGAAATAAAAGTCATCTGTATCTGGCAAAAAGAAGAAGCCTCTCTAAGTACAATCACTAAAACAAAGCCAAAATTAGAACTTTGCTTATTTGCATGCTGACCAGTGTCTTCCCACCTGTTTTTCATACTGAGGCCTGATTGCAGCATGTGTGTATATAGTTCACCTTTCCTTTTCTGCTCTCCTGGCTGACTGCACACCCAATTTCAGGAAAGCTAGAGCTGCTAGTCTTCCGGTTTCTTACCCCCCTGTTTCCATATTCTTCTTTGCAACCAGATGTACAGTAAGTAGCATCCTTACTGTTTTGCACAGTGTGGATATCATTCTCCCAACCTTAAAGACAGAAATGTGATGGGGTTGAAGATCTAATGGTGTTAAGTGTAGGTGGGGTAGAAAGCGAGTAATTGAAAGCAGTTAAGAAGGGTAACAAATGTGCCCTGTATCCTTTGGTTTTTTGTGGTGGTTTTTTTTTTTTTCCCTTCCTATTTGGTATGCTAGGTTATTTTCAGACTAGCTGGTAGTATTTTATGGTAGGTTGCTAACTGCCCTTGATGGAAGGGCACAAAGTTCCCAAATGTGAGGTGGGAAAGTAAATTCAGATGGCTACAACCATCCATTTGGGAAATGGTACCTGTCTTGTACCTCTCTCTTGGCTGCTTTTGAGTTTCCATCATACATCCGAACCTTGTTGAAGAATAGCACTCTGGAAGTGGATTTGAAGGGTATATCCTGTGGGGCTGCTTTCTTCTAAACTCAGCTGTGCTCTTGCTTTTGGCTTGGAGGAGACTGATCCAGCAAAGCCGTAGTCAGAGCCCCACATCCTGTGCTCTGGTGGGGTTGTATTTTTCTGATGCGCCCGGCATGGCTTTTCCCTTTGTACTTTCTCTATAAAAAGCTTTCTAATGGTCCCCTAAACCATTGAAAAGATCTAGATGCCTCGAAGTGTTACCACAGCATGAGGTTCTTTTGTCCATCTTTCCCTGCCTCTTCCTCATAGACCCCAGTATAGAAGTAGTGTTTGCTGTGGGGAGTGGGTAAGTTGCAATTAGGTTTGTGCTGCTCATTACACGATACTATGGTTTCCCCTTATTTATCTTGATACTTACACATCTTGATCCACCTGCAAAGTAAAAAGAAAACAATGGCAAAAAACCAGTTATGGGATGGAGGCCTATTCTATGGACTAGCACTGCTCTTTGGGGCAGTTGACCTGTGTTTGTCAGTGCTCCTTCCCAGTACCTCTCAGAAGAGTGTTAGATTTATATTTCCAGAACACTGTTACTTTCTTTAAGGCTGTGTTGGTGTAGCTTATGGTTCTTACTGTGGGCTTGGAGAATTTAAGCTCCTTGCTTTCTGGTAATTTGCTTCACTGTGCTTCATGTGGAACCTGTGAGTGAATTTCTAGTAAGCAGTGTCTCAGTTTTGTGGCTTCTCAACATCCTGTGTTTAGATAACAGGTTTTAGATGCAGGCTTCATCTGCATTTTTCTTAACTCGGGGTTTATTCTCCCATATCTTTCCTCAGATAATGCTTAAGAAAACCTGAGCGTTACACTGTCTTACTGAAACAAGACATCAAACTGCCTATAATTATGTATAATTTATTTTCCACTAAATGTTGAGAAGATTTGAGGATTGTACTTAATCTGTTCTGTGACTATCAGAAGATTCTAATAAGCTGCATCAGAGCTTTTTAATTACAAATTACTGTGAAAAATAGGCATAGATATACATTTGCTATTGGGAGCTTTAAGTCGCAGAAGGCAGATTTGTATCTCAAATGCATTTGCTTTTCTCTCTATTAATGTTTTCTTTAACATTTAAAACTTTTCCAGGATTTTGGAAGCTGCAAGATGTTCACATCTTACAGATGCTGGTTTTACGCTTTTAGCCCGGGTAAGGGTCATTTCAGAAGTTTAGAGCTCACCTTGTTTTCATTGCTGTTGAGCAGCTGTGAATTGAGGTAGTCCTGCTGGGAAGGAATACGAGAAAAAGAAAAATAAAGTAGGAAGAACCCAGTGGAGGAGGGGACAAAAAGTGATTTTATTTCTGGATCATGGTTAGAGCTGCAACTTGATCTATTTTGCCATCTATCATTGCATTTTTCATCTTTTTTCTGCTCTTTTCGATTGAGATTTATTAGCTTAACATAACTCTAAACTTGTGTTATGTATTCTAGCCAAATCTCCCCATAAAGATCACACATACCCGTGTGATATTTACACCCCAAAAATCACCATATAATAGATTAATCTGAGCATACCTTTAAGTTACAAAAATACTTACATTATACATTATAAACTACAAGTACTTGTGCCCAGATTCATGCTGTAAATATGTAAAGTAAGCATATTGATGGTATCAGATGCTTCAAGTTATAAGCATTTGCTGGTTTAGGAAATCTCAACACAAAAATAATACTTTGAACAGGATTCATTAATGCTGCTGATATTTAGTATGAACGAAAGGGGGTTTTTTATGCCCCAGTGGTTAAACAGAGTGCTTTTCTAATCATTCAGCCTTGGGCTTTCGGTAGCCACCTCAAGCCTGCTTTTGGGAGCTGCAAGTTAAACCATTGCTTCTTATGCCCGTAAAAAAGGGGTTGGGGTTTGGGCTGAGCCGTGGCACCGTGTGGTCTGCTGCGAGGTCACAAGATTACATCATTCTCTTATAATTAGCCATGATCGGATATTGAAAACGCTTCTAAAAGCTTGCTCGGGATCTCTCGGATTAGTGGGAAAATTGCTTGTGTAAATGTGAATTGCTGCTTTCTCCCAGCCTTAAAGTGGACCCTATTTTAAGATTTTCAACATTTCATTAGCAAAGCAAATTGCTTTTAAGGCTCCTTTCTAATACATGACGGTGAAGAGAGATGTTCCGTGGGCTTAAGTGTGTTTCTGGTTAGTTTGGTGCGAGCTGATGCAGGCGGCAGAGGATCAGTGAGCTCCAGTGCACAGGCTGGAAATGCTGTACCTTGGAACTGAAATTGACCCCAAAAGAGGGAAGGGAAGCAGGGGCGGGTGGGTGCTGATACATGCCGTTCAAACCTTACAGGGCAAGAAGGAATTGTTTCGCTCAGTAAGAGAAATGCTGAAATGTAGAGGTTTGGGAGAGGGGTGGTGTATTGCTCGTGGACTATTTTTAATATTTTTTTACCATTTTTTGCCCTTAGGTGTTCAAATACTTGAAGGGATTTAGGTCTCAATTTGCTCTTGGAAGCTGTGCTATCCTTTATTACTAGCCCTGTGCATGATTTTATGTCTGTGTGTTGGTTTATTTCATCTTTTGTTTATCTGCTTGGGGTTTTTTTTGTTTATTTTAGAATTGCCATGAGCTGGAGAAGATGGACTTGGAAGAGTGTGTTCTGGTGAGATTTAATATCACAAGGAATATTGAACGTCCAGTGTAAGAATGCAGTGCATTAGCACTTCCAGTTAGATTTGCTTTATTTGTTTACTAATAGTGTAAATAGTAGTAACTAAAAATAATTATTGGGAAGTTCTATAGAGGGAAATACTTGAAAAGTAACAGGTGATTGGGTGTTTTCCACAAATAACAGAACTTTCATCTGGTAGAGGAAGACACCTTACTTGAGGGTTGACTCTCCTCCTGTCTGTTGCTTATGGTTGGTTGTTTGGTTTCTTTTATTTCTAGATAACCGACAGCACATTGATACAACTTTCTATACACTGTCCTAAGCTACAAGCATTGGTAAGTTTAACTCTTTGTTTGTGAACTTTAATACATCCCCCAAAACCACATACATACATAGCTCCTGCCATACAAAAACAGGCTGTTCACTCTCTATCTGGAAAGAGTTCCTGAAGTAGTATGATACTATGCAAGTATATGTTTTGTAAGTACTCTAAAAGAAGATTACTCCTAAAACATTTACATGCATCGTGTGATAAAAAAAATATTACCAAATCAGTGATTCATAACCAGAAAGCTTGTATTTCCTTCATATTTGATTAGGTAGTTCAACTTGCACTACTCAGATCCTTTATAGATACTCTTAAGTGTTCACTAATGATTTTCTTAGGCAACGTGACACTGCACATGAAATATTGAATAAACAAAACCACCCAGTGAAGATAAATGTTATCACTCTGTAATGAGTTTTACACACAAGCAGTTTTTCCCAAGGACTACATTTACATAGTAAATTATGGAAGGGTTTTTTTGGCCTAGACTTTTGAACGTAATTGGTGAGGATTGAGATGCCTTCAGCGGGGTACCCTGCTTACTGTAGTGCAAAGAACTGCTTTCTGGGCAGGGATTGCTTAGATTTTTCAGAACATCACAACCAATTTCAGCTGACATAAATTTGGCTGTTCTTCAGTCAGGGTACTACAAAATCACTAGCGCTTCCGTATTTGGGGCCAGTTGTCCCATAAATGTAGATATGCTATATATACCGCTTCAGATCTACATGAGACAACAGTGTCTTCATAATCTGTTCTTAGATGGGATTAAAGGAAGGCTTGCTGCTTCATTAATAAAATTGTGTTATGATTAGTGTTACTCAGTGTTACTAAGGTAGCAACGAGAGGAGAGATGGCTTTGAAAAAGGAGCCTGTTCGATATTTTTTTATTGTTGTTGGTTTTTAGTTTTGCTTATTAATTGTCCAACTTTATTTCTGTACCGTAATTCTTAATGTGAAACCAAACAAGAGTTGTCAGGAGATGTGGAGCCATTTATATGGGACGCTTTCTGTTCTTCTGCAATGTATGTGTTTTGTTATTGTAATCTCAAATGTAACCAGTACTTGCAAGAGATCTTTTGTACCAGTTCTGCTAGTGCTTCACCAGCAATACCGTAAGACCTCATAATTTCAAAGTATTTTTCTGAAACTGTTCCTGTTTGCTGGCCTTTGTGTGTTGGCCCACAGACGTGGAAGTGTGGCATTGGTAAAATAACATAGCTTTTCTAAGTGAGCCAGAAAAATGGATTTTTTTGTTAATATGTATATCCTTTGTGTAGGAGGGATACATACTCAAAGACTGTGAGTGAACAGTGATGGTGGAGAATCACAGGGAAAGAAAAAACAGACTTGAAGGTGCCAAATACCATAAATCATGTACTGTTGATGGTTCTGTAAATTCTTGTGTGGCTGTGCTTTAGCATATGTTGAGGTATATTTGGAGTTTAAACAAATATTTTGAAGTTATGGAAATCTACTTTGAATTTGTTTCTTGGTGTTTGGAGACTCAGTAGACAGTGGAAATAAGCAAAAGCACTGTTAGACCAATTATAAGCAGCTGCTACGTCTTTGTCAGTATGAGGGTACTCAAATGCTTTACTATTTGCTGGACTTAAGAAGTCATTTCTGGTGAAAGTGCTTAACATTTGTACATTCAGATCATTAGAGAAACTGTGAAATATTCCTGGAGATGAGAAGGCAGTCAAATTCTTCAGTTATGTTGATCATACTGTTTCTTACTGTCACCATATATCATGCCATGTTTGATTTATACGCAGCATTTAGTATGTACTGAGAAAAAAAAGAATTTTACCATATCTTTTTGCTTTAAAGACTTCAAGTAATTATCTTAATCAGTTCCGTGTTACCAACACTAACAGGCTCATGAAGTCAGAAGAGTCATTTAATACAAAGTATGTCTCATTTGCTGTATTTGATTTACAAAGTTCTGCAAACTCGGCTGTACGTCCTGTATTGTCCTTTCAGTACCAAACACAGTGTCTCAGGAAAGCTGATTTTATAAGCTGCTTACTTCCTGGGATGGAAAACTCTTAATTAGCCAGCAGGCTGCTGCCGTAGTCAACAGCTTCACATAACCTCCTGTCCTTCCTTGAAACAGCAGGTCTATTATTCATGTTCTTTAACCCTCCAACTGCTGATTGTTTCCAGGCTGCGAGCCAAATCAAATCCTCAGAACATGTACATGAGAAAGTAGGTATAGTGGGAGAGAACTTCAGTTCTCTCTGTCGTAGACTTGCAGAATGTAAATACGTCGTAAGATAAAGCACTATTGGTTGGGACGATAGCTTCATTTCTGTTGGCTTTTGGGGATGGTAGGCACTGGTTGCTTGGAGTGACTGCCAGCTGCTCACAGATGGTGAGTGAGTAAAACTGGACCAGCTGGAGCAGAAGGGAAGGTGCTGGGGTGGCTCTCCAGCAGACTGGAGGGGAGTTGCAGACCTGCCTCCCAACCTTTTCTCTGGTTACTTGTTCATCCTGATGAGCAAAGCAGAAATACAAGTTGAGGGACAAGTTGTTCTAAAAGGCAGGACAGACCTCGTGTCTCTGGTAGCAGGCAAGAGGTGCTCGTGACTCAAGCTGAGGTAAAATAAGGGTAAGGCTGGTAGTCCTTCAGCTTCCTCGTCGGGCTGAAATAAAAGAAGGTAGATGTGATGTACCGAGAGAAGGGAAGGGTTACACGTTTGATTCAGATGATGGCCAGGAGGTACCTTTGGGCACTAGTTAGCTTGCGTGAGTTAAAAAGCTTTTTTGGATTGCTGCAAGCGTTTCTTCATCAGATGCTGTCTGAAAAACACTTGTGCCAAGAAAACTCTGCTTCAAATCCACCAACCATTAGACTTAGATACAAGTACAGGCAAGAGACAGGGCTGAGCATAAAGCAAGGAACTAGCCCAGAGCGAGAGGAGTAAGAGCTCGCAGATCCGGCACATTTCTGTGCAGAAGACTGGAGAGCATTCATTTCACTGGTGACAAAGAGTGTTTTTTAAGCCTCCTTTGAGGAAAGTCTGTTTCCTGTTGTTGTCATCATCATTGCTTCTCCAAGTCATGAATTCCCTAAAGGAACCAGGAAATTGCTTTACATAGTGCTACTGCCTGAGACGCTGCAACTTTTTCCATGCTCTTTAAATTCAAGGGAGTGAAAAAAAATATGTTGAAGAGGATCAGAATTTTGTAGTTTGTTATGCTGACTGTTGCAGAAAAGACCTGCTCCTGCAGCTGCACAGGATGTTTATTACTCCTTGTATGTACAGCCCGAGGTGTTAAGCACTCGTGGGTTTCTGAAATCATGATTTGGCAAATCAATCTAGTCTGATTGTTCTTTACCTCTGTGGACTTGCACAGGCTTGGTCCTAATAGTATGTATGAAAACTTGGTAGCTGTGAAAGGGTACCTCCTGTCAGTAGATCCTCAGCTATTCCTCTATGTTCTTGATCAGCCTTTAAATTTGTCTCCTGTTTCTGGCATGGCACGTGTGCTGTTTGCACCCATCGTAGTGGGTAGCGGTGGTGCATGACAATCAGGACAGAATTCCCACCTTCACAGGGAGCAAAAAGTCCTGAGGAGTTTTGCCAGTGACGCGTGTTTTGGTACGCTGCTTGGTTTGAAATGAAGTTAAAGTACAGCTCTTCTTTTGTTAAGTAGAGTTGTGTCCTTTGTTTCTCATCCGGATTTCAGCTGTATGCTCTTTCTTACGGTTTAACCACTAGAATGAAGGAGGCTGAAGAGGATTTCCAATGTTTAGAGAATAGAGTAAGTTAGGACTGCATGACGTCATGAACTCTTTGCCTCTCTGTTTTAGAGCTTATCTCACTGTGAATTGATCACTGATGATGGGATTCTTCACCTGAGCAACAGCACGTGTGGTCACGAGAGGCTGCAGGTACTGGAGCTTGATAACTGTCTTCTTATCACCGATGTGACTCTGGAACACCTGGAGAACTGCCACAACTTGGAGAGAATCGAGCTGTACGACTGTCAGCAGGTCACGCGAGCTGGAATCAAACGAATCAGAGTACGTGTTTGCTGACTTGTTCCGGTGGGAATGGCCAGGCCCTTGATAACTGCTTGCATTGTATGAGTCCAGCAGATGTGCCAGGCAAGGGAGGGTGGAATAACAAAGTCTGACTATTGTTTTGTTAGGTCCCCATCCCTAAGGACTAAACGGAGCTTCTCTGAATGAGCAGTAATAATTGTCTGATTCTGTTTATAACTCATGGCACTTCTGCTGTTGGAATGATGAGTGCTTTCTAGATTTTGTTGAAATGCAGGCTTTTATGCTTTTAGGAGCATATTAGTGGCATTCTTTAACTCTCCTAAAATATACAGAGGCAATAGGGAAACATCTGTTTCTGGAGGTTTCGGTTAACGGGCTGTAAGGCCCCATTACGTCCCCCATTAGGTCAGGGACCACCTACCTCGGGGGGCAGCATTTTAGCCTGTTAAACTGGTCTGCACCTTCATGTCCCAGATTTGTTTCCAAGCCCTTTTGCAATTAGAAAGCTCATCCAATCCTACTCGGGCATTGGAATAGGCTGCCCAGGGAGGTGGCTGAGTCACCATCCCTGGATGTGTTTAAGAGACGATTAGATGTGGTGTTGGGGAATATGGTGTAGGGAAGGACTCTGTAGAGTAGGGTAGATGGTTGGACTCGATGACCCCAAGGGTCTTTTCCAACCTAGACAGTTCTATGATTCTATGATGGTGACTCCTGAGGGCAGATGCCCCGTTCTATTCCGTGCTGCTTCCCAGGATGAAAGCAGTAGGCAACATGGGAGACAAGAGACGGACAAGTCTGTTCTTCAGTAGCCAGGGGTCTGTCTCTCCCCCGCAGCAGAACATGCACCTCCCTCGACAGGAGCTCTGGGGGCTGGTGAGTGCTTTATTGGGAACCAAGTGGGAGCCCCGTGCAGGTGAGCACCCAGACATTAGAGTGCCATAGCCAGATGGGACATGAGAATGACATGTCAGGAGAAGACAGCGCGGGTAGTATCAAACTTATCAAGCTGTTTTCTTTTTAGCTATAACCTTAATGATAGCTGACTTGGCAGCAATGGAGGTGTACCGCTTCTTTTTTTTTAACTAGTTATGTTTATTTCTCACCTATTATAACGCAGACTTTTCATCCACAGGCTCATCTACCTCACGTGAAGGTTCATGCTTACTTTGCTCCAGTAACTCCCCCTCCGTCGGTGGGGGGGGGCGGGCAGCGCCTCTGCAGATGCTGCATTATCCTCTGACAGTACGTGTGCCACCACACACACAGAATTCCCTTCTTGTTGGTGAAGAGAAGAACGGGACTGCGCCTCGGCGGGAGGAGTCGGTTTCCTGACAGTCCTCACGGTGGTGTTTGGTCATCCAGTTTTGTGACAAGAAAAGCGGTTTTTTTCCAGGTAAAAAAAAAAAAAAACAAACCACAAAAAAAACCCCAAACCTTAACGTAATGTGCAGCTGTGGATTAAGTTGGTGATGCTTCGGTTTGTATTAGTAACTCCTTCCTTCTGTTGTTGGCATGAGAAGTACCGTGTAAAAAATGTGGGGGGCGTTTCAGCGTAGCAGCTACTTGGTGACAAGGTCACTGAGCTTGGAAGTTAATTTGCATTTGTGTGAAGTTGTAACCCAAGGTGGGGCTCCAGCCCCTCACACCGAGGGACCGAACCTGCCTGTTCTGTAACATACACCACGGATCCAGCACCAGGTTTAAGGACAAATCAGCTTTAGCAGATGTTGACCAAAAAATGCAAGGTAACCATGCAAAACAGCTTCTACTTTTTTCATGATTCAGCTTCATATTTAATTACGTAAACAGGACATAATAGGTAATGTCAAAAGGTAAGATAGTACCTCCAGATAACTGTAAGCTTTCCGAGTTTTTTGAACTTGGTTCAGTTGAACTCTGTGTTAGTATACAGCTTGCCCGTCACCGAAGCAGGTTTGATGCCCGATGCCATGGGCCTGTAAAAGGGGTAAGAAATCCCCTGCGACATGGTGCTCAGCGTAAGGCGCGGCGCAGTCCCCGGGGGAAGGAGGCAGCGGGCGTAGGAGGAGGGGTGTGTTACTCCTGCTTGGCCAGAGGTGACTCGATTGCAGGGAGTGCTGGGATGGAGCCAGGGGGTTCAAGTCCAAGTGTTTGTCCCGCCCGGGTTAGGGAGATGTGCAAATAAATCCCTAGGCGGGAGGTGAACCAAACCAAACCTGTCGTGTTCAAAGGTAGAAAGACAAACTGCTCACATTTGGGTTATTTAAGAAGCTGTCAACTTCTGAATGATAATAATAATAAAAAAATCTGTGTATTAACTCTTAAGGCCATGCTTTCATCCTTAGTTTTTCAGTGCTAGAGGGTTAGATAAACTTTTTTTTATATTAAGCAAGTTAATTATCTATCTGAGATAAAACTACTCAGCAGTTCAGAAAGCTTTTTTTGTGTAAGATTGATTGTGTGTGTGTATGTTTTAAGAGTTCAGGGCCTGTGTGTTTACTGAAAATCAATAGAAATACTGGCTTAAAAAGCAGTTGGAGAAGCTACTGCTGGAGAGTACTGCAATTTCCCCAAAAAAATTTTAAGCTACTTTTTCAAAGTGAGACCATTAAGAGACTTTTCTGGGACAACAGGTGGCTGTAACTTTGCTCATGCTTCAATGGGGACACTCAATTCAGATCTCAACCTGAAGGATAAATTCCAGGCTGGAGTGCGGTACGTGGATTTCTTCGCTACTACAAAATCAGGCAACGAGGGCTTGTTTTGCACAGCAGCGGAGGAGGGTCGGTACCATCATGCTTAAGAGCTTCATTAAGATAGTGCCACAATAGAGAGTTTTAAGCAGATTTTATTCTCAACTGTACCAGGAAAGTCATCGGTACCGGTATGTCCAGTGTGTTGCCTTTTGTTGGCTCATTTTTTTTTTTCTAAGAACATAATGAACCTTGTAAGTCTATCGCATTAAAGATGTACAAAACCAAATGGAACCTACTCTGATATAGGACACTAAAATAAACAATCAGCTGATGTCAAATTTGAATTTGTTTCAATTATTTCAAATTTAACTCTGTTTTCCATTAGAAGCAGGAGATCTGTGCGTGCTGCGTGTGTTGGGTGCAGGATAAACCACGGAGTTGGACTGCGCTTCCATTGCTTACCTTTACCCGCCACTTTCTAGGGTAGGTTCTCGCAGGTAATATAATCTTAACACCAGAAACATCTCTGATGTGGGGGAGGGAAAAGGAAGTAAACAAAAAGAAAAGCACATTTACAAAATTATTGAAAAACATTTATTATACTTAAATTGAAATGTGTACATCTTATTAAAAAACAAAAGCAATTTGCTGGTGCCATAATTTAATTCCAATTTCAAGTGAGCTGGACAAACTACTGTACAACTTTCAATATTCTTTAAAATTAGGTATTTGGATACTTTCCAATCAAGGATTTTTCCACTTTTTTTATAAAACATTTGGATTTGAATATGGTGTGAGCTGAAAAGACACAGGTGTCAATTCAAGAAAGTACAAGGACCAAACAATACCCAAAGATGAACAACTTATAGGCAGAAATGTTTAGGTACGTAGTAAAATTTTACTTTCAGTGCAGAAAAAAAAAAAAGGAAAAAAACTCTAGCGTTGATGAATTTAAATTTTCAAAATGCTACAGCTTTAAGAAGCTTTTCTGCTAAGCACTTGAGACAGTTATGAAAAGAGGGAATGAAAAAATCAAAATTGCTTTTTTTTTTACATGCTGTAGCAGTTGTTTACATTGAACCCTGCAGCATAAAAAGCAAACTGTTCCCAAGCGTTTTAAGCCGGAGATCCAGGTGGAACTTGTCAAAGGCAAAAAAAAAATATCAAACCAGCTATGAAACTGTCACTTCATACCTTTCGGAATATTCCCCTCTAAGTACCTAACTAGTCGAAACTTAATGTTAACGTAGGAAATGCTGAGCCATGTCTTTACAAGAAATATCCAAACTATTGAAAAAGCACATTTTGCTGTTTCAAAGAAAAGTAACTATTTGGTCATATGGAAGAGGCACTGTAGCTGTTGTACAGTCCGGATCGGAGGGCGAAGAAAGGGCAACAGAAAAGGTGAGCTACTTGTCCATAACAGCAACTACGTAAATGGTGTATATTTAGTGTTTCTTAAGCAATTCAGTTGATGTTGCTGAAAGCAATGACAGCCCCGTGGTGCCAGTGGGTCGTCGTCCCTCATCAGCATAATTCCACTAACTCAGAAAAAATCCACCTCTCACTGCTAGTATTTTTAAAAACCCACAATTTTACAAGCAAAGAGTTAAACTGCAGCAGTGCTCCGCAGAGAACCTAGGAAACTAAACATAAAGGATGCATAGGCAATTATTTTCCATTAAATTTGTTAAAGCAAAACACAATTACTTGGTACCCCAGAGGATTTACATTAATCCCTCCGGTAAGGTACTACTGATAATGCAGTTTGCTGCATGCATATATTGCATCTGTCTAGGGCTTCTTCAAAGCCCTGTTCTGGCATTTACACTTCTTACATACACTCTTATACACAATTTACACGGGAAGCTGTTTTGACAGCTTTACTCTCAAAGACCCGACAACCTGATCACTATCAGCTTTAACTACTCATCTCCACACAGATTAATATGTGCTCTGCTAACATCAAAAAAATAAAACCAGCGTAAGGTACAAGCAAGTAATAGACAAACTGGCACAGAAAGGTAAATGCCCCCAAATAAGTTTACATTCATCTCCAACTGGATACAGGTGACAGAGAAGCACCAGAGCTTCGCTTCTACAAACTGTATCTACTGGCCATAATTTGCCTTATTTTCAGTAAAGGGCAAGCACCTTTGCTTACATTGTCTTCCATGCCTGTACGTCAGCTGTCATGGCATTATACCTCTCATGAGGACACTTAGCTATGGCAGTGATAAGAAAGTTCACCTATCAAACAGCTCATTAGAAAGGTGATTTTTTTTTTCTTTGTGTTTTCAATATGAAACATCTTATACGGTGAAGTTAGATCCGAATGGTTTGGATGATCTTCCTAATCTTTAGGCAGGACTGCGTTCTGCGTTGGAGGAGCAGTCTAGCAATCGTCTGACATCACTTCAAAATTATATGGAAGCCTTCACCATTTTCAGCTGCAAAAGAAAAAAAATGTCAGTCTTTCGTAAATAGAACCATAAACATGAACCAGTGCACCACAACATCCAAGTATGGACTTGTTTTTTACTGGGTAGAAGCGGTTCATTACTGCTACTACATCTTCAACTTGAAAGGTGGAATCTCAGTAACCTGCTACTCAGACTAAACGCCTGAATAACTAACTTTATCTCTGGACTCCCCCTATTCCACATTAAAAACCATTTCATTTGACAGTTGGTATCACAGAAAGTAACTCCTACCAGACCAGTATAAATCCTTACTGTATATTTTTAATCATCTCTTTGGTGATGGTCAGCCTTAAACCAGAAAGCCAAATAATACACTTAAAAAAACCCCAAACCCTGTGGTTTTACGCTCAGCAGCTGCTCAGCAGTTCCAGTGCAAGGCTCAACTCCTGAGACAGCCGGGTCCCTGACACTCACTAACCCCCTCAATGGGTTCATACCGCACACCCCAACTCCTTTCAAGTTCAGCTGCTGACCAAGAGAAGCCAACTTTAAAAATACAGTTCATCTACAGCAAAACCATAGCTTTTAAAAAGGTCCTCCAAGGGCTGAAGCAAAAATATTGTGATTGAAGATCCAATTAGAAATTGCTTAAGTTTTGACAGTTTCTGTAGGTAAAATTTGCACCAGTGCTGCACTGGTTCTGAACTGGAAGCCTGGAGAAAGGCTGAGGAGCTACACAGAGCCTGGAGGAGAGGAGGAACTGGGAGATGCTGGGGTCTTGCCCGTCACCTTCACTGGAACTGCCGCTGCTCTGCCTGGGGACGCTTCACCAGACTTCCTCTAAAAGTGCTTTAAGGAAGGCTCCTTGGTGCAATAAACAATTATGTTTGTAACTGTCAGAAAAGACACCGTACCTTTTATTGTGGTGAATAAGAAACAACTCTCGTCTTGAAAGTTTTGAACCATCTACAAAAAAGAAAAAAAGGTTTTGAAACCCTCCTGAGCGTGACCGATACCAGAAATAAATACATCAGATATTAAACACATTTTTTTACAAAACTGCATATTTTGATTTTCTTCAGCAAGTGTTCAAAGGTGACAAGCATATACCATATCAAATTAAAATACATTACTGTCAAAATACTTCTTGTTAATCAAGTGACAGGCAGTGGGGAGCCTGTTACTGTAGGCTGTGGTTTTGGAGCTCTTAATACGTGTAGCAGATGCTCGAGTAAACTGCGTTCAATCCTATTTAAACACTCCCTGCCTCTAGGGATGTACACTGAGTAATTACTGCAGCATCTCAGAAGTATAGAGACCAGCTGGTTTTTCTCTTCTCACAATCAGAATTTAGGTAGCAAAAGAGCAACAGTTAAACTCCTTATTTTAATGTAAGGGAAAAAAATACTATAATAATCAGAAAATACTAGTTTCCATTATCAAACAGAAAAAAAAAGTAATGAAGCAAGCATGAGACAATCCCCCATTCTATTTAATTCATAAATAACATTTGTCAAGAAGATAAAATTTCCGTTACCTGATCACTAACAAGAATGTGGATGCCTGTGGGACCCTGTCTGTAAACCTGGTTGATCTGATGCAAAGGGATATTAAATGCCAAAGCAAGCTTGCGCGTGACTTCTGAGGCTGCCATTTCTTCTAAGTAGATTGCATGATAAACTAGAAGAAAAAGAAAAAAAAATGCATTTCAATAAGTGGAATACTAATTTGTAATAAGTAAGTACATGAAAAAAATCTGAATTTGTTTATACCCCAGCTTTAAAAAAATTTAAAAGCTAGAAACTTTTTCTTTCCTCTCGCCCTGTTCTCACTAAGAAGCATGAACTGCCAGGGCTTTGCTCTCCAGGCAGAGTCCTAAGCACCTCCCTGACACGGGGGAGGAGTCCCTCTGAAGGCAACTTCCACAGTTTTCCCTGTATCCTGCACAAAAAGGCACAGTCCTGCCAAGCAGACGGAAACAGATCATTAAAGTCACCTAAAGATGACTTTGGAAGTAGCTTTGGACCACCTCTGACTCGCACCACTGCACTGTTGCTTTAAATAGGGATGTAGATTATATTTTTTTTGCTAAAGAAAGTTTTTTTTCAAATGTCTGAATTATTCAAAGTTTCCTACAGATCATCTCAGAGCTGAAGGGCGGCAAGGGGGGAAATAGTGTTCTGTTTGTTTGTGGTGGTGTAAGACAGAGAAGCTGTTTGGTTTGATGCTGTCTTTACAGCTCCCTAGCTTTATTTATAGCGCCAGAAGCCCTTGGCAGCTTCCTGTTTGCACGTTCTTCTGTCCCAAAGCAAAGACTGAAGATACCCAGAGAGAAAACATGCATTTGACAGAGATGGTATCTTAGCTACAGAGCCACCCCCACCTCAATTCTTGCATGAAAAATACAAAGATTTCAGCTGGTTGGGGGAGCCAGGTCTCTTCCCTCAAAGCCAAGAGCAAGAAAAGGATCATTTCAAACAGCTCCATTCTCTTAATTGTAACACTGACATGAATTTACAATTAAATATTAAGTTGCCATCAGTGTTGAAGTAACAGCTGTCTCTCAAGAAAATAATACCAAACTCAGGAGCCCGTACACTGTGTGGCTGCTTTTCTGTTCAAGCTCCCTCAGTTTTAGTTCAGTTGCAGAGACAATGACAGCAGAACCTAACTGAAAATAGGAACAAATCCAAGTGTTTTATTCGCACGTAGCTTTTACGTGCCACCTGCATTCCTCTGGTTAATACCTTGGCTGTAACAACATAGCACAGCTAGTTTGAGAGCTCATTAATTAATTACCATGTAACTACAATTAGCTTTATCAGTGGATGGAAAAAAAAAATATCCATGACTAAACCTGGAGAGGTTTTATGGTTCTGTTCATCCTGTGCAGTGTCACAACAGCGATGTTGTTCTGAACACAACTTCCTAGGGTTTCTCTGCACACCAGAGAGAGAAATTCAGCCTCTTCCCTGTTCTTTTTTTCCTCCCATCTATATTTTAAGACTTTTTAAGACTCGGAGCTGTTGTGGCAAGAGACCCCCTGTGCACCTTACCGTATATTGCACCATTGCTGCTGTCGCCGTTGCCTGCGTCTTGTCGTTCCAGTTGTATGCTCCTTAATGGCTCCTGACAGACATAGATTGTTAAACGGGGCCTGACAGACCTGCAATTCAAACAAAACACTCATCAGACAAAGAGTTACTCGCTCTGGAAATAGGGAAACCGGTGTGCCACGAGTGCAGATTTGTTGTGCCTCACAGTACACTTCAAACGTTTTCTTTCATGGACCAAAAAAAAAATAATAATATAATGGTAAGTGGTCTCTCAGATACCACAGCATTTTAACAACATTTCAATCAATTCTGAATTCATCCGGAACTTGATGGAATCTTGGAAGAAAACTACTGAGTGACAACGACAATTCTTGTAAAGGTCAATGGCAGCAAACCCCCGTTTCAGCCAGAATGGGCTCCGCCAGTGGGGATGCAGCCCGTGTCAGCACACGGCATTCCTAACCTCAAACCCAGCTGTTTTCAACAACCAGTGCCCAAACACACTGGTACCAGTTGGAGCCCACCGCTGAACTCACCAGTGCCTGCGTCTCATCCGGGGTCTGCCCTGAAGCCGGGCGCAGGAGGCTCTTCCTTAAACACAAGCCCTGCCAGCTCCCGGGACAGCTCCCACATGGAGGCCCAGCCTGACACCCCCCTCCCAGACCCCCCAGTTCTACCCACGGGGGATTCCGGCAACTGAGAGAACGAAACCACCTGGCACTCAGCCCTTACCTGGATTTCAGTGCATTATAGAGCCGAATCCCATCGGCCGGACCACAGATTTGTACCAGATCTTCTCTCGTCAGCTTTAATAAATCAGCACCTGGAGAAAACACACGAGGATTTTACCAAGATTACTTTAGAACACCTGTACTTTTTAAAATAAATTGTATGTTCATTTAGACTGGGAATAACAAACTCCATCATTACAAAAATGGAATCCTGCACACACAAACAAGCAAGTAAAATTTAGAGTGGGCACCAGCCAGCACTAAGGAAAAATGACCAATTTTCCAAAGGTGGTTGGTTTCCCTTGATGGTGTTCACATCTTCATGGGCACACAATGGCTGTAGAGACTGGCCTAGATCCAGGCAGTGGTGTAAATGACTTAAAAGTTTTAATTGACACCTGGGTTGGTGTATTTTAAGCACGTGCAAAATCCAGAGCAAAGATATCTGATGGTTTCTTGCTCAACGAATCACCCCAGGCATTCAACTAATACATCTATGCTCTGTGCACATCAGTTATTACAGTGCACTCATCTCCAGAAGATGCTGGTAAAGGCTGGTGTAACTCAGCACTGCGGTCAAATCAGAACATGAGCAGCCTCTGGGGAGAATCCCGGTTGTGAGACACTTCCATCCAAAAGCAGGTTTGATTTAATTATTTTTTTTTAAAATGATCCTGGGAATAAGTGATCTGTGAAAACTAGTGCTTCCCAGAACATCTAGCAAATGAAGCTTCAATAAAAGATCTTACGCAGATGTAAAACAAAAGGGAAGGAAGCACACTGCTTGGAACCAGCGCGGCTGTCAACAAAAGGAAACAACAGTCTGAAAAATCAGTCACTGGAAGAGATGAGTGGGAGGGCGGGGGAGAATATTTTCTCCATGAAAATACTCCACAGACAATCTAGGAACGCACAAGTAGAAGCCAGAGAAAATTATCTGTCATCACACCCCTGAAGTACTGTAATAAAAAAACCCTACTGCACCTGAAGAAGTGTAATTAAAAGCTACACTACACTCCGGCTTCAAAGACAATCAGCCAGCTTGCATTTGACTTCTATAAGCATATAAAGATAATAATGAAAAAGGAGAAGTGCTTTAAAAGTTTTCCAAGGGTCTTTGTCAGAAATTTGGTACCACACTTTACCAAGGAAGCTTCGCCATCACGATACACAACAAGCACAGAACAAAAACCTCCATTTCCAACACTGCAAGGGTTGACTGTAAAACATTGCACTTTTCCATTAGGTCCATGGTATTTAAAATAAATTTTTATTATATTGCTATATTATTATTAGCAGTAGCTTACAAAATTGTACTTACTGCCGCTCATATTAATGTCACCAGAACTATACACAAATAATTTTTATCAACACCATGTGTCCATATGGTTTGCTGAGCAAGGTACTGCGAGATACTGGCTCATGCATCAGTGAGATTGCACTCCCTAATGATTCCATTCGCTAATGATTCCTTTCTTAGGGTTGGATGACACCTTCACAGCTTGTTCAAAAAGGCTAAATGTGAGCTTATTTCTCAGAACCTGTAAATCCTAGCAGAAAGCAGGATGAATTTAAGGCAGAAAACATTAGGCAGAAAACACTAGGCAGCAGCAAACAGAATTAATTAGCCACAGGGCAGGGTCCAGAGAAGGGCAGGGGAGCTGGTGAGGGGTCTGGAGAAGAAGTCTTGTGAGGAGAGGCTGAGGGAGCTGGGGTTGTTCAGCCTGGAGAAAAGGAGGCTGAGGGGAGACCTTCTGGCTCTCTCCAACTCCCTGAAAGGAGGGTGTAGCCAGGGGGGGTCGGTCTCTTCTCCCAAGTCCCAGGCGATGGGACAAGAGGAAATGGCCTCAAGTTGTGCCAGGGGAGGTTCAGATTGGAGATTAGGAGAAATGTTTCCAGGGAAAGGGTTCTTGCACATTGGACTGGGCTGCCCAGGGCAGTGGTTGAGGCCCCATCCCTGGAGGGATTGAAAAGCCGGGTTGCCATAGTGCTTAGAGACATGGGTTAGTGATGGTTTTGATCAGAGTGAGGTTGGTGGTTGGACTGGATGATCTGAAAGGTCCCTTCCAACCTGGACAATTCTATGATTCTACAGGACAGACAAAACTTCTAAGTCTTACAGATTCCAAAAATGCCACATTGGAGAATCTGTTCTGTCAGTCTTGACCCAACACGGTCTGGACCAGGGAAGACACCTGGTACAAAGAGAACTCTAGCAGCAGCAGGAGTTAAGCCAAGAGGCAGAGAGCAGGACTTACTCATCAGATTCTCCTCATCATGTGTCACCAAAGGAAACTGAGAAGGAATGTTACTCATGGTGTGCTCTGTGATATCCCACTCTCACAAGCACACGGGGAACTGAGGATATAAACAGTGAAACCCAGCCCCAGACAGTGCAGCTATTGCCAGTTCTTGCTTCCATACATATCGTGGAACCTACCCTGACACAACATTTAAGGAAGAGCAAGCCAACGTTCTCCTGAAATGTAAGGAAAACTAGACAAATCCATACGGGTCAAGGTGTTGCATGGTATTGAAGCAGAGTTCAATACAAAAAATAATTTGCCATTTCTGTGAATAAGACAACTATTAATAGCTTCAGAGTTTGGACGGATGAAAACTTCATACACTACAATTAAATCTAACTCCTAAGGAAAGGGGCAGATTTTAGCCACCTCTTGCACTTTCTTTGAGATCATTCCATACCAGCAGCCGTGAGGGAACAGCAGAGCAGAGCAGGGGGGCTCTGGCCTGACTCGCCACACTCACTCCTTTTTCTCAAAGGACTCATTGAGATTAAAATGATTTGGTGAACTATCATCAGGAAAAAAATAACCTAGCTTCACTTTTGGGGTGAGTTTGTGTAAAATGCAGCTAGAGAAAAAAAAAGCCCTTCCAATGCAAACTGAACACTGAAAAAGCAAATTAGTAAATTACAGTAAGTACTGATGCCATATTTATTTTTAGATAATTATTTTCCCACACAAAATTTGCTCACTAACACAAATAAGTACTTCAAATAAAAAAAGTAAACTATAGGTACCTGAGAAATTTGAAAAAAGCCTTGTGTAGGTAGAGAACCTATGCTTGAGCAACCATTGCTGAGTTTCCTGGATTGTGGCTGAAGGGTGAAGCTGCTGTAAGAAACAAGGTTGGATATGATAATTTGGACATTAAAAAAAAATAATCCAAAAACATTAAAAACCCTCCCTCAGTTCCTGTTATTATCAAGGTACGTATAAATCAAATGTTCTGACACAAATATAGCCCTGCCCGATAACAGAAAGCAAACACTCACATCTCCAGATCCTTGAGAGGTTCCATCTCCTTGATGATTTGGGGAAGAAGAATTGCTACAGATAAAAGAACAAAAAAAAAAAGGGGGGGGAAGTATTACTAGAATTTTATTAAGCAAAATATTCAAGCAAATTAAATGCTAAATAGAGTAAAACTTAGTTAAACTCAAGAGAAAGGTGATGACACTTCTGTATACAAGGCATCTGGCTCCTGTGTATCCTTTATCAACTGGAGAAGCAGCTTCACCGCCACTCCCCGAGGTTTTATGGCCACTTCTCTGTCTTAAAGAGTGACTGAGGAAGAGGCAGTCAAATGAAAGGCAGACAAAACAAAAGGATACGGGACAGACAATACCAAGTATTTGCTAGATGACAAAGGACAAGAAGAAAAGTTTCCAGCAAGGTATAGTGAGAAAGAAAAATGCTGAGGCAGGCTTAATTATGTTATAATTGAACCACACAATGCAAGTGTCGAACTCTAAAATATACAGGTCAAATCAGTCTCATTCCCCAGTGGAAACAGAGAACATAAGCTCCTAGATTTACTCAAAAAACACTTTTGCATAAGCCTGATTTAAAAATGTTATCTTTGATTGGGATACAGAGAGGAAACGTACCTGTCCGGGACGCTGTAGGTGTTGTGCTGAGCAGAGGTGAAGGTCAGAGCAGGAGTAGGACTGTTGTTTACAAACGTTGTAGGAGTATCAGGCCACGGTGAGCACTGAAGATAAAGAATTCAAATTTAAGTTTCTCTCAACAATACTTTTTTTTCCTCTGGTGCACAGTTCTTTCATTTAAAGCCAGGGGGGTTTTCCACAGAGAATTTTGATTTGTAATTCCAACTAAAGACTCCCTCCATCCCACACATCACATGCAGACATTCCAGGTAAAAATCAGTTTTCTTTTATCTTGTTCTTTCAAGAAGGCTCCCATTTATACTGTTTTTTGATAACAAAGTGAAGGTTACAGATTACAGATTTGGTAACAAAGTGAAGTGTACAGATTACTTGGTTTAAAACAAACCAAGCAACCCACCCCAAGCCATCTGCTGGAAAAACTTGTTTAATCCTAAAAGGGATGAAGGTGCTGTTTTAACTTGACAGTAGGAGTTCAGCCATGGTAAGGAGAGCTACGAAGCTAGATTTCACCTTGCAGATAAATTTCATGTATCTACCCTGACAGCAAAAGATACAAATGAAAGTTTCAGTAGAAATATTGTGAATTGAAGATTTGTATTAATTAACTGCAGGACTAAAATGATGTACTGCTTTCTTGAAAGTGCTTGGTAAACTGGCATTTTTATACATAAATTTAAGTCATCAAAAGTATAGCATGAGCCAGCTGTCTGAGGGTTTTTTTTTGGGAGGGTATTTTTAAAACCATCATGATAAAAGCCCTTCAAAATGAGACCAGCTTTTAGTGTTTGAAATACCATCACAAATTCAGCATTTTAAAGAAAAACAGAAAACAAGCAGATTTTGGTATGTTCAAAGACACACAGACATGATTAAAACAAGCAAGTTGCCCAAGGTAAAGTACGCTAAGACCATGCCTGTTAAAACAACAAAGATTTCTGATATACTTATCATGCACCAGCTAAATACCCTGTAAGGAAATTTCCAGAGTTATATCATAGCCTCGAGGGGGAGAAGAGGAGGGAGGGGAACAATTATGACCTAATATTAATGGAAACGTGTTTCAACAATTTTGTGTTGAGAGATCCTTTTACTATCTGAGGGAAACAGTAAATGAGCGCAACACCAGCTGCAATCCTCTGTAAGACTGAAAAAACCATTTCTCTGCAAATTCCCCAGCATGAGGCATACAATTGGAAAAAAAATAATCTTGCATGCCAATAGCTTAAAAATTAGGAAATTCATCTGCCCGAGATGTGATTCTGCTAGTTGCTGTGTAACCCTGCCTTTGATTCCACAGTCAAAGCCACGCTTTAGCCTCCAAACAGAGCCATCCACACACAGCTCTTTGATGGCCTTCTGCTGTCACCCACTCTTCCTCCTCCTATGTTCCCAGCTGCTGCTTCTCTTCCCGAGCTCATTTTAACATTAATCTCAAAGATGTTACATTACAACAGGTAGTTAAAGCAGGCCCTCATTCCCTAGCTACGTGGTCCAAAGCTGTAATTCTAAAATAAAAGCTCAACATCATAACGTTAACTTTGTTCTTCTGAAATACTTTGAAAGCGCAATTAATATTCTTTAGTTTTCTGACATTTTCTCCCTAAATTTTAATGCAAGGTATTTATCTAGACATGCCAATGTAAGCTGTACATCCTTAGCTACTACTCCATTACAATGGTCTGTTCAACATAATATATGAACGTTCAGGGGCAGGGAAGAACACAGAGGTGTCAGAGAACAGTTTTTGAGCCGTTCCCAAGACATGTCCCGCAGTTAACGTTCCTGTCCTTCAAACCCAGCTGAAGTTGTTCAGAACAAAACTCTGGAGTTTAAACATAGGAATACACACATCTAAAACATTTGGAAGAAGAAAATCCCAAGCCAAAGCAAGTAGCCTTTCTTCTCCTATAAGCACGCTTTCCTACCTTGGCTCCTCTTGGAACAAAAATGTCATTAACTATCTACCAAGACTGAATCAGTTGGTAAAATTAGTCATAGTAGTAATAATACTAATACTAATGCTACTAAAACATGCCCATTGGCTCAGTTCTCCTTTCTCTTGTCTTATAGGTTGTGGAGGGAAAAATGAGTATCTGAGCACAGAAGCCAAGCATTGAAGAAAAAACTATCCCGCGCTTCACAAACCCGTCATGTTCAGAAATGGGATTAGACAAATTCCTTGGCATCAAATCCGTTAACTAACCACTAAGCAGGGATGTGCTTTCTGACACCCTGCATGAGGATTCTGGACGCTGGGGGGTTACGAGGGGGTGGATCACACAAAGGGACAAGCCTTCTGGGAACAGCATCTGCAATTGCTGCTGCCGGGGACAGAGCACTGGGCTCTGCAGGCTCGTGCTCCGATCCATCAGGATACTTCTTAAATTCTGAAGTTGGTTTTGAGGTCTCAAGACTAACCACCCTCCCTACCAGCACACTGATACAATGCTACTGATGCACCCGTACTCTGGAAATTATGCCTTTATTTCCAAACACCGATTAATTCTTGAAAAGGAGGGAACTGGTTTCATTTCAGGTCTTTAACATTCTTCTGTATCAGACGTGAATGAAATTATGAAGTGCTGACCAATGGTTTTACTGAGTTAAAAAGGAATACAGGGAATCTTTCTAAGTATGACTTTTTAGACTCAGGATATGTAGTATTTAAACTTAGAATGTTCCAAATGTCTGAAGAATTGCAAAAACTCAAGTCATTCTAAGCCACTGTATAATGTAATTTCCCATCCTACTTCAAATCTACCTGAACCTGCCCAAATTCATGCTTTACAAAATAGTACAACTAAATTTTGTCAGAGCTCCACACTATATTCAAATGCCATATCGACATGAAAACAAAATGTTTGTTCTCTGAATTAGTCATCTTATACTTGGGGACACGGCATCACCTTTAGGGAATAGGGCAGCAATTTTATTATACACGGGACAGAGATTTTTAAGGAAGCTGTAAAATACAGGGTTCTTGCCCCAACCAACCAGTTGTTGACAAAGGCAAAAAACTTTTGCTCATGTAAGCCTAATTATTTTGAATGCAGAATTTATTCCCCAAATGGGAAGTCACCCACATTACATATCCCATGTGCTACTGATACTGCTATAGGAGGTATAGATGTACAGAGCAACAAACTGAAGAAATACTATATGCTTATGTTACTAAATTATCTTTGCTCCAGCTCCACTTTCTGGCTCTCATAGCCTCTAGAAGGTTTTATATTCTAAATTTAATTCACGTATGGAGAACACTTAATGTCTACACCAATCTTTCTTTTCCAAAACTTAAGGTTCCAATTTATTTCAAGGTCTATACTAGAAATGTTCTAACTTCCACGTGCCCTATCATCAGCTCTATCTGCAAAAAATGACTATTTGACCAAGTTTAATCAAATTGTAGCTTTATATATTCTAGCTTGTGACATATAACATATTATACACTAATACAAAAATCAACCAAGATGCTACAGACAGAAAAAAGCGCAAAGGCCTAACTATCACAGTACAAATTTGCCTGCTTTTTCAAATTCAAAGCAGGGGACAGATTCTGGTGGGGTTTTTTTCCTCTTCTTCCTTAGATAAGCTCAGCTTCTATATAGTTGGAAGAGAAGAAAAAAATAAAGTGTCTCCTTCATAAAAGTGACCCGTACATACACTTCCCCTCTGAGGTCCAGAAGGCAGTGTTAAATTTCTAGCTTGTTATCTCTACAGGAGAAAAAAATAAAATCACCACTCCAAAGCAGGAGAGAGAACCTTAACAAGTAGTTAACTACACATCTGTCTGTTTGGAAAACACTGAGACTAATACTGCAGGAACTGCAGTGAACGAATTGAGTTTTGAAACATCGGATGAATAAAAAACAGAGTAATGGAAAAGCAAAGCTAGATGGCAATCGTATGAAAATGAATAAGAAGGAGAAGAGGGATGATAGTAATTAGAAAAAAATAATCTCTGGATCTCAGGAAAGGATGGAAGAGCAGAGTAGAAACACCATTCAGAAAGGAAGCTTCACCAAACTCTTTGTATTGTGTTAGAATCCCATATGAATTACATTGGAAAGAAAATACATTAGAGTCAATGTTTTCAGAAGGAAGCACAGTACGAAACCAATCTGTCCAAACTGGATTGTGGCTAGGCTGAAATAAATCATATGGGGATGGAAGGGGAACAACAACAGAAAAACCACAACCAAAACAAAATTAGAAATATCCAGCAAATGGAACACCAGAATCTTGGAGGGGCAAAATAAAAAAGCCAATGTATAAAGTGAGATTGAAAAAGCAAGGAACAAAAAAGATAGCCTATGTAATGGGTTAAGTGTAGGAGGAAGATAACAATGGCCAGCTTTAAAATGGAAGAGAACTATATATTGGATCAACTTAAATTTCTGGAATTCAATAAAAGAGAACAAAAAGCTATTTCTGGACATCCAGGAAGCAGCACTGGCTAAGTAACAGCCAACACTCTCAACTTCATCAAGAAAAATACACTCCAAACAGTCCTGTTTTCCTTCTGTAATGGAGCCACAGGTCCTAGGACACGTGAAGTACAAGATCCATCACGTATAAAGACATAAGATGTAAACCAGTGTCAAGTCTCAAAAGTAAGTCTTGAGTTTTTGTGTCTCAGCCCCTCTGCGATGGCTGTACTGCACACACGCTACATCTGATCTGCACATCTGAAGATGGCTACCTGTAGGAAGACAGATTTGCAAGGACAGAACTGCTCTAAGTCGAAACACGCATCGTCCCCTGTCCCTACTTCAAAGGCCCACAAGAATAAGCCTGGCTGGTGACAAGAGAAAAAAGCTGAGGCGTTGGCCTTCAAAGTATAGATCAGACATTGCTTTTCTAGATCAAGCAAAAAAGTTGCATGCTCAACTTATGCAGTTAAAAATAGTACTTAATGAGGGTACTGTGATTACCAAGGTTTCACTATGAATATAGCAAAAATGGTGTTTCATAGTATTTTTAATGGGCTTGGTGATTTCTAATAATTTTGCTAATTATACAAATCATCGTCATGATGGAAGAGGTTATGTGCTAAATCTGCTAATGATACCAAGATAGCGAGGCTGAAATCATAATCATCACAGGAATAAAATTCAAAATGGACTCAACAAAGTGACCGTATGACCTCAAGATAGAATTGTATTAAAGGCAAATGCAAAACAAAAACAGTCAGCTCCATAATTAAGAGAACTGGAAAGCCGTACGTAGCTGTTATTCCAAAATAGTCTGTGGATCACCCTTCATTCCAAGCAAGAAGTGAAGAAACAAACACACACACACTCTCCCTGGTGTCCTTTGGGGAAGGCATTAGAAGTCCAGTACTACCTGTCCTACCTCAGTTTTTCTTCACTACAATTAAGGTAATGCTCCCGTCCATAGAACCCCAGTATTCCAAGAGATTGTGAAGTTAATAACAGATTAGACAACTTTCAGGTATCATTTGGCTACAGTTTATCCTGTTCTGGACAAGGGATTTGTCATATATTTTTAAAATAACTTTTTCTATTATTCTTCCTATAAGCAATAATTATTCAGTGAAGTACTGATAACAACAGAAAGAGAAGAGAGTAGGGGGGAAAAAAACAGGAATTCCTCCAAAGACCAGCTTCAAAAGATGCTTCAGACGTGCTTTATAAGGGGAAGTGATAAAATCCTGTGTTCTCTCCTGTCTATACCTCCCCCCTCAGGGCCATTTGGAACAAATAACAGAATGTCTGCATTGCCAAGGAACGCTAAAAGTGCATCTTTAAAGAACAAAAGAAAAGAACCCAAAACCACCAAGAAAAGTAGAAGGCAAATTTAGACAGCTCAGTGCTTACAATAGTTTCAGGGGGCAAAAAAATTCTCAAAGAAGCCATCTTAATATGGCTCCCACCCAGTTACACAATTTATAAACAAGAAGGGGCATACACTGAAGTATGTTATAACCTAAAACTTACACATCACTTCCACAGATCATAAACACCAGCTAAATAACGTCTGAGGGACAAGAGGCAGGCAGTCATTGCCCAAGCTCTGCTGGGAAAGAGCTGTCAGCACGATACTCCTGCTCAAAGGACAGTCAAATAATTGTCTTCCACAGTCACGTTATTAACTGACATTTAACTTTGCCAAATGGAAGGTGCAGGATTGTTTCTCATCTCAAAAAATGTAAGGTCTCAATGATATTCACCTTCAGAAACCTGAAAGGCTAACCGTTGGGAGGAAGAGTGCAGAGGGTATATATGTTAGATTTGGGGGCACATACAGGGTTAGCACACACATGGCATGAAGACGTGCTGACTCTCCTGAACCTGCGTGGAGCACAGGATGGAGATGGCCAAAGGAAAAATCAGTAACTAACGATCGACTGCTGCAACACCACGCGGCGTTTGAAAAATACTGATGTGCATGGAAACTTCTATTGAATGCAAGTACAAATAGGGAACAAACCACTAAATTTCACTGTTCTTACTTCCACTAATTACACACATACAGGAAAGTAAAAAGCTATTTCATTTCAAGTCACATAAATAGAAAGCTCTCGACTTTCAGAAGTTACACAGTCCCTCTGCAACAGTTTAAGTGTTAGATTTAGGAAGGATTCCTTTGCTGAAAACAAACATGGAGTAATTGATATACATAAAAGTGAATAAAATTAAGGCAGGGCAATCAAAATGTTTTTACTTTATATAATGGAAGTTTCTCCTATATCTAACACTGCACAAGGTATCTTGCACAATGAAAAGGTAAGCAGAAGTCCCTTACACTGCCTCGCTTTGCCAGAGAATCACCGTAGTCTGCTGGCAAAGTCCGCTTGCTGGACTTTTTCTGCTCATGTTCAACTGCATCTTCAATTATAGGCTCAAGCCTCATCTGGACAAACACCAAAGATTTGGATCAATTTCTTTTCATTATACAGTGAGGAAAGATCTTAAAAGCCTTTTAAAAATTTCTGAAATCTTTAGAAAACTGCATAGAACTCACTGATGTTTAAATAAAAAGAAAATGCAAAAACCTACTGAGGCTCTGGCCTTAAATTCAGTAATCTCCAAAATAAACTCAAATTTGGCAGATAATTATATTCTAGATTCCCCCCTCTTTTTTTTGTTTTTTCTGCTTTTCAGCTGCAAGGTTTTTAGATCTGTACCAAAAGAATTGCTCTAGGGTTCAGTACAGTCAGTCACACAGTGTTCACTCTTAGTCTGTTTTAATTCAAGTATCTAAATGAAAGTTTACTGAGCAAAATCTTAAAATTTAATGTTGCTGTTCTTCACTGGACAAGTTTGTCAAATAAAAAGCTTATCTTTGTGTCGAATTAATTCTTCCCCAACCCTTCCAAGCCTGCAGCTAAGTTATATGCTGCCTCTATGTATTTTCTCCTCAGTAAGCAGATGCAATTCTATTTTCTTACCTCTGTAAGAACCGTGGTGTCATATGAAGGCTGATACTTTTCTTTTTCATGTGCAGTTCGCTTTTCCATCTTTTCTCTGTCTGTTTTCTGTTTCCTGTCTGCTCCTTTTGGCTAAAAAAGAACAGTTACATGAACAAGAATCCAGGAGGAAAATGGCTTTATAATTGAAATCTCATCTCAGAAGTCAAGCATTAATATAAAGATGACCCTCATCTGCATGAGAGCTTCTGAGAGACTTATCAAGGATCTCTTTTCTACTGTTACCTTAAAAACTTTGATTTGACAACTGGCTGAATGCAGATGATCTGTATATTCTCCATTTTCAGTCTGTTTAAAAGTGTCAACCTGAATCCTAAATGGAACTCCTTTCTCTCCTCCATGTTTCCGAGGGGTAAATTCAGTGCTGATACAATGTACCTGAAAAAATACCAACCACCGAACAAAAAGGACCCTCAGAAGTATTCTAGATATGGATTTTATTACGTGTTACCAACATCATATACACTTTCTAAGGACAAGTAACAAATGACCCAGCCTATCTGAAGACCAAGCTGCATAACTCATGTTTTGTTCCTTTTCATGCCCACATGCAAATGAAGCCAAAAACATTGTATTTGAGCTGACGGAAGAGGAGAAACAAGTGTGTCACCAAAACCTCTCCAAAAAGCAGAAGTCATTATAGATTCTCATTAAATAACAACTTGATGGTTCTCAAGAAAAATGTATGTGGATGACAACTGTATCTATCATGAATACAGCAAAAACTTTTCTGAGATACTGCTGTCCCACACCTCATAGCTAGAATAACCTCCAGAGTTACTTGTAATAAGTATTACCAAAGCTATAGAAGGTCACTGACTGGAAAAGTTTTTAAACTTGGGTGAAATCACCATATTTTCAAATATGCCCAACTTCCTGTAATAGGCAGCAGACTTTTTAATCGGTATGTAATTGCCTCAAGTGCTACATCAGCCTGAAGACTGGGTTTATAAGTTAGAAACAGCCCTAAAAGACATTTAAGGAGAAAATCAGTGTAACAGAAAGAGTTATGATAAATCTCACTGGACAGCGATCCCAATTTTTTTCGCTTCCTTATAGAATTTTAAGCAAGCCAAGCACCACAGGCAATAGCATACCTTGCACTCTCAGTGACTACAATACAATCTTTGTATTTCCTATGGCCATCAGTAACTGACAACCATAGACTGGAAACTGGGATTTAAGTGTAATAAGTACTGCTCTGCCGTGTTCTCTAGCCTTTAGGGTAAGGGAACCATCCTGGCACTTTCTAAGAATCAGCTGGACTTTCCCTCAGTCTGTTATCACTTCTAAGGAAGTGCATCATCAAAAATATTGAGTAGGTTTTTTTCACACTTCTTCAAGGAGGCTACATTTTAGTACTTGTCTAATTCCCACTAGAAAAAGGTCTTTGATTGCACCAGATCAAAGTTAATTTACTGACAATGTGGAATTTAACCTATTTTGGCAGCCTCAGTAAGGAACGCCCCTACCTCAAACTTTATACCTTTTCTTCATAACAGATCTGAGACAAAAGTAAGCTAAAAATTCCAATGCAAACCTGAATATTCTATCTAAATAATTTGCAGAGGAAGGATGTTCAATTGCCCTGAATATCAAATACATATATAACATAAATAATAAAAAACCCTACTTCCTACTACAAGGAAGCCTACTGACATAGTAAGAAAAATCTTTGAATGTCTGATTTAAAACTATCTTTGTAGCACATTATTTTTCCTTTTGTATCCTCAAGCCAAGCCTCTGCTGAAGTTCATCTCTAGGACAGCGGGTCTCCCAACTAAAAAAAGAAAGATAAAAAACACTACCGACAGTTATTTAGAGGGATATAAACTAATTCTAATACTCCATCTAACTAAATATTTTAACCATGGCAGCTTTCTGCAAAGAGATTTCTGAAAGCCTTTTATCTAAATTGTTTTTAAAAGATGCTTGCATAAATTCAAATCAAGTTGAGAAACCTAATTAGGAACCCTTATAGAACTAACAGCTGCTCTGAACCTCTGGGGTGTTTTGTGTTCTTGTTAACAAAGCGAGCATTCAATGTCTACCCCACAAATGAGAAATCAAGAAGCTTCACAGTGCAAATACACAACAGTTTGCAACCTGAAAGGCACCAAACACAAACATCCAGTCAAGTAAAGTTTCAAACCTGAATAAAAGCAGATGTACATTTTGTTGGATCCCATAAAAATTCAACTGCATTGAGCTGGCTTGGATTTGTCTTGATATCAATAACTCCAACAGACATTGGAATATCTATATTAAAGTAAGCAGCATATATTTTAAAATAATCATATTCCAAGAAAACACTCAAAATACATTTTAATATAAGGTTATCATCAACAAACACAGTTAGGGTGAAAAAAGGTAAGTTTTGGTGGCTTGACCATAAGCCCATAAACAATTTCTCAGGACTAACTTGAAGAAACTTAGTACTCAAGACACAAAGTGCCTAGGGTTTTGGGGTGTTTTTCAATTCTCCTCCTCCCTCCCCCACCCACTCACAGCTTATGCAACAAAAATTATAAAGTTACAGGAAATAAAGAAAATGGAGACTGTCATTTCCACAGTCTGCTAGAGAATACTTTTTTCTGTGTTCTCCTAATTACTGTAAAATTTAGTAATTGAAATTAGAAAGATTCCTAAGTGTATAAGGTAGCTGAGTTGCTATCTTACTTCTGCAGCATTTAAAGCTTTTAAAGGAATGTGAAAGTGCTAAGAACATTTATTTTCAAAAAACACACTATGAAAAAGCAGCACACAGAAACCGGTCTGTGCTTTTTCACCAGCCCTGGCTTAAATGTGACCACGATCAATTTAAATTTGGAAACTGACTTTCATACAGCGGCAACAGACAGAAACAATTATACCTAAGTCCAGAAGTCTGTCCCCAGGGCGGTTCCACTTCCAACCTTCTAGCTGCTGGTGCTCTGTATATTGCAACCTTCTGTCATGGAACACAACTCTTATAATACTCTAACGAAGAAGAAAACAAGCATCTGATGAGCCACAAAGTTACTGTATGCTTAGAAACAGCCTTAAGATGAATCACTAAAACATTCCAAAATAGCCACAGTGCTGATAAATACTTATTTACAGCAAAAAAACCCTGCAAACATCAGTATCCCAAAATATTCCAGAACACAGAAATAAAACTGAGCAAAAGGAGATATTTGAAAATGAGGTAGAAATGCAAAAGAGAATTATATCTGATTGCATATTCCAATTGTCACCATGAATTATGTGAAGTGAACTGAGCAACACTGACAGCACAGTCTCAACACTGTGTAGGCAGCACCAACTTATTTCAGAAAACAAACACAAAAGAACTCATTTATTCAGAAAAGCAGTGAATATAGATTGACCATTTTTTTCACTGGGAATTCTGTGAAGTTCCATAGGAAGTTTTAAGAAATAAAATGAATAGAAAATTCCCTTCCTAGTACTTAAAAGCATATTTACAACATATCTATTATTTTAATTAACAGTAATAATAAACAACTTCCAATGTATTCCAGCTATTCTAGCTGAAATATTAATCTAAAAATACTATTAACTTTATAACATACAATTAACTTTATTCACCTTGCAGTAATTATCTAAAAATATTTATTTTTGCAACCAGTTCTGTTACTACTGTGCGCTTAGTCATATTAATGAATGCACATACAAAGCTATTTGTTATACAGAGAGGGGAAAAATACTGTATATAGGAATTGCTACTGAATAAACAAAATTTAGACAAATTTGCCTCATTTTTTTCCCTTTAAAGTCTTGCTTTTATTAAAAGCGGATAAAAGTGTCCAAAAAACCCAAGAACTTTTAAATGAAGTGCTTCTTCAAGATACACTGCATTTCCTTGGTTTTATTTCAAAGATAACAGAAAGCACATGCACACACATACACACACACCTCTCCTTTTTCACTGCAAACTGGCAAGCCTGGAACTTGACAATATCCGCAGCTACCTGCACCAACATTAAATCTTTCCTTCTTAAACTATGGGCATTCCAGATTTTCTAAATGGAAAGTTTGTTGATGCAGCATTAAAACGTCCTGCTATGATCAAATTCACTTCTTTAAACTTCTACTCTGCTTTTTCCTATTCTACCTACCAAATGGCTCATTATCAATATAGGAGCCTAGAAAATTACAGCAGAGAGACACCCCAAAGCTACAAGGAAATAGCATCTAAAGGGGCAAAACGGTCACCATGCTTATTACAGCAAGCCAACACGCCAGGTTGTAAAAAGTTTAATTACAGACCTCATAAACCTCAGTTTTATGTTTGTGCTTATGCTTCCTGAAATTATCTCTGAACGAGCATCCCACAGACAAATAAGAACAAGGCATAGGAATACACAATCCAGCCAAAGTTCAAAAATTACATAGCCCAAAGCTGACAGGAAAATACTCTGCCTCCCACTTTCAAGTTTCTCCCTTCTTTCCCAATCCCTGAATAAGGTTTTTAAGGGAATTTGGTAACATTGTTAGATGCCTGTAAGAAAAATCCAAACCTCTCCCCTTCACCAGTTCTTTTAATAATTTGTACCATGAATTGCACATTTTTCAGTCTGCCTCATTGTTATACTTCACACAACAACTCAGATCACAGGACCTTCTGCTAACTTCAAAGCACACAGAGACAAATCCGGCCTTAGGAAGAGGAGCTCAGATATGGAACTAACTGCTCAATGAGCAGTAAAATTAGATCTATTTTCCTATGGGTATGTCTCCAGTATCACACTGTTGCAAAAACCACAAGTTGGCTCTATGTGTGTTCCACAACACCAATTAAGAAAAATGTTCATAATACCTCCACTTCTCTCTAAATGATCCTCTCGTTTCCTTCCATATCTTCTAATCATTTGAAGTGGACAATGTAATGGCTCAGAAGACATTGGATACAAATCTGTAGACAACTAGGTATCTTAAGCTTTGCATAAAACTATTTGGGCTTCAGTACACACAAGTACTCTATGCATTGGACATACATATTCATACTTTTTCTTTTAATATCACCAATCCACACTATTTCTGAAAAAGTATCTAGGGTCAGCAGAAAAAAAAATATTCGATAAA
>JAHREE010000179.1:3822506-3898316 GCA_033628505.1 Tringa tobata
GCCCCGCCGGGGGAGCCGCCGCCGCCCGCCCCGCGCGGCTCTAACGGCTCTAACGGCCGCCCGCCCCGCGCGGCTCTAACGGCCGCCGCTCACGCCAACATGGCGGCGACTTCCACTCCCGAGTGGCTGCCCCGGGGCAGGGCCTTCCCGCGGCTGGGGGCCGCCGATTGGCTGGGCTCCGCCGAAGGGACCAATGGGAGGAAGGCGGGGAGGGAGGGGGGCGAAAGCCCAACCAACGAGCGGGCACTTCCTCACGCCAGGGGACGTCACCCAGCGACAAGCCCCCTCCCAGCCCCGCCCCGCGCCGTCTCCCGGAAGCGGAAGGGCGGGAGGCGGGTAGGAAATGGCGTCAGGGCGCCGCCGCTTCCTTTCCGGGTTTTGCCTGAGGGGAGACCTTTTCGTTCCCCCGCCTCCGCGATTGTCTCTCCGGTTGCTGCCCGGAGCTCGTATAACGGGCCCTGCGCTTTGTCACAGCCCCCCGCGGGCAGAGACCTGCCCGCCCCCCGGCAGCTCTCCAGGCACTGGGGAGGCCGAGGTAGATAATGGCCGCCAGCGAGGGGTAGCGCCCAGTGTAGGCCTCCCCCTGCGGTCTGTCAAGCTCCTAAGGTGGCTTTTTCTACATCCCAGTAAGTCAGCTTCTTACTCTGGGAAGAGAAAAAAAATAATAAAAAGGTAAAAGTAAGGAAAGCAGTTCACTTGGCCTCACCTTGACCTATGGTATTGTCCAAAAAACACCAAGGAGCCTGCCCTAAAGATCCCAAAGCCGTCACAGTCTAAAAAACCTACTACCAGCCTTCAAGGTGATGGGAAGATGGATAAAACAAGAAGGCCTGCCATCACGCAAGGCAGAAAAAATACTTCCGCTTCAGTACACTACCTAAGGGATGCTGTAAATACACTACTTAACGTGGGGAGCGCGATCTCAACACCTCTGCAGCCTGGATTCAAGGGCTCCAGGTTGTTAAAAGCACTCACAAATGTGAAGTCTGGGACGGCACCCACAGGCAGGGATAGCTCAGAAATAGCCGGAGCTCAGAGGAACGTCCTCTTGGGTCAGAGCCCTTTGATCACCTAACTGCTAAGGAAGAAGCTGCTGTTAAGTGGACATGCAGCAAGAAGATATAGATAGTACCATCTTCAGGTCTAAAGTGCATCCACCTATAAAGAATTTTCTTTGCTTAGAATTCATTTCCTCCGTTCTAGCTGGCCTTTCACTTGTTTCTGGGCCCATTTTATCATACCATTCGGTATAGGTTTTCAGATGCATTAAGACTGCCTTTCTCTCCCTGCAAAGGCCAGAAGCCAAAGTTAAATGCAGGTTCATTCAAGTAGCATCAAATATGTCTTTCTGGGATATGAATTTATATTTTGTAAAATTGCTAAAGTATCCTGATTTTATACTGTTACTCGAATTGACTATTTTCCATTCTCCAAGGAAAGGACCCAAGAGGCAGCTAAGCTTTTAATAAATAATTCTCACTGATTATAATGGCCTCGCAGTTGGAAAAGCCATGGGGGGGATGCAAGGAAGAACTGGAACTGTGAGAGGTTTAGATTTTAATCCTGCCCTCTCTGGCCATAAAATACTGAGCCCATTGAGTGGGTGCTCGTAGGGTAAGTAACCTACAACTTCACATAAAGAAGGGTTGTCTGAAAAACTCAAATGTTAATCATTCAGAAGATTGCTAAATTTTTCGAGAATTTTCATTCAAGTGGTACAGCCAGTGAGCAAACTACAAAAAAGTATTGAGAGCGTAAAATGTATTTTGATCAGATAGTTACAGGCTTTAAGTACAATTGCACAAGTTTTTCAAAAGATACAAGTCAGGAAGGCCCTAACTTCATTAATGATTAACAAAATACTAGCCGATGTTCAAAATGAACACACAACATCCTCAAAGGTAAAGAGAAGCACACAGACCATAATTTATGCTTTTTAAAGGCAATTTCTAAGCTAAGATTTGACTGCCAGCTTCTCCAGAACACTCTACTGGTATTTTTGCTGCTGTAGTTGATGTGAAAGTTCTCTGCCTGCCTGTGGACAGATGAACAATTCACCTTCATAGATAAGGGGAAACTTGAAAATGGAAGATTCATGAAGAGGGTGTGGGCTCACGGACAAGTCACCAGCCCAGGCACCAGCTGCCAAGTTAACGGCTTTCGGTGAGAAATACTGAAATCGCCACAAGCAAAATACCTCTTTTAAGCCTGACGACAACAATACCCCAAATTCATTAATTTATTATTATGACGGAAGTATTTGTTAGCACTTCTGAAGATGTGCTAACAATCCAAATGATGACATTAATTTCAGTGACTGTTATTGGGATGTTTACGGCCCACCTAATAAACTGGCAGGTATTATTCAGCCATGCAACAGTAATGGCTACAAAGTTAGCTTAAACTCCTTGCATTGCAGAATTACAGAGTTTTAATTGAGAACCCAAACCTTACCCTAAGCAGGCATTTATAGACCTTAAGTAGACTTTACACAAATAAGGCAACATAAATTACACTAAAACCCACTTTTATAAGTGATACAAAAGAAAGTGATGGTTTGTGGAAGACTAAAAGTAGTGCATTTTCTCCACCTGACAGTCAGAGGGGTAAGACAAGATCCAAGACCAGAGAAGCCAGATTGATCTATGCGTAGTAAAACTGGTTTATCTGCTTACTGTGCTTTTAACATAGTTACAAGATCATAAATTGATGACTTTTCTACTGGACACTGTTTCCTCCTGCTATAAATCCCAACCTCTGCTGAGGGTATCTTGAGTGGATACTGTAAGACCCCTCTTCTTGCAGTTCAGTCTTTAAAAGTTGGGTAAAGCTTGTCCACTAACTGACTGTTAGTGTTTCTGAAGATGTTACATTTAGCTATTTTAGGACACTAAGTGTCCGTCTTCTGTTAAAGTATGAGTATCCCAGTGCACATCTTTACCATTAGTTGTATCCCTGGCTAACTTAACAATGCGTTTTCTGTCGAGGTTTGTGGTGTTTGGTTGGGTTTTGTTGTTTTTAAAGTCACAGGCCTGTGACTTGTTTGCTTTCTTTGGGGCAGGTTCCTTGACCGGTGGAGGCTCAGCAGCGCACGCAAACACCGCTTCCCAGCCAGATGGAGCCAACTCCAGCGTACGGAGTTGCAGCTTCAGAGCAAAGCAGCTCCGGTACTCAAATCTCTAGGTTTTGTGATCACGATGCAGTGTTCTCAACTTCTGCCAAAAGAGTTTAAAAATATCTTTAGGCAGGTAGTGATTACAAACTGAAACCTTGAGAACAAAAAAATTCCTAGTCTGTTTTTCATTTTTTTAAACTAGCCTTGTGATTTTTTTTTTTTTTTTAATGTCTACAGTTGACCTTCTGCATATTGTAGTATGAATGGCAGCTTTTTGCATTTTTAATCTTTAATTTTTCTGTTAGTCGTCCCATAATTTAACTTTCGGGATGATTTGTTGCTGCACTTACACCCTGGCCTTAGACTCAGGGTGAGCAGAGTCAAGTTCAAGGTAAAGACTCAGCAAATAAAGAATACTGATTTCTATTACAAAAGTAAAGTTTTTCTTATTCTTTATGGGCAACAAACTGTCTTGACTGGAAGCATTTGCTGTATTTTGATACTGCCTGCATTCTACAGAAAACTAGAATGGGCTTAACCAAACAGGAACAATTGAAAATCCCCATGCTGTGCACGTATGGTACATTTTTTATGCTCTTTCCCTAATGAAATTCCTATTCCACAACATAGACAATATAAGCCCTGTGCAGAGTCCCACCAGTTGGGCACATGAACCTCTTTTGAGGATGAGATCGCAGGATTTGTGCCTAAATTGTAAATATTTGCTTCTCGGTAAGGCTGAGGGCAGAGGCTACGGGAGAGAGGAGACTCCGTACGCTTCACGGAGCGATACTGCTTTCCTCCTGGCTCTGCCCCAAGCTTTGCCTGCATGAAAAGCGTCCAAAACTTTCTGCTTGCCTGGTGGAACTGTCTAAAACAGGAATTAAGCATTTTGAGATCTCAAATTGACCTCTGAGCGGGTCCGATCCACAAGCCTTAATGGCCAGAGATAACATTATTTCCCTGTGTTTCTAAGGACAGCCTCCCTGGGATGGGGGAGAAGGGATCCTGGGACCCTCCCTTCTCCATCTGCATCCTCCCCTGGAGTCAGTTGCTGTTTCTGTATAAACCTAACCCTGGACTGAGCAGAGCCAAGCAACCTGATGATTATTGACCAGACTGCAAACTAGTGCCTGAACTGGTTTGTATCCTTTCTGCGTAGGACAATGGGCCTCAGGGGCCAATCTTGTTAGCTCCTGTACACAACCTTTGATTTATGGAAGTGTGTGTCGTCCCTCCGAGGTTGTATTTCAATACCACAGCACAGACACACGCTGCCATCCAGACCCAAAGGCAGGTGCTCAAAAAGCGTGTGGGAAGAATTAACTTCACAGGGACTCGAACGGCAGATTCTTAGATAAGGGTGGGGAAAAAAGAAGGGAATACAGGGAAGCGATGATGAAAGACAAGGACGTGGTGAAAAGGGGCCCTGAGAGAGCACCAGAGGGGACACACCTCCTCCAGGCTGAAGCAGGGGGACCAGAGTTGCAAGGGGATGTCCCCCCTTCCCTTGCTGTTTGGATCCTGTTGCACTGGGACCCGGCCCACGTCCCGTACAAACGGGATTGCACCAGGGGACTCCGGTGCCCATCCTTCATTTCTGTTGGACTGCTTGAGTCAACAGAAAGGGTGCTGTGTTTGCTCCATACTCGCGTTAGCCAATCTCCATTTCAAGTCACCCTGACCTTTGTATTGAGAGGGACTAATTTTATAAAACTCCGCTGCGTTTTCCATGAGTTTCACACTTTGGGCCTCAATTCCTTTGCTTTTTTTTTTTTTAAAAAAAACCCCTAAAACTTAACATCATTTCTAATAACAACACGCTACTCAACAATCCTACAAGAGCAGAAGCAATGCTGTGAGACAGCGGGAGGTGCGAGACTACCAACATACAAAAAGCCATATCAAAGTAGATGATTAAACGCTGTCGTGTTTACATACACTGTATTTAGCCAAAAAAAGTAATAAGCGAAAGTTTAACACAGAGAGCGAACCACACTAAAAATTGAAACTCCATTAACGTCAAGATTATCTGGGATCTACGAGCTCAGCACTTGTCAAAGCATAATCATTTTTAATTAGAAGAAAAATTTGAATACTGTACACAAATAGTGTTTTAGTCACGGAGAGGTAAAGTAAGTCGTCCGTAGCTCACAGGAATGTGCTGATGCAATTAGCTATATATTGCATCAGAATTTCAACGTGAGGCATTTAGCCAGCGTGCCCGGGCTGATGGGACAAGCAGCCCCTCGTCCTGAGCCTGCAGGTCAGCTGAGCTCCAGCAGACAATCAAAGCAGACGTGAAACACCACGGTATAAATTTACGAGCCTGTGTTACTTCACGTGAACAGAGCTTTATCTATGGACTGTGAACGTAATTTGAGAAAGAGACAAAAAACAATAAATTAACACATCTGTGGATGTGGCGTGAAGCAGTAAAACTTTCCCGTGGCTGGTACTGGCACACACGGGGCACGGTTTGTGAAAATCGTGGAGTTACAGAACAATCTCCACTGTGCTGACTGCCCTGCTCAAACCGCTCTCAAAGGGCCTGCCATCACCAGCTCTATTTGAAGGCTTGAACTCAGGCAATAGGAAAGGCTGCACAGTCTGCATTCTTGTGTCTTACAGCATTACCATCATTTAAAATCCCACACCCCCCATTCTTTTCTTACCGTAGGTAGCTGCTGTTACTGGTGGGATACTGGTGATGGTGGTAGTGTTCAGGCTGGCTGTGCCAGAAAAGCATTTTGGGATGAGACGGAGTGTTGTGCTCGGCTAAGAGATGGTCACTGCAGTGATGGGAGAGAAGAAAGAGAAAACAAATGCATTCAGATTGAAGTTGGCATTTGGGTTCCTCTCACGCTTTTCTGTTTAGCTGCTGCCAGCAAGCTTGCCGGTGTCACTCTCTCCAGAAGAGGGAGGTAGCTGAAGTCTTGGCTGGTCCCCACCTACTCTCCTGCTCCCCAACCTCGCTGTCCCCCTTCAGACCTCACCAGCATCCCCCGCTGATCTCCTCCCCTCCCTCTGCACTGTCGGAGCATCACTGAGCATCGCTGCGGAGCCAGGAGAAAAAAACAATTCCATGGCACTTCTGCCTCAGAGAGGCATCCAGCTCCCTCTTGACGCAGCGTACTCAGAGTACTTGAGCACCATCACCTGCTTAGGCACGACTGGCCGAAGAGAAAAAGGAAAAAAAGGTGGAATATACAACAACCCTTCAAAGGCAAGCAAGATGCCTCCTCAGTAGTGTTTAGACTCTGTCCCTTTTGCCTGTGCATTCTGCACGAGTTCAAGTGGCAGGCCATTGCAGAGTACGGCCTTGATAGTTACCTTCTTGACATGAAAAAGATTTAAAAAAGACAACGAAAACTTGTCAAGAACACCAGGAAAATATTTACCCTGACACACCCCCACCGCCTCTGCACACATGCTTTAGGGAAAAAAAATCGTATTTGGATGCAAACCAGCTGCTCGGTGCACTCACGTCTCGGTGCCGTTTGCTCGCCTGGTTTGCAGCCAGGACCACGATACCTGCTTTAAAACACACACCATAGTACTGCTCCATCCTGCTGCGGCCTCCACACTCAGAAATAAAAAGGGGCACACATCCCAAAAAACTGACCTGAAAACAGTTACCTGCAGAGGGCACCCATTCTGCTTGCAATAGGAAGGACTACTGACAAATAGTAGTTCCCTGGTTTTGTGTGGGTTGGGGTTTTTTTGTTTGTTTTTGTGTTTTCGTTGTTTGGTTTGTTGTTTTTTTTTTCACACCACCCCACACAAGCACACACGGCTTGTTCCTCACAGTTCATTCTATAAAAAGATACTTTTAAAAGGCATTGCAATATGGTGACAACACTCAGGCTGTGAAAATCAGAATATCAAAGAGCAAGGTTCTGCAAAACAAAAAGCAGCTATTTCTTACTAGAGTGGTAGTAATTATCCATCAGTCAAAAAACACTTCAAAGAAACAACAATGTTGATTGGGTTGTTTGTTGTTTGTTTTTTTTTTTGTAGCAGTGAGGCAGTTAAAGGAGAACTTACCATTCTTAGTTGACATCAAACAACCCAAACAAAAAGCAAAGGCCAGAATAAGAACAGGAGAGGAACCATAAATATGGGAAGAGAAAGAAACCCCCAGGTGTGATGCTGTCCAGAAAAGCAGACAAGAATGGGGACTGCTGCTTAGTGATTCTAAGGGATGAGTCTCTTCCCGGGGGCACCAAGGGAGGGCTCTTGTAACACAGACCTGCTTCTGTACACAAATTGATTTTTACTCCAGCAAGGATGAGAGCTGGAGGCGTCTTTTCACGGTTAGTTCTTCCACTTAAATGTCTATATGTAACTACATACTCTTAATTCTCAGTTCACTTATATGTCTGTAAGTAACTACATAGTACATAACTCTACCTCCCAGCAGGTGTCAAGGGCTGCAGGAGTCCCAGGGATCACTGCTGCCTTCTTAAAAATAATTCATTTTATTTCAGTGACTGTAGAAAAAGAATATGTATCCTGCTATCCAGTCTGCTCCATCTACTGGCAAGCTGGAAATAAAATCACTCTCTCCACTGCTAGATTCAGGCAAAGATGTCAAATGTGTACAGGGCGTTGTGTTTGGAGGCCCCGTCGCCCTTTGCACTGATTATTCCTCAGAAAAAGACCACACATCCCTCAATCCACTTCCACAATCTTTCCTTGGGGCTGACATGAGCTTCACAGACAGAGCGCAGGCATTGGTTTTGTGGCTTGCATCTCCATTAAATGGCAAAGAGTAAAACCACAGATTCCCCTGAAGTTGAAGGGCTTTCAGTCCCTAGCACAGCAGAGCTCCCACCTCCACGTGTACCCCACAGAGCTCACGTGGCTTTAAATTATCGGGCACTTTTTTCTCCCCCAAAACACCCTGTTGCTTTTGACAGATGCTGGTTTGTTAAGATGCAGGTGGGAACGCTGCAGTTCTGAGCAGTCTTTTTGCGAAGTCCAGGTGAGAACTTCTGAGCAAAAGCAATTGAGGTTCCCAAACTAATCCGTAGCCTAATTTATTTTTCTTGTGTATACACACACACACACATCCGCAGAGGTACACAAAAACCCCACACTCCTATTTTTCACCGTCAGCACAGCAGATTTTGTCACTAGCCCTTTTAGAATTAATTTTGACGGGATCAGTGACACACAGCCCCTCTGCCCCCTCAGCCTCTCACCTTCATTTCGTTTTTCCAAGTGTTACGCTGATGCAGACCGAAAATAACTGAGCCATTGGCTACATCCAAAAAGCTACTGCCTGGAGGAGAGGGGGTGTTTGTTAGCAGAGGAAGGTGAAATGATGGCGGCTATTCTGACCTCCCTTCCTAAGAACTTGCTGCTTCTAAAAGGCAGAAGTTGGAGGCCTGTGTTACGGCTGCCCCTGGTGGTACACAAACTATTTCCAACTTGAGAGTGTGGCACCAGAACCTGCCACTATAAACCATAATATCCCACCGCGACCGCTGGTCCTGACAGTTTAGAGAAGCAAAGCAGAACCAAACCTTGTGGACTCCCGTGCAAAAGCACTGTGGAAGAGGAAAATTTGCCCTTCTCTTTTTCCCCTCCAAGGGCTGACGAGATGCTCGACACATCGCTCATAGAAGCTTTATGTTCCCTGTATGCAAAGTACTAGGCAGAACATCTAGGAAAGATGCTTTTATTCAAACCGAAATTAACCACTACCAAAAAACCTCATAAATCAGTATTTATTTTCTTTCTTCTCCTTGTGTTTTGATTAATCTTTGTTGCAAAGCGCATAGCTTAGTTTTGTGGTTTTGGATTTTTTTTTTCCAATCAGGATAAACTTCCCAGGTTATATTTAATTCTGGTATTTTGCCTCATGAAGCACCGTGTATTCCCCACACCCACCCCTGCTGCCCTTGACTGACCTCTAGACATAAAGGTATGTGGTTACACCGTCTTGCAAGTTTGGGGACAAATAAGGTGAGTTTTTTACCTTCTACTGTTTATTGTTAAGGGGCTATTTTTGTTTCTTGCTTTCTAATCTGCCCAGTAAGTACTAAACCAGATCTCGGCAAAGGAGCACTGTATACACAAACAACAAGACGTTATTTATTTAAAACATCTCGTGCTTTAAGGCTTGTGTATGGCATGCAAAGTCCAACCTGAAATTTAAGGTGGGGAGGCTAATGTTTTGCTAGCAGGTGGATCTGCACCGAAGCACTTTAGCCTACGGTGCTTGAAAACTTTAATTGTGGGATTTTTCCACGAGCAGCATCCAAAATGATGAGATCTCCTAAGGCACCACTCGATTTTCTGATCTTTATTACAGTGATCAGACTCCTCACTGCAGTTTCTGATTGCCTGAGAACTGCAGCAAATCACACTGAATATTGGTGTTACAACTGGTTATATACACAGAATGTCATCTTTGCTCTTTGTTTTTAGCCAAGTAAAAATTATTCTACAGATGACAACACCACATGGAAAAACTCAAATTGGGTACCATGTAAGACATGGTAAATTCAGTACATATTCTGAAAAATATATTTAAAGGAAGTTTTTGCTATCCAGTGATGAGTTTTAGTTGGGCTTAAAATGGTAGGTCAGTTTAAAATTAGAAAACAGGTTTATATGTATGCAGGAGCAATCCCTACACACTTCAGCCCCAAAACAGAGTACAGAGGAGAAAGCAGTGCTAAATTAACATGCCCTGTTTGGTCTTTGGACTCTTTTTAGTTGTGTAACAGTTGCTGCCAAATGCAGGATATCTTGGGAATGAAAACTACTGTCAAACAAGACATCCCTGACCCTGCTCACCTAAATCTCTACCTAAGAAGTGAGGTATCCACATCCAGATGATACTCTCTGCTTGGATGGGCTGTGAATCCATTGTACATGTACACAAAAGGTGCTGAAACGTATTTCCCACCCTTCCTTGGATGCACTTTTGAATACACAACCTCTCTGCCTCCTATATACACGGGTAACGGGACTGTATTAATTGCCACTAGTGTAACGAACTTAAAAACACTGACGGGTGACTATCAGAAGCACAAAAAACTTCTGCATGTGACCCATCACTGCACTGACTCCCAGTTCTCACCACGCATCTCCTGACACAGGAAGAGTTGACCCAGCCCAGTCCTATTCCTGTCTGGTCACCTGGAGTCACTGCTAAGAGACAATCTGCACCCAGCAGTGCTCTGTGTCTGATTAGTGCAGTAAAGGACAAGCAGGAATGCCTGCATGTTCCCCCCACGTCCATCTGCCACCTTATTTTGGATTGTTGGATGGTTTTAGACATCCTAATGGGCCTGCTTAACACTGAAGCTCTCTGAGGACTGCTGCATTTACCAGTCATAGAATCATAGAATTGTCCAGGTTGGAAGGGACCTTTCAGATCATCCAGTCCAATCATCAACCAAACTCTGATAAAAAACCATCACTAAACCATGTCTCTAAGCTCTATGTCTGTCTTTTAAATCCCTCCAGGGATGGGGCCTCAACCACTGCCCTGGGCAGCCCAGTCCAATGTGCAATAACCCTTTCTCTGGAAACATTTTTCCCAATATCCAGTCTGAACCTCTCCTGGCACAACTTGAGGCCATTCCTCTTGTCCCATCGCCTGGGGCTTGGGAGAAGAGACCGATCCCCCCCTGGCTACACCCTCCTTTCAGGGAGTTGGAGAGAGCAAACTTCCATGTCCAAGGGAAATGGGAAAAACCACGAAGGACATTTTGGGTAGATCTCTTAAATTCCAGTAGAAATCTTAGGAGACTAAGAGCACAGAGACAAGGCAACGCATCGTGGGGTATGTGACCAGACTGGCATGCATAATAGCACTGAGCACACTCAATAATTCCACAGCTCCTTGTGATCACTTTGATGAGACACATTAGATACGTAGGAGACCCTGCACTTGGAGAAATATGCATTGTTTACAATGCCATGAGTGTCAGTTTACCAAAAAAAATAGGTTTGGCTTTTTCTGAAGAATGCAGGGTACGCGCCTTTCTTCACAGGATCTATCCCCTCTTAAAAAAAGCCTGATAATCTCCATAGTAGGGTGTTACTACTAAGTAATTTCTTCCTCCATAGTCATATTCCTCACATAACCTACTTCTGAATCTACAAGGATGTGATTAAGGTGCTGAGGAATAAATGTCTTACTGACCTCACATCTTACACCATGGAAGTATAGTAGGCATTACCTTTGCTTTCTTCTGCTGCCTCTTAGGAAGACTTTAAGGCCTGCAAAGGACCCCATCACATGGAGATCATTTACAATCATAAAGAGGTTTAGACAGCAACACTGCCCAGAGAAAATTTTGATTTAACCCATCACGTCGTACCTGAATCAAAACCTAAGTGAGCAGGTTTTTATGGCTGTGGCAAAGGATGGGGTCAGGTTTTTTTGTAGAAGATACAGAAGTCTGTAAAGGTGAGCGAGTTCAAGCGTTTGTTATTCTGCTATTCCACACTTGCTGTGCACCTGCTCAGCAGCCTGAACAAATCAGGATTTGGACTTGCAGAGTGCCACGGCATGTTCTGACACAGAGAAGACAGCTCAGTTCCTTCTCCTTCCTAAGGGACAGTCCCTTTCACCAGAGGCTCTGAGGCAGCTTTGGTACTCTGCCAGGTCTAACATTTTCTAGCATTGGGCTGACAAAACCCTCCAATCAATGTTTTTCCCAATGCAAAAATGCCGAAATTTTGTATTCCAAGAAAATCCCCTACCTAAAAACGATGTAAAACACATGTGATTTTTAAGGTTTTTAAGAACAAGGGGTATGTTCTTATAGGGGGAACTTATAGGGGGTTAAATTAAGTATATATACCATGTCTCTCTCCTCATATTCTGTAACAACCCTGTTGTCTTCCACTTCCTAACAGGGAAAAAAAAAACCTCCTCTCTTACATGGTTCAAGAAACAATGGCTCAATAACAGACTTCCAAGAAAGAGCAGCCTCTGATGATACCAGCACTTACTTTGGAGTAAAGTTTTGAAAAGTTTCAACTCACAATTTCTGAACAATCAGGTAACGTCCACTTAAGATCCCTCTTCTTAAGCAAATACAGGCTAGATCAATAGTGATGCATGAAAACTCCTTAGGGAAAACATGTCCTTTCCTCTGGGTAAAACACTTCAATTGATCAGTTGGCCAACATGGCCACAGCTCTTATCTATAAGATCAAAAGCCATATCAAACACCTCAGAATTTCTCCACATGAAATACAACCATCTATAAGGACATTTAATATGGTGTAAAAATGTTTTATCCACATCAGTTTAAGTTGTGCTGTAAGGACAAAATATAGAAGGCCAGCAATTACTGTTTTACCAGATTAGAAGCTTTTTTGAACTTGAATACCATTACGGTTACATTTCAAGTGTATTTATTTCAGATTAGCAGATAGACTAATTAAACATTTTAAAACACCCTGATCTGCAATTCTAATTGAAACAGACATATCCAGTTCCCCCACAGGCTTGCACTTCAGCTGTTTAAACCAAGCTGAAATCCCAGTTTCCTTGTCTTCCCTGATATTTTTATCATTAACTACATATGCTCAGGCTAAACAAACTGTGCCAAGAAATGGGTTTTTTTTTGTATTTCCCCCACACCTTTCCCCCGATACAGGTAGACCCTTAGTGCCCAGGACAGATGTTCACTTTTGCCAGCATCTCAGGCAGAAGTTTCTGATCTCAGGGTGCTGCTGGAGCACCAGTCTGAGATGGTTTCCCAATGCAATTTGCCTGGAATAGATTAAAGGGAGCTCCCACGAGGTACTCTGCTGGCTCTGCCATGGGCAGAGATGAATAGATGGTGAGGGAATAACTACCCAGTCTGGTTGACTTTTGAGAATGCCTGGGTATTGCCTTACTTAAACCTACATGTGCGTTTTTACTAGTATAAACCTTCCTTGCACACAGAGGCACTGTCTTTATAGTTAACAGAACTCATTTCCATATGAGTTTATAGAGGTCCAAAGATTTGCATCAGTGGAGAATAGCACCATCTAGGACAGGAAGTACAATAAAAATCAAAGACTTGTAAAACTTTGATGCCCAAGATACAGTTTAGTTACCTTTCTACCTCCTGCCACTGGTAACAAGCTTGGCTATCAAACGGTTAGATGCAGGTATGTTATTTTTTTCCCATGGAAGATATTTTCCATGTGTTGCTATCCAGCATTACTTCCAATCTCACTCCCTCAAATTAAGCTTCTTTAGGATGACTTATATCTACCTAAAGTAAATCAAGAGTTACAGAATTTTTAGATTTGACAGAAATCATACAGTATTCAAAACTGCTTGCAAAATACTATTTCAAAGTTTCCAACAGTTACTGTTTAACAGCATTTTACAAACACAGTTCGATTCTATCGGAGCAGAAATTACCTGATAGTAAACTTTTCTCAGTAGGGAACTTCTCAGTAAATGTGCTCATTATTCTAAAATCCTCTCAGCAAATGAAGACACTTCTTTAACTGGGACAACCAAAGCTACACAGCTTGGGAACCCTAAGGTCTTGAAATATACAAACATATACACAATACAGAAAAGAAAAAAAAAAGTCAAGTTCAATTTCCCCCCCTCCCTTGCCAGAGTAGCATTAGTTTATCAGACTTCCCACATTACTGAAAAATCTTCTGTGTTTTAACAAAAAAGAAAAATTATGTTTAAGACAACATTTATAATATACGAAGCAAAATTTTTAAAATATATGCTTCTGAAGAGTTGGAAGACTTAATTACGAAACATAGCAGGGAAAATTTAAGCGTTCTTTAGAGAATGTAATATGAATATTGACTTTCATTTGACCTGGAAGTAGACTGCAACTGCAAAACTGATCATTTTACTGTTCCAATTGGGGAAAAAAACACTAGTTTTCTTTCTGTAGATAATCCTCCAGTTCCCAAACTGCCCATTTATCCCCAATGACATTTATGTTTATTGTGTTCTATGGTTTTGTTTGCCAAGTCCCAACCTGACACAGTGAAAGTCGCCCAAACCAGCTAAACCCTTCTCACTACCCTGCGGATAGCAGGATACTGGAGGGTAACTCATCAGCAAATGTATTCCTCAAGATTATTTTCTCTTTGTTTTCAAAGGGACAACGACATATTCAGAATTTGATTTTTTTTGCTGAAAATTAAAAGTGTTAGCAATTCGGGCCTGCAATCTCAACAGGGTTTTTACATTGGTATGTTTGTGAATTTACTCCAACTTTTAAACACTCGGAAACTACTAAGAATATGTGTTTCAGGATACAAATGTTTGTGCTTTTTGCTCTGGGACTCAGACCACAAATAATAAACACAACTCAATCTGTTCCAACCTTTATCTTCAGGAACAAGCAAGCAACCAAACTCAGGAACATTGACATAATCAGCTCTTCTTTCAATTTACATTTACCATCCCAACTTCCTTGCTAAGACTTCAGCTGAACATAACATGTTACTCAAAATTCTTTAAAGCAAATGACATCCAAGTCAGACATCCAAGACATGCATTTCCTATCCTGATTCTGCATGTAGCTTTCTTTCCTTCTTCCTCTTTTTTTTTTAAAGCCCAAACCCAACCTTTAAGAATGCCATTTCAGTATTCAAATGACTGCAATGACCTATCTTCACAGAATGCTAGAAAGAACAGAGTCTTTCCAAAAGAACAGCAACGTATCATTGTCCTAATTTTTCCCAGATCTTTAAGCTAATCCATTAGAGAACCCACATCCAGCAGGAATGTAAGGCATGACTAATCATTGCTTGAATTTAACTGAGTTAATGTGTATTTATAATATAGGAAATAAAGGCAGAAAGCAATGCAGTGAATCTGAGAACTGGCTCTACTGGAAGTAATTTTGTTGCAAATTCTTACATGCTGATGTCTCCACGTCACATAAACACATTCTATGCACTACTGCAGCCCCATCTTTGTTGGAAACAGAACTAGTCATACCATAAGTAAAATATTCATTTAAATATATTGCATTTAGATTTTTAATACATGGGATATCCATACTTAGAACATTTAAAGATGGCTTAGAAGCAAAACCGAGGGATAAACTTTGTGGAACTATCTTCGTCCCTCCCTACCTGGAGCAAAAAGTTTCAGTCATACAGGGGATAAAAACATTTCTTTCTTACCAACTTTTGTTTATACATAAAAAAATTAGCTTAATCCAGAATATATATTGTATGTTTCAATAACTTATTTTTTCAGTATGAAATAGCATCTTCAAAAAGATGACAACAGTCATCTGGAAATGATCCTCTGAAAAATAAATGGAGGAAAAGCAGGAACAACATACAGGACTAACAAGCTTGGAATTTGTGCAATTTTTTTTTAAGTGACCTTTTGTATAATTGATATATGAACTACAAGATTATAGACTGAAAAATATTTTTGAAATGTCAAAAAAATAAAATGCCAACAATGCATAATGTACAAATAAATGAAATAGTAACCAAGAAAACTGCCTAGATGAAGGAAATGGGGTGTTCCTAAAAATTCTATTCAATTTTCAAAACACATTTCTGTCTAGCATACCTATATTCACAGCATGTCCTCAAATGCCAAGTCAGATTCAATAACAAGAGCATATAAAGAAACATCATTTGGACACACAAAACATGAAGATTAATATAATTTCTTTTTTTAAACCAATGTTGTATCAATCGCATTTATAATTTTTCTTATAGCATGTGAACAAATAAAACAGAAAACCAGAATGTATACATTGCTAATTTTTTAAGTAATGTTATGTACATTTTATTGCCAGTATATGCACAATGGTAAGCATAGAACTATAAATACACAATGTAATTAAACAGTAGAAAACAACAAGGATGTTACACGTAACCAAGGAAAGAAAGAGGAGATACTATTTTCTTGATGTAGCTGCTAAAAAGGGCTAGCGACGAGTTAGGAGTCTTGGTTTTAAGTCTTTACATATATTTCTACAACTCTTCCTCCAAATAAATCTCTGCAATGGCATTGCTTCTTTAACAACCACATCTTAGCTCTTTCTATTGCATTCACTTCCAACTAAAGTGAAAACAACCTTTCATGTAACTACAAGCATCTGACTTAATTTTTATTCAGTTTTGCTTTTCAGGGTTCCTAGCGAGTAAAGTATAGAAGTAGTTTCTTATGGTACTTGGCTGCAGTGTTGAAGAATAGTTTTGAATACACATTAATTGACAATTTGAAAAAAAAAAATAATATTTACTGTAGATAGTTCTTCCACCGGGTGCTATATGCAGCAGCTCAGTCAAAAATTAGTCACCCTGAAGAGGTAGAGAGAATTTTAGCCTAGCATAGATCATCATCCTTGGCACCGCTATTTTCTCTCTTATCAGGATACACTTCCTACAACTAGACAATATCACAGTCAAAGGAAAAAAAAAAGTCAGGAAAAAAAAGTTCCACCATTCCTGGGAAGGGCACTGTCTCATCCCAGTTCTCAGTTAATTAGCTTGCTGCTTAGATCCAAGACCAAAAGAGGAAAAAAAAAAAAAAAAGAAAAATGAAAAAGACAACATTTAGGGACACATTTACTTGATCTTTGTTCTCTTTCCATTATCAAGTTCATAAATACAAAGAACCATTATTCACAATAAACTAACTCTTTTTCAAAAATGGAAAAACAAACCCTGGAAACGTTTCCACACCTTAATCCAGATGGGTCTTGAGGATGCTATTCAAGAAAACCATGCAAATAAATTGGTGCAGCTTTCCCAACTCATCCAAAATATATATATTCTTTTTTAAAAGTAAAAGGTGGCAAGATCCATAGCATTTGTGACTATTCTCCCTCCCCCCCCCATTTAAATTCAATGCAGAAAATCTTGGTGCTTTTAGGCAGGTAAGGAATAAATAGTTTTCTGCACTGTTGTCATAAAATCCCATGTGAGTTACAATACAAGACTACTTGTTCCAGCAATTAGGTTGAGAGGAAACATTCTAGTGATAAAGATAAATACATACTGAGCATGCTTGGGCAGAGCACTCCATTCTGAAGCATCCTGCTTGAAGAACGAAAGGTGACAAGGATGGTTCACGTCCATCAAGTGACCATTAACTCTGCTGCCAGAAAGCAGACTGCCACACTGTTCACCAGGTCGGCAATGCTACCCTGAAAGGGCTGTCTTCCACATTAAGGAGGTACTGGTTGTACCAGCCCTCTACTGTGCACACCAAATTCTTATTTATGCAACAAACATACAACCAATGAACAATATCACTTTTACAGAACTGGATCAATCCAGCTTTTTTTTTTTTTTTTTTTTTAATAGGCATATTTCTCAATCTCCAGAATATCCCAAACAAGCTGTAAATAAGATGATGAACCACCAACAGAGTGAATGAGCCTCACTGCAGTTCAGACTAGTTCAGCCTTGTTTCACATCACTTCTTGTTTCTAGCGAAGGACGTGATACTCAAACAAAACAGCAATAAAAAAAGTAATGTTATCTGCAGCTGAATAAAAGCAACAGAATTTATATTTTAACTTCTGAAGCTTAAAGCATACCTTTTTAATCAGCATTAAAAAAAAATTTTTTTTTAATACAGTAACACTGGCAAAAGTTAATGGGAAGACACAGAGGATTGCAAACAGGATAACTGATAGATTAGATTATTTTAAAATTTTATTCTGCTTTGATCAACTGATGTTAATACTGTTTTTCCTTGGATTTGGAATAATTCTATTGCAACAGTCACATGCAGGCTGAGGACAGCCGTTGGTTAAAGAAAAAAAAAAACAACAACAAAAAAAAGAAAAAAAAGAAAAAAAAAGGAAAAAAGTTCCAAAAGTTGTGTGTACGAATTTTCCTTTCACTGAAGAGGGCTTTGCCCTTGCTTTAGGAGACCTGGTTAACTCTTGTCAGCTTCATTAGCTTTGTCCAGACATATCTGCTGTTGTATCACCTGGTCCAGAGCCTGTTTGTGCACGTTTGATGTAAAGGTTCAATAATTTCATCTGCAAATATAAGCCAGAAATTCACTTTGTTTAGTATTTTCAAACTGCACAGACTACAGGAATGGTACAACAAAGGAGACATTAAATCATCTTCTTTCCCCCAAAAGCAAAATTATATTTTTACAGACTTGATTCAAAGGTAACAATCTTGCCAACAAAACACAGTAAAATTTGTCACAAGGAAACTGCTCAAGCTTCTTTAAGGATGTAAAGAAGAAAACGATCTAAGGTAGCTAGATTAAGACAGATGGAATATTTTCCTCAAATTACAATGCTGTTCTAACTAAGGTAGGTTTCAGGTTTTTTTTCTTTTAAGTTACTGTTGGAGGTTTTAAGCTCTAGTTAGAGTTGCTGATGCTGGTACTTACTAAAGCTTCCAAAGCTGTCTAGAATCACAATCAACAAAAACACTCTCTGGCAGTGATTCTAAGATGTAACTGTCTTATTCACAGATAAAGAAAATTGATTGTCCTGTTTTATTCTCAAGGACAAAACCATTCACAATTAACATACAGCTCTCTGCGTGCAAAAAAACCTGTATGTAAAAGATGTGATTAAAATAATAAATACCCTGAACCAAAAAGGACCACAGACTGATTACTATCATTATTATTATTTCAAATTAGAGGTACTGAAAGGACTGATGAAAGTAAAATAACAAGGAGGGAAAATAAATAAAACTGCTTTATGTAACATCTATGTATTACATTTATTGCTTTCCAATCACAACTTGCATGAAAAACAAGACAAGAAATACTGATAGGAAAAGTCATTCTGAGTAGTATGTATCATTACTACCAGGGATACAACCAGTAACTAAATCCATTAATCTGCAGTGAGAAACATAATTTAGTATTTATCTTAATGCTAAAAAATTCATACACGAGCATCAATAAAGATCTAGGGATTTTCAGTTTTGAACATTTTATGATGAAGTTACATTAATTCTCAGAGGGTTTCAGTAGCCCTGAGATTCTCCTTCAAGTATACATACTTGTATGAACTCTTTGGGCAATCGCAACCAAAATAAAAATGCATACATGCAATTATGAACCAAAATTTCTTTAAATGCTATCTTTTACTTACTTTACTGCCAGTGAGTTGACTGAGATGTGGTTTTAGTTCATCACCAATTACTGCATGAATGGCTACGAGGCAGAAAACACATGCCTTACGAACACTGCTCTCTGAATTATCATAACCCTAGAAAGCAATAAAATTAACATTAATACCTTATCGGTTAATCATTGAAAGCCTCAGAAAGCTATTTACTTATTTACCTATAATACACTGAAGTCTACAGTAAATGAATGCTGGTGTAGCCCAATGAGCCATTCCAACAAAAAACACAAACATGCAAATACAGAGCATGCACTTAAAAAGCACACTGCTTATTTATCACCACTGATAATCATTTTCCAGACTGAAATTAAAACCCACACAATCCTGTTCAGAAGTTACACTGAAAACACAGCTACTGTCATGCAACAGGGGAGTACCTAAGAGAAATTGCTCTAGATTATACAGATATTCACTTAAAGCAGAAGACCACTCAATTTAGAGCTTCCTTACTTTGAAAGAAGCGTTCTCTTAACAGCTAAAGATTCTTTTGTTAACTCTCTTCTTGTTCCTTCATGATTTTTGGTTCTTCTGCCCCTTTGCTATGCCCCATGCCTGGCTGTCTCTCTCACCCACCCCTTCTCAGAGGGGCCTTTCTCTGCCTCTACCTTCCTGCAGCCCTATGACTGGATCACAACCATTAAAGACAGAAATCTGCAGAATGCAGCTGTTAAACTCCCAAACATCTTTAGCCACCACGTGCAAATTAATGCATCTTGGCTCTTGATAAATTGGGAGAGAATTTATTTTTCAAGACAAAGGAGGAGAAACCTCTGATATCCTTTTCATTTTATTAAACCTTCTCCGGTCAACTGCTTCTTTCCACTTGCCTCCCCCAAAGCTCAAGTGACAAAACTCTACAATTATACATAAACCCTACAATTATACACAAATACCATTTCAGACCAAATGATTACAATTTGGAAAAAGAGACAAACAACAAAAAAAACCCCTGTAAGTAAAAGTATCTACAAAGCTTAACTATAACCAGTACTTTATAGCCTACCAGGATTTCTTTTATATCCTAACCACAGTCACAGTTTAGCTACCTGCCAACAAAGACTTTGCTCCCACTGAGTTGAGTCAAAGCAGCCATAAAACAAATAAAACCCTTCACAGCAGCCAAATGATACTGTTTTTAAAAAGTCTTTGCAATTCTTATATATATACACACTTTCTTTTGGTTTTGCTGGTGTTTTTTTCTTTTTTTCTTTCTTTTCTCCTTACCTGTATTAGACCTGGCACAATCTCTGGTAAAAGCTGAGTGAGGGTTTCTTTAGATACTCTTTCTATGACTTTCGTCTGCATTTTGATTGCAGCCAGATTAATGGGGTAATCTGCAGTTTGGATAATCGGACAGAGAACTTTGATGCACTGATCTGGGCTAATGGAAGTGGCCAGCATGGAAGCAGCTTCTTCAGCAGATCTCACCACCTGTTGAAAGAAGAAGTAAAAAAATAAGTAAAAGATATAGAAAAATAATTTACCAGAGACTGTTACTACGGTCTGTTATCTAGCAGTAATGGTCGAACATAAAAATTTCCTACCAAGAGCTCTACAACATTGCAGAAATGCATGAATGAAGACCCCTTCGAAAAATCTGCTTAAAAGACTTCAACAGTTGGACAAACTTTCCTAAAAACAAGACTCTTCCCAATATTCTGTGGCTAATCTATGCCCTCGGCAATGCGTGTATCAATTTTTCAAACCTACTTGTTGAATTGGATCTGAAATTTCTCTATTCTGCAATACCCTCCAAGTACATATTGAAATATCCCCACCTTTTAAATCTGTAATTACTTGCGTTGTCATTTGCTATTGCTTATTAGGTCAGTGATGGCTGACAAGACATGTTTCCACACTCATCTCACAAACGTGTTTAATGACTACATGCCTAGGTTGCTACTTCTGGAAACCCATCTAGCTGGTTTTCCTCCCATCTAAGTTTGAAAGAAACTATGACAAAAGGAGGAAAGATGAGGACAAGAGACTGTAACAAATACAGCATACAAAAACAAATCAAGAGGGTGTAGGGAAATGAGAAATGAGTATCAGATGATTGACAAAAGTCATTGGTATGGGAGGAACTGCAGTCAAACTTCAAAATCTGGAACTCCACAGAGGGTTCCATACAGAGTAAGTGCCCTTGCATGGGGAGGGCAGGGAGAAGATGTACTCGTTTAATAACAAAAGTGGATTCTTTCCACAGCATCAGTGACACTGATGGGAACTGTTTAATATTTGGGTAGTTACTGTATTTGTGTTTCTTGTATCTATAAGCATTACCCTTTTTCGTGTATGCGTGCATCACAAATACTTCTGAACAAGATTACAGTTATCCTTCTACTACTGAATCCCCTCGCTGTTCTCAGCCACTATCAACTCCTCCCTTTGACACATTCCTGTGCATCCTCCATAACGGGATTCAAAGCCATGCTCTCGAATGGTGTGGAGCTAGCTAAAAATGCAAAGGGTTGACAATTCCTTGCCATGTTCAGTATCATCTCTCAACCATGAACCTTAATGACATCCAAAAGCTCGTTATATTGCTCCAGGACACCTATATCTGGCTTAAGATGTCATACAAGTGAAAAAACTCCCTTCAGCTATAATGACACTACGTCCTTTTGGACAGTACCCAAGGCAGATGTTATTAGGGCTGATATTAAGCATATGAGAGCTTATAAAACTGCAGTTCTTTTTTTTTGCATAGCCCTGTCAACTACTAACAGTTGAATACTTGATTATTAAACAAATTACTTCATCAGTAAGATCTACCAAACATTTTTTGGACAGCTGTTTCATATTGTAGTAATTTGTCAAAACCTCAAACAAACAGAGTAACTGATTACCAACCTCCTTATGAGGATCCTTATGTGCTTCTAATGTCTTCATGATTGTGAGTTCTGCGTAATTCTTAAACCTTGCTGGCTGGTTTCTTAGAATTTCTCTTAGAACTTTCAAAGCCAAAGCTCTAATTGCATGCTAAAGATTTAATAGTAAAATAAGTAAGTTATGTATCTTTAAACAAACATTTGTTCAGCAGCTGAAAGAGTCTTTGATAATGGAAAAAAAAAATCAGATTACGCTCTATGCATATATACAGTATGAACCTGATGTTAACAAATAAAGCCAGAAAAAGAATCTTCTGTTTCTCACTCTTCTTGATTTCTCTTTTTGCAGATAATTCAGGTGGCGTAGCATAAACACGTTACTAGTCTGAGTTATCTATGTTACCCAGAAGTTAAGTTGCAAACAATTTTACTCTTCACAAGTGCTGATAAAACCTTTAGCATCCCATCATGCAAATACATTTTTGAACTTTTTTTACAGCCTTTTTAAAAATCAAAGCCAAGTATTAGTGTCTTTTTGATCCTCAGTAATTTTAAAAATATGGCCCTTGTAGAGAACAATTACACAGAACTCGGTCTCTTCACAATGAGCATTACTGTATTTTAGAAATATATTTTTAAATGCTTGGCCACACATGATGCTTTGATATTCTAGATTCCACCAGGGTCTATTAATGGATAAGCTTTGAATTGCAGTGAAAAACATTTCATTTAATCTATCATGTGAGAATGAACAACTAAGAATACTTGAGAAGGTAAGTATTACTGATGCCCTATTCACCATCGGAGCATTCAGACTTCATGACATTTTTGTATTTCCAGTTATTTGTTTTTCAAGACTAATTTAAATTTGTGCCTTTCCTACAACCCACACAAATTTCCAAGACGTAAAGAAGAAGTAAACCATGTGCTTTGTTAACATTCTGGACTGGACCAATTTGAATTTACCTCTTTATCTCCGAGCGTTTCAAGCAGCAAAAGTAGTATTGTTTTGAAGTGCTCATCCCAAACACCGAAAGACTCTTCTTGAGTTAACTTCATGAGCTCGTACAGGGCAGACTTCCTTTCCTCAACTCTCTCATTATGGTTTGACAACTCTTTCAGCAACTCTGCAACCAGATCAGAATGGTCCATAGGAGGCTCTGTCAAAAAGAAGCACACAGTTCTCAGATCAGTGCAAATAAGTATTAGTGCCTGCTGTCCAACTGAAGGATATTTTTGAGGATGGCTAGCTGGCTTTCTAGAGTGCTTTTATTTTTCTCCCTAAATTTATCTGCGAAAATTGCAATTTGGCTTACATTTTCAGTGCAGCCAATGTTACTGAACAAGCTTATAATCACCAAAAAGACCCCTGCAATGACACTGCAAAAAAACCCTGGAAGCCAGTTTACTGCAAGAGTTTTTATGCTTGCAATACCCAAACTCATAAGTACTCTGCATTCTTTTAAATCTGATCTATAACACAAAGTGCATGTGTGTGGACACAAAGTCCACATAACCCTTCCATCCAAGATCATAAATTTGTCTTTTTTCTCTTAGTATTACAGAATTGTTTAGACTTTTGTAAGCCATGGTTCCACAGCAATAGCTGTGGCTGTTAACACAAACGGGGGGAGAGGGAAATGCATAAGACTGGTGCTTGGTACAAAACAGCTGAAATAGAAGCAAACCAAGGGCATTAGTCCCACAGAGATTCCTGAGAGCAATCATGACAAGAAAGCTCTGGATTTTAGTTTAGATTAAAGAGGATTCCATGATGATGGAAAAACGCACTAGTAACACAACCCGTGTTTGTAAATACTGGACCACAAACAGGGATCTGCAAACAGTCAAGAAACTTCAAAATGGTCTTAATGAAAATTAAATATCAAGTTGTTGCCTTTATGCCATCATCAAGATCCATTTAGCCTTTAAGAAAGAAAAGCATACTGCTTCCATCTTTGCACGAATACATTAACAGAAACACTTTTTTTCTGGAAAAAGTTTTAAAGTATTGGCATAAAACACAAATGTTCCTGCACTGCATCTTTCCTGAAGTTATTCCATTTACTAACACATGAAATACATTCTCCATAACAAATTTATTAGGTCATATACTGAGGAAGCACAGCTCTGGAACATCTTATATTACTATATTCAATATCATAATTTATAAATGCTGTACAAAGAAACAAGTAAAAGCAGAGTATCATGTATCAGGTATCTTAAAACCACACATCAGTTACCTTACCAGAAAACAAAAAAAAACCCCACCCACAGTGTTTTTCTACCCAACATTCCTATTTGCATTCTGTTTTGCATGAATAATCAGGAGCATAAGCACCTGAAAACAGAAACTTTTTTCTGCAAGCACTTCTACTGCCTCTATATTAATGCATGCTTTGCAGACTCTCTAAATGGATCATTAATGTTTGCCTAAAGGACAGCCTGAAATTGCATTAGGTGAGTTATTAATTAGTACAGATGCGCAGAATGGACAATCACTTTTATGGAGGCAAGATCGTTACTTCTATTACCAGAAATATTACACTTCTCCTACCAAACTGTGTAAACCTGTGAGGATTACAGCTAGAGTAAATCCTATTTTGGGGGATGCATATTGACACATCACTAGCAAAACTACCCACATCTGCTTGAATAAAGTTATTGTCACTGTGAAAGTGTCAGAATGAAAGTGGAAACTTGAGCATATGGAGGGAAGGGGTGAAGAGAAGGTAGCAGCCATGTCCATGCAGGAATAAAGGGAGAAAAGAAGCTCTATTACTGGAGGAAATAGATGGAATTCCTGAAAAACATGAAGACGACCAAGAGGGATGTGCCCTCACAGCCTGTATTTTCCATTCCTCTGTATGACTTAGCACTCAGTGTTTCATTTCCAAACATTCTCTAGACAAGAATGGAGAAGCATAAAAAAAGTCATATTCAAACACTACTCTCAAAATTTCTTTTTCAGAAAGAAAACAAAAGAGAAACAAGAAGGAGCAGATGCAACTCCCACATTTGAATTAATTAAAATACGCATTAGAGAGCTAAATATTTGATGAAAAACAGCTCTTCTCAAACCAAGCAATTAATATCCTTTTGACAGGATAAACAGTAGAGGTTAAAAGGGAAAATGTAGGTATATCCTGAATTTAGTTAAGATTTTCTTACTCTCATCCACAGCATCTTACTACTGGAGCCATGTAAACATGGGTGGCCAAAAAAGCCAAAGTGGGTGCAAAACTTGATGAATCACTTGGAGGGTGACTGGACTACAAATGGTTTTCTGTTAATCCAGGAGGATACAAGAGATGTCCCTGCTCAGGTCTGTGCAGAGCCTGGTTCTGTTTGAAGCTTTCCTCAATGATATCGAAGGAATATGGAGACCATTCACTAAATCTGCAGATTACATCAATCTAAGAGCAGTTGCAAAAATTCTGGAGAACAAGGTAAAAACTGAAAATTATCATGATAAATCAGAGGAATGGTCTAAAAGAAAAAAGTTGTTAAATATAAGTCAAGACACAGAAGCAGAAATCTTAAGCCCATATGCCAAGTGTTAGGTAAAAAGGAAGAACTTTGGAAAACCCAGTCCATGGCTGAAATAAGCTTCTTTAAAGAGGAACACTATTTTTCAGCCACAGACTATGGACTTTTAAGGAGCCTGGAAGTGACTCAGAAAGCCAGGTTTTCCCTATACTTTGGATAAGAGCATATCCCTTGGAAAAAAAAAAACAACCAAAAAAAGAGTGCTAGTGGTTAGAAGATTTAGGCTGTTACTATTGAAATCTTTTTAATGTAAGAGAGGCAAAACAATGAACTGACCATTTGGCCTATACTGTCCACCTCCTCTACTGGAAATTTTCAACTCTTAGACCAACCGTCTGCCTCAGTGCTGCTGATGGGACAACATGAGTAGCTAAGGTTTTCCCATCCAGCCCTGTGTTTCCACATCCTTCTCCTAGTAGCACACGAGAGGATAGCTGGGAGACCAGTAAAAACAGGACTTTGTGTTACTCACAGACAGTAATTTCTGTGGAGTTTCTGAAAGGGAGTGCTTCGGGTTTATGGGAAAGGCAAGCAACTCCTAACGGAGGAATTGCAAGCACAAAGTATTTTGCCAAGCATATCTTTTCTCATGTAGACTTTTTCAAAGTTAGATGAAATTTTAAAAGTGACACACAAACGACAACGCACGTGGTATAAGCAAAAGCTAAGGGTGAACGCAGCAGTGAGCGGAAGTGCTTTGTTAAGATCTATTAAAGAGCAGACCTAAATAACATGTTGCAGTTCTCCTCCAGCCAGGACTAACTGATACTGGATGGGGATGCTTCACTCCAACCACTCAATGATTTTTTTAAAAAACCAGAACGTGCTGGCGCAGCACAGATCGCATTCGGTTTAATGCAATATCCAGAAACGTGTTGTCAGAAGGTATAAAGAGGCTTAACTGATCTAACACCGAATCTCGATCGTAAACTGGCTCTGTACGTGGACGATAAAGCTATTTAGTTCCTGATATTTACATGACACAATTTGTAAAAGCTTCCTTTCCCCTCAATCTTTTTCAGAAGGTAACAACTGGCCATATGCCACTAAACAAAAGAGAAAAAGAGAAATGAACCTTACTTGGATATAGTTTTAGTTTAATGTAAATTTAAAGCCAACTTATAAAATAGCTTAATGAAACACCAAGTCAGAAAATAGCTTTTTTTTCCCCAACAATTTTTATAACACATCTGTGCTGGAGGACAGAAGCAAAACAGTAAGAAGGGGGAAAATTCATTTGTCCCCCATTAAGATTAAAACCTGACGTTAACCTGTAACTAAATAAGAAATATCAACAACAACAAATACCAGATTACAAAAAACACCTACTACTATTTAAAATAATGATAGTAGTGGTACTGTGCAACCTTCCCGACAACTACATATAAAACATTACCCAAAGAGATACTGAGAAACTCTAGAAGCATATGAAACAACAGGCCAAGTTCCTAGATTCACATGGGCTAAATGAATCACCTTCCTGGTAAAAAGCTGCTTTTGTTATCTTTTTTTTTTTTAAGAATGTTTAGCCAATAGAAAACACCAATGTCATGTTTCAAATACAAATATATTACTAACGAAATACTTAACCTATCACCTAATTCCCAAACTGGTTTAATCCAGTTTTACTTCCTTGATGTGAATATCCCCTTGCATTTAAATTTCAATCATAAAGCAATCTTAGAAGTACATTTTTATTGACAATACTGCTACAGGACGAGCTTCCAGAATTATACAATATAGTTCAGTGTTTATCTCATTTTTTAGCCTTAATCTCTACAAATTCCAAGTAATCCAACAATGTCACTCAAAAGGATTACTACCAAATAAACTAATTTGAAATCCGGTATTTGTATAAACCTCTCAGAGACGCGGCACTGGCAATACATAAATTGCTAATAATAAATTCAGAAACTGAACTAAAAGATGGAAAACCTCACCAGTTTTCTTCTAGCACCAAACGAAATCTGGAGCTTACCATCAGGAAATTGCTCTGCGTCGTCATCAAACATGGCTTCTTTCAAAGCAGATTTATTAAATGAACCGATACCATCAGAATAATTGTAGGGGTTATAATCTCGTGAACGTGGGGAGGAGTGGGGAGGCATCGTGTTGAGTAACGACGTCTTGTTATCCAGCGCTGTGCGGCCTGTGTCGCTCACACCACCTCCTGCTCGTAGGTCTACTATCCCAGAGGCACTGCAAATCTGCAGGAAAAGAAATATCAGACAAGCACACGAAAGGCACCTACGCTTTTCAGTTAACTACATTAATAATTCAGCTATGTAGCAAAAAAAAAATACAAATTTCAAAAAGTTTACCGATTTCAAACCAGCCTTCAACCAGTCTTAGAAACAGTTCCCTAAACTTTGCTTTCCTACCAAAAAAAAAGTATACATAGTCCAAAAGAATTCATTAACTAGAAACAGCTGTCAGTATTTTATCTCAAAGTTTGATTCTAAGTCATTAAAGATGTGTTTAAGCATATAGATATTGGGCAAGCTTTAGCAAATCTGAAAGCCAAAGTGCCATAGAAACAGAAGTTTAAAACACAGCATGTAGCACTGAAGATTTCAGAAGTTGTAACACGTAAACCTTCTGAGAAAGATGCTTTATCAGCTGTAAGAAATCAATCATTGGCTTTGTTTGCTGATACCGAGATGCATTGAGTTTAAATACTCACCGAATCGCCATCATCTTTTTTGGAATCTCGTTTTACAGGCTCATTCATATCTTCCTGACTACGAAAACTGAAATTCTGAATGGCTTCAGTGACTCCACGAAGAGAGCTGTAAATATCTTCAGAATTCATATTTTCAGTGTCGTAGTCAAATGCACTGTGGGTCACGGAAAAAGAGGTATGGATTGAGACAGATTTATTTTGTGACCCCATATTTTTAAATTTCATTAGCATGGAACTACAGAGACTCAAGAAATACTAATAAAATTATTATTTTTCTTGAAGCACGTTAGGGAAGGAAGCTGGCTCTCCACCTAACAAAATTGTACTATGGTACATCTTTAGTAGGTGTACTGCCACTGACAGAGAAAGCCCTGGGAGTAGCCAGCTAAGGGAAGGGCTACATTATGTATCAGCATCTTCCTGAAAAAACAAACTTCTTTTCCTCTACTTTATTCTTTTGAGTACGCAACAACCAGGACTTTTTTTTACACTCTTTCTGAAAAAAGTTCCAAAGTAAGAAGGACTGATAAAGCCCTGGCCCTTGTCAGACCCTTCAGTGAGCAGTTCCCTGTGCTGTCATTCTGTGGAAGGAGGGGGATTTATTTTTCAGCATCTGTCACTTTGTGCAAAATTCACTCCATGCTTTCACTACTGGGGTTACAATTTTGGGATAAGTTGTAATGAAGCCTTAGGTGTGGAACTGTAGCAACACCAGCCTACGTTACCTTGGTGACAAAGTGTTCTGCGATGTATTGGTTGGGGAAGTGAGAGGACTTGACCAACTTGCTGGGGAGCGCGGAGTAGGTCTTGTTAAAGGACTTCCCATTGATCCCTGGAGGAAAAGAGGTAAGAAGAGGTATTCCAGTAGAACTTCAGCTACCTTAACTTATTACTGTATTTATTTTCTCGTGCATGGAAACACTTAGAGAACTTCTATTCAATTTCTTGGACTGGCCTGCCAATTACTAGTAACTTAAATCAGGTATAACTTTGAAATTAGTAAAGTAAAAGATAAACTACTCTTAAAAAGCACAAGCTTAAGTCACTTTGAAGCAACAGAGACTTAGAAAGTGTAATGCTCTGGAGGACACAGGCATCCCATAAAGAACGATATCTGGTAATACTTCTACATTGGATTTGGGTTGCCTCCCCTCTACCAATCTTCTTGCTCTCACAAAAAACTCTACTGAAATGGACTACGTTCAAAACACCAGTAACTTCAGAAAGAATAAGAGAGGTGTAGATACCTGACCACTGTTGCCTGTATTCCGGAGATGATTATGGAGAAGTTTTGTGGCTCCATCCTGAAATGTTTTTGGTAAAGCACCCAATAGCATTGTAAACTCTGGAGTGTTGAGTTCAAAAAGGGAAATCAGCACTGACTGTGCAGCCTAGAAGGAGAAAATACACATTGAAGAAATTAAATTGAGTTTCTAAAGTAATTTTATCATCAAGAGATGCTATAATGAGTGGTAATCACAAAACCAAGATCTTGATCAGGCTCGAATAAAGATATTAGTGGATGTGAACGAAAGCAATTCATAGTTGCTGGTAAACTGTAGTTTAGCTATTGATAAACCCAGGCACACAACAAGCAGCTTACACTTTGAACAACCATTCTAACAAGCAGTCTTTAAGAAATGTGCTCAACACCCCCCAACCCCAGATCCCTATTTACTAAAAAAAAAGTAGTGAAGGAATTCTCAAAATGGCTTTTAAAAGGTTTAGGAAGTTGAACAAATTTAAAGAGAGGAATGGAACACAAAAGGCAGGAACAAGCCTGCAATTCCTTCTCCTGAGTTCTGCAAGTGGCAATTGCAGATGATGGATAATCAACACACAAGCTTGAAAAAGAACAGTTATCTCTTTAGAAATTTAAAACAAAACAAAAAAACTCCAACGAACAAACAAACCCCAACCAAAAAGCCAGATACCCCAATGTGCAATAAAGACAGTCTGGATTTTGAGTTGTGATCAATGCATTTCATATTCTTTATAACTTATCCTACAGCCAAACTGGGTAGTTAACCTTCCCCCTCCTGCCCCATTTCCTTTACTATTTTTATTAAAGATAGGCAAACATCACAAGGAATAATTTAGCCGACTACATATTCTAAAATTAAAACCGTTAAGAACAATTTTCACCTTTAGAACCTGTAGTCAGCTAAATTACTGGAGTTAGCAGTCTACTGGATGTCACCTCCGATGCCTTCAGTTTTAGTAGTTCATCTTCAATGTCATCCTACAGCATGTTTTACTAAACAGTATTTATCTGAATCAAAAATCAGAGCTCTTTACTGACAAAGCAACATAGTAAGTTACATGATGGTTGAGTTCCCACTAGTAAAGGAATGTTGACTGCATGACTTGGTAATGTTTGTACAGTTTGATGAATATTCACTGGACAGTCTAACAAACCTGTCAATACAGAAACCAAACCAACACATGCAATTAAGGGCTAGAGATTAAGTTCTCTGGAATTGTTAAAGAGTTTCTTCGTAGTATAAAACTCCGATTCCAAGATTAACCAACTATGTCTAGTTTATACAGCTCACCATCAAGGTCTGCCATGCACTGGAGAGAACCAGTGCCTCATGCTAGGCAGCATGATAGGCAGCTCGCTTAAGCAGCAATGTACTTCAAGCAAGTAGTTTAGAAAATTCTTTAGGCATTTATTTCCCTCCTTTTGCTTCCAGAGCAATGAACTGTAGCGTTTTTTAATTAAAAGTGGAAAGCCAAGGTATGAGCACACATACCTGCACACATCTTAGTATCAAGTTTAATGACAAAAATATTAACGTGTTAGACTGCCACGAATTATCTTTGCACACTCGTGACTGGCTGTTTTCTTCAACTTTTATCCCCTTCTCCCTCTGATAGCCTTGCCTTCATACGAACACCCTGAATGCCCTCTAAATCTGTCCTTAATGTTTCTCTTTTCCTTGTTATTTCTTATGGTCAGTCTTTTCATAGAAGTTGATACAAAGCAAAACCAAAACAAATTCTGCAACTGAGCAAGGGCTTGGGAATTACCGCTTTCCTTTTTCCCTCCTGTTATCTGTGTCTCCACTCCGTAATGCTATGTGTATTTAACCTGCCAATAAAATAACACAGACAGTCCAGGGTCCTATCAGGAAAGAAACAGGTACCATCAAGTCTGCCCAGAATGAAGCTCAACCTAAAGCATCAAAATTGATACCAACAGGTGGTTTTCAACTATGCAATTATCTATTATCTCTCTCTCTTCCTTGAAAAAAATAAATAAATAGGTGTTTAGGGTATTTGGGGTTTTTTCTTTTTCCCAGCATAAGCTCGCTCTCTCTTTTCATGTCCAGTCCTATTTATGTCCAGATAACATCTTTAAAAGTCTCCAATAAGGATTAGAAAGGTTTTGTTCTGTTCTTAGAAGAGCTCCAAGCAGAACCTAGTTCTTTTCAGGAGAATTCTAATCTTAGAAGAAATCTAAGTTCTGAAACATAGAATTTTAGCTTCCAGAAAGAAGTCCCATGTCGCTGAACTGCACTAAGAGGTCCCAACTTACGCTAAAGAGGATTTTTCATAATACTTAGCACTGGAAATACTTTTACTAAAAAAAACCAACACCAAAACCCAAACAAACAACAAAAAACCCAATCCTATCAACTGCACAGAAATACACTTCACAAAAACTTCTAATTTAAAGAAATCGTACTAAATGCTATAAGCTTATTGAAATAAATAAAATGAAAAGCCTGCGATAGCATGCTATGAAGCCTGTTAAGAGAACAAAACATTTTATACCATCGGAATAACTTTTTGACTACTTATTGGTGAAACTTATTTTCACCAGTTATTAAAAGCTTTCGGCAGTTACTTGCCTCTAACAATTGTGTTATGGAAAGAAAAAATAAAATGAGAAAAATTCATATAATTAAGGTGTTCCAGATGATAAAACTCACTGGCAATTCTTTCCACGATTCAGTTACTTATTGACATAAAATGCTTATTAGAGATATGAACCATCAGATAAGACAGCTTGCCACGTGTCTTAGTACTAAAACTTTACTGATTTAGAAGATAGTCCTGCTTCAGTTCCCCTCCTGGTTTATGGTCTTATAGATGTCACTAGAACATGGTACTAGGCAAGAAAAGGCCACAGCACATAATCAATCACTGCCTCCTCATACTCATGAAGTTACATAAGTGAAAGACAGAAACATAATCTCCATTATAAACTCCATGTTTTTTTATTACATATTACAAACATTCCAGATCTCAAGAAGCTGTGGAAGTTCTTTTTATTTTTGTTCTCTTCACATTACACACTTTGTGAAACAGCTCCCACTATTTTCTCTCCATTGTCCTCCCAACTAAACATCCTTCCTAAAGAAAGTACTGTTTCCAGAAATCATGAAGTTGCCAAAACTCAAACATAAAAGTAGCAAAGGAAATCTAAACAAATAAATTGTTCCAACTCCTCAAACTGCAGAAATAAACAGAGAAAAAGGAACAGAAGAGTTAGTTCTTTAACTCTTGAGAGTTAAAAGTGACAAAGTGTCAAAGATGAGCCATAAAGTAAATGTTCATTTAGCATTCAGAAAGCATTACCATGCTGACACTGGCAGCTAAGACAGAATGGCTGGTGACAATCAGAAAAACAACTCTATTCCATCAAACTGCAAACAAAATTAAAAGACTTTTGCTTTCTATAATTGGAAGAAACCACTTCCAAAGTGGCTTATTCTGTATCCCTAGTGTACCTATGTAGCTCACAAACATTAATTTTCACTTCACAATAGTTATGTGGAAGAGGGAGTTGTGCATCGGAACTGCAGCATCACAAGAACAAACATTTGACACTATATTAGTAAAGTACAAACTTTCTTTTGTCCCAGGACCAACAGTTACTTGCCCTATCTTCTGTTAAACACAAAGGACTTGAGAAAATCCAGAGATTGAACCGAGTTTGCTACCAAGCTCACTACTCCTGTTAGGAAAATGCTATTGGTATCACAGGGGGTGGTCTCTGAAGTATTGTAATATTAAAAACTGTATATAAAATGCCCGCTGAGAAGATTTTAATACCAGATATTGCTTGTATTATGAAAGCTAGTGTCAATGTATTAACATATGTAAAAATACAACCCTAATGGAGAGTTTCAAGACATGTTAATTTTGAATTTTTACTTGAATATTCTTAAACACACAATTTTTGGCAAATTCGCATACTCTGTATAGAAAAAAATAGGTGTGTTTGCTGAGAAGGACATAGAAGTATCTCTTCTCTATGAAAGAATAAGTTTGCTTCTAAGAGAAATACCCTTTAGGACTGGTGAGGCCCCACCTCAAGGGCTGTGTCCAGTTCTGGGCCCCTTCCCCCAAAAAAGACATTGAGGGGCTGGAGTGGATCCAGAGAAGGGCAAGGGAGCTGGTGAGGGGTCTGGAGAACAAGTCTTATGAGGAGAGGCTGAGGGAGCTGGGGGTGTTCGGCCTGGAGAAAAGGAGGCTGAGGGGAGACCTTCTGGCTCTCTCCAACTCCCTGAAAGGAGGGTGTAGCCAGGGGGGGTCGGTCTCTTCTCCCAAGTCCCAGGCGATGGGACAAGAGGAAATGGCCTCAAGTTGCCCCAGGGGAGGTTCAGATTGGAGATTAGGAGAAATGTTTCCACGGAAAGGGTTATTGCACATTGGACTGGGCTGCCCAGGGCAGTGGTTGAGGCCCCATCCCTGGAGGGATTGAAAAGCCGGGTTGCCATAGTGCTTAGAGACATGGTTTAGCGATGGTTTTTTATCAGAGTGAGGTTGATGGTTGGATGAGATGATCTGAAAGGTCCCTTCCAACCTAGACAATTCTATGAAATATTTTTTTTTGTTTTGGCAAGAAATATTAGCATCTCTAATTTGTCAAGATACTTGGAATGTCCTGCAATTCTAAGCGTGCATTAACAAACTTACCTTCCTAACATCTGAGCTTTTAGGTTCTGTGGTCCAGGTGATGATTCGAGACACAGCTAACCTAGTTTCACTTGAATTTACAAAATCTCCTGGATCCATCTGTTGTGCAAGAGTCTCTATGTATTTAAGGATTGCGACTTTGACCTGCAAAGAGAAATGGAGTCAGGTGGACAATAGAAATGGTGTGCTGCAAGAACAAGCGTGCTCACAAAGTGCTCATTTCCTAAAATAAAGATGACTTCTTTTTCCAATTAAACTTAAATATCTTTTCAGTATTGATATAAAACTCTATAAAACAAATCAATGTACAAATGGATGTAACATTTCAAGAAGTTCAGTTCCACTGAAATTCAAATATTAATAGAAATCCTAGATTTCACTGGTAGCAACTAAAAGATACACAGATCATTGCATAAAAAGATGTTTATATTTAACAAAAAGAAAACAAAAGTACTCAGAATTTTTAAGAATATTCAGGATTTAAAAGAATTATTCAGAATTAAGATTTTTTTTCTAGTACTAAAATGAACATCATCTGATGAACCAATAATCAGCTCCTATTAGTCCCTACTATGTAGTTAACACAGCATTCTTTTATAAAACACCAGCGTTCAGCAATCACTATCTTTGGGGATAAGCCACATGAATCCTCCCATTAAATACTAAAAAGCTATGGAATACAGTTTCTACAAAAGACTTAGAAGGGGTCACCTACGCACTTTTCCTTTGAAGATATTTGGAAGAGAGGGACATGGATTTACCAGGACGACAGAAAAGCTGTTTTATTCTCTCATTTATCTGAGCATTGTTCTCCTACTCCACTAACTCCCTCTACTTACGCAGAACCTCTGTTTCATACATCTTAGACTCAGCCTCTCTCAAGTTTCTCCCAAGCTCCACCACCACACGGCTTTGGGCAAAGGTCTATTATGCCTGTATCTCCCTTAAATATTTATCTCCTCAATTCCTACTGCTCCAGAGATTTGACACCCAACTCATCAACAGAAGCAGTGAACATTTATTTAGGCCACTCATTTGACAGAGCTGCTTTTATTTCCATTATTAATTACAGTAAACCAGAAATACCTACCAGGAGGGAGACACCTACGTCCATCATAACCAGAAAGAAAAAAAGTTCTGGTTGTATTTTTAATTGTTCATGGCTTATAGTACAACTGTTCCGAACAAAACTATCTAGAAATTTCCCTTGGTCATCAAAACTCGCAAGCTATCAAAAACTCAAGATACATTAAGTGACACAGACATTAATGATAGCTGATATATGTAGACTAATAACAAATACTTTGCTTTCACAGCAGCTGTTAAAGCTCAACTTCTCCAAAGTTATACAACGAGAAACAGCTGAAGGCTTTCTTATCATGCAGATCAATATCAACAACTGCAGTAAAACCCACCCTATTTGCTAGATTCTTTAATGACCAAAAAATTCCCCAACTCACAAACATCTCCACAGCAGTAAACCTTAGACTACATGGCTTTCCAAATACAAAGTAATAAAGTTACAATTTCTAGATTACCAAGTGAAACCATTACAACAGCACTATGTTTCACTGTTTATGGTTTAAATATATGTAATGTCACATCTTAAAGAAAAAACACTGTTAAGAACTGTACACTTAGAACGTCCAGAGGCATTCTCTCACAAACAAAAAATCTGGGAGTACTTTATGTCAGTATTAGTTAGTGCTTAAACTAGTCCCCCAGAGTGTATCACACAGACTTCTGGAAAGATGGAGGTTCTCAGGAGACAGAAGAGCACTGAACAGAGGATGAATGGAGAGAGTTTGCACTAATAAATCTTTCCGCAATGAGACACATACCCAAAGCTAAATTTGACTGCTATCTTCAAAGTAAGTGTTTTTCACTAATGGCTTTGGAGAGAAGAAATTCTGGAAGGGGTACCTCTCCATGATCAAATACAATGAGACAGCATTATTATGATTAAAAAAAACACTCTGAAATAAACTCCGTAAAGCAGCAGATCTATTTACGATGTATTTTTACCACTATTTCCAGTAAGTGTGTACAGAGTTGAGATTTAGAAATAAAAGGTCTAACATCGTCCTCTTCAACAATCCGTTTAATCTCTCTGAGAGGAGGAGAACAACTTTTGACTGCCATGAAAGTAGCTCCAGGAATTCTTACAATGAATATTTGCTGTTAATCTGAAACCACTGTCTAAGAAGTTGTTCAATACTGTCCTGACCCTCTTTGTACTGTTCTAGATTGAATTTGCTGTACTTTTGCTGAACTATTAACACTGAGACATTTTACCTGTAATGCACATTAACACAAACAGCCTTTTTATCTTTTTTTAAGAATAGCTCTGTTGTAGTAAGTGAGCTGAAATATAGATCAAGCCACAATTAGCACTATTAGTCACAAAAAACACGATCAGACATCAATGGAACTAAAGTGCTTCATAAACATCTTTCACAGATAATGAAATTGTAAATTCTGGCACAACAGTAAGTGCAACTCCCTCCAGCGATTCAGGCAATATTGCTACAGAGTCAGTGCCAGAAGGCAGACTGTTTTCCTGTCCTGTGAAAAATTTGAGATTTACAGAGTTTCATTTGCTGCATCAGGGTAAGACAAAAGAAACATTTCACAAAACAGGAAAAAAGAAAAAAAAAAAATAAAAAATCGAGAGAGGAATGAGATAAGCTGCTTTATTTAAACCACAAAAACCTCTGTCTCTTACAGTGCTTTCCTGGGTACCTGTCCTTAAGTTACTGGATGCTTAGGAGTGACTGCCTCTGACAAATGACTGCCAAATGACTACAATATACACTGAAGATCAATTTTGAAGGGCTCTCTCATGTCTGTGAATCTGTGTCAATGGTTGGTTGGGGTTTTTAAATCCAGAAATTTTAATATGGATTTAAAAAAAAAAATAATCTTCTGACCAACTGCAGCAAAAGCTTCTGTCCAGAAATCAGTATATTGAAAGGAAAGAAGCCTTCAGAAGATGGCAATCAACTTTGGTCACAATGTTTAAATCAGTTCCTCACTGAATGTGAGTTTTTTTGACATTCAACCTCAGAAAAATGACAGTGATGATTTGAAGTGTACTTCAGGACAACACCGATCCTTTAGAAAGCATACGATCTGCACCTGCAAAAATAAGCTTCAGAGATTACATCCCTAGAAAATTTGACTCCTGTGCCCATCCATCCATTTGACCAAAATAGATACATGCATCTGGCCCCTCTAAACTCTTGATTCAGCAGTTCGCCACACCTACGTATAAAATTCTAGCAGAAGAAAGTAAGATAGATACAGCAAAATGCACTGTGCAGCATCCCCCATAGGTTAGGTCAGTAAAGTTGTGTCTCCTCTGTGTTTGGTCCTCCTACTGGCTAGCTACCCAGAGCCACCTCTGCGGCCATTCCAAAAGCTTGGCTTACATTGTCAAAGGCAGCTGTGTTTGTAAGTGTAAGAACAACCATGACAGCTTATTCTAAAAGACTGTTATTATTTACTACTAGCACAAGAAAAACAGAGGGAAGCCATTTGTAGATGAGAAACCTTCCACAGAGCAAATTTCTGATCTATCAACCCTTCTTATATCTGATCCATCTTTAAGGATGCTGAAAATCCCTAGTCTGATTTTTCTTGTCACAGTGAATGCTGTTTCTCAGAATACCTAGCCCAAAGGCACACTCTGCAACAAAATCATCATTTATCAGAGTAAGAGCAGAAGCTGAAGACTTCAAGAAATGAAGTAGCGCCCTAGGACTGTCAATTAATCTGTTAGACACCTGGGTGCACTGAGGATGGAACTCAGAGGAAGTATTCAAGAATGTGGATATTAAATAGATACTTCTGCAATTTATGTTCAATAACTTTACTGTCTGGGTCCTGAAGTTGTAGTTACCTCATAAAGATGGAAGTAGGGGGTAGATACCACTCTCTTCTGGAGAAAAGCTTACCTTCTCTTAAGTAAGTTACATGCTTTACTGTCCCAAAAATTCATATTAAATACTCTTGATGTTATTTCAAACTAACAGGTATTCTTCCATGGAGGTAGTTTTTACCAAAATCTTGATTTCAGAAGGCTCTCTCAAATACTGGAAACTATTTTCAGAATGTATTCCCGTTAAGTGTTTCAGATTTCTTAATTCCTTCTCGGTCACATAGTCAATATTCTTGAACTTAGCCCCAACCCAGACTACTAAGAGTCCATGCATCATTCCAAATCTCAACTTTGAAATACAATCAATATGGATTTACCAGCTAAACTACTGTATTTAAAAAAAAAAAAAAAAAAAAATCTCACACATCAAATTCACCCTTCCTGGGGAGCAAAACCAAGTAAAACAAAACCAAGCCAAATTTGTTCCAAGGATTTATTTAAACAACAAACTGATTTTTACTACCTCATTTGCTGTCTTCAATAAATGACAGCAGTCCCTTTTTAACACAGCTCTACGAAGCAACACTGGTCAACGTATCAACTGTCCTCAAAAGCTTAAAAATGTAAGTTTTACTGTATTGTAGACAAAAAAGGCATATTCATGTGACTTCAGGTTCAACACAACTTGGGAAAAGTCATATTCTTGTGCAGTACCAAACTGTAAAAATATATTTCGTGCAAGACAGAGCAGAAAATGCCAGTTATCATATGCTTGTTATTTCCCCATTTATGTTACTTGTAAATCTGCTTAGGATTTGATGCATTTATCCTAAAATCAACTCTCTTTGGAATTGCAAATGTACTACAGAACACATTTTGACTTTGCAGTTATACTGGCAGGGCTAGTACTGGACTACAGACTCTTACGTAAAAATGTGTGTAATTGTGAAGCTACACACTGCTTTCAGAAAAGTGTACCACAAAGGGAGCTGATTTTTAATATAGTAAAACTCAAGTTCATATTAGTATTAAAATAATTTAAATTAATTCAAGGCCTATCAGGCTGAACCCAGGAAAAAAAAATACATATGAACTAGGAAAACAGGATTGGGAAATCACAAACATAAAATTAGAAAAGACTTGATAGAGTGAGTTTGCATAACCAGCTTGATGTTAGGCGGCCACATTTTTGTTGCTCATTTTTGCTGTACTGTGGTTTTATTAGATCTCTCTTGCAGCAAACATTTTCATACTAGTATAATGTTTAAAATTGAACATCTGCATGCTTAATGTTTCTCGCAGAGGTTAGTAGCAGCATACGAATGCATTCAAATATAAATTATTGGAAACACTGTAAGAGTTTGACATAGGGTTAAGAATAAAGACAATAATTCAGACAAAAACCTTGGAGCTCCAAAAAGAGCGAAGCTGGTCCTGTAGTGCTGGCTTGACTGTCTGAAAGTTTACAAAAACAAAATCCACTAATTGAAAACTCTTTTTTTTTTTTCAAAACCATAACAAAAATAAAAATCCAAATTCAAATATCAAGACAAGCAATCGTGTATCAATGAAGATTTTTGTTTGCAACGCAAGCTTGAAAATTCTTACCTTCAGGCTAGGTGTTTGGGTCTGGTCAACAGTAAATCTCATTAAAATACTGAACTGGAGGTCATTTGGAAAAGATTCCCTGTAAAACAAGTATAGCAAATCATGTTAAGTTATGAGAAATTTTATTTTAGTAACCTGTTGAGAGGCACTGAAGTCCTCACTCTTTTCAGTAAAGAAAAGCTCTAGTATCTCTAAAAGAAAAAAATTTCTATCAGTTTTGTTTATATTTTATCTGTCTTTCAGAAACATTCACTTAGCATGAAAACGACAAAATGTAAGAAATTCATTCTTTGAGGCAATTATAGCTAAACCAGATAATTCAAGTAATAAGGAATGATACAATAGCAATAGTGTAGTATTCTGATTTTAAATCTACGCAATCCTCAAGTTAATATACGGTAGAAGAATTCAAGGTATGCATCACACCCCTCCTGCAAGCTCCTCTGAACCCTCCAGTTCCACCCTGGGCTGCCTCTGCTCTCCCACATTGCACACTCTGGGTATGACCCTCAAGGGCTCTGCTGCAGCAGTAAAAAAAGAGGCATAGCAGGTGATATTCCTTCTCTCCTTGCAACACACACCATACCCTTCCCCAGATTTCACAGCAGATCTCCCGTGTGAATAGGCTCAGCAGACATCTAGACCACTTCGACTGCCCAGCACTGCAGAGAATGGAGGCTGAGAAGTAGGTCCCAGAGCCCCTCTAACTCTACTTAAAAACCTAGCTTTTATTTGGAAATAAAACCGGCCAGGAATGGGCAGCTCTGATGGCCCCCAAAATCACCTAAGATCATTTTGGAATCAGGCTATTGGTGAAGTCTGGGGAGAGTGGAATGAAGACAGAAAGCAAATCCATTATCGGCGTAACTCCTTAAAAGCCTGCTGACACTCAGATAAATATTGCAACAATATTTTTATATCAAAATAAAGAAGCTCAAACACAAGCGCTGCATCGCTGAACACAAGGCAAGACAACAAACCCACGTGGCTCAGATACCCATTTTTGAATCAGATAAGCAGTATCATATTAATTGTTCAGCGTTAAGGACTGAAACAAACCTTTAAACCAAGAACCATTTAGGAAACTAAAATGCTTAAGCAACAAGGTTTACTGAAGTTTCACCATCTGTTATTAGCTCTGGATTTTTCCTAGAACCTCACAGCACACTAAGAAACAAAACCCAAACTTGGAAGTAGCATGGATTTTTTCATAGGTCTGAATTTTTTCAGTGATTTTTTTTTTTAAAGAACTCATTACCTTGTGACATCAAGCGCCTTCTGAACTTTTGCTTGTACAGACCCAAGCAAATCGGCACCCATTTTTTTCAAGAGCTGTGTCAGCAGTACAAACAGCCAGTCCTGCAGATCTTCTTTATGGACCTGGATGAAGTCCACCAGTGTCTCCAAAAACATACTGAACACCTAAAAGGCAGAAGAAGATGGAAAGAGGGTAGGATGGGGCAAAAGAGGAAGTGACACTGACTGACGTATGCTGAACTTACAAACGAAGAAAGCAGTAAGGGAACCAGAGGCAGAGAAAGGCAAGTGTTTTGCAGCCAAGCAGGAAAAAAAAAGGAAAAGAAAAGAAAAGAAATCTGTCTTGCTTTTTCATTGGATTTTGATACAAGTGTATATTGGAAATATTAGCCGACTTCTGTAGAAGTTTGACCATTAGGTATTCCATGCAGTTTCATCAAGAAAAGAAATGCTTACTGTGATGGCTGGCGCAACCTCAATTTTTTTTAATAAAACTTTTTTTTTTACCCTTTCAAGCTTTATCATTAAGTTGATTTGACATATTCCTCGAAGACTATAAAACCCCTTTCTCTCTACAAGAAAAATAGCTCCTACAATTCTTTAGCAAAGTATTGATTGTAAATATCTGCATTGCTTAATCCTGCGAAATCACGAAAGCTGGCCAATTCCTATGCATAAAATATTCGTGGAACAGAACAAAATCCTTCTTCTATTGCAGGTATCCAAACACTAAATTATTTACCAGAGTAGGGAAAAAAGCCGTGATACGTTTCAGCCTGGCAGGTGTTTAAAACAAGAAAGTACTTTTGTCTTTTCAAAAACGTATTATCTATTGTGTTCTTTTCAACAAATAATGTGGAATACAATAAGTAAAAGTAACGTTGAGAAGACTGCATTCATTCAAAAAAGATGTAGATTATTGTAAGTCTAGTAACCTCAGCACTCAGAACAGGAAAAAGGGGATTTTTGGAGGGAAGGGCATGACAAATCAGTAACTTTGTCTAAACGGCCTTTTTTTGTGTCTCACTAGTCTTACGTTTTTCTCAAGATTTATGGTGAAATCAGGATGTATATGCTCTACACCAGTGGGGCCCACAGTTTCCCATTTCTTTGACAAGAAGAATTGGTATCTGGGCTGAAAATGCTACCTTCTCAACTGATCCTCTGGGGACAGAAGCAGAAGTACTGGTGTGACGCAAAGAAGGTTGGCGAGATGTTGCCTCCTGAGTATTTAATGCCACGGGTACAAGGTTGGCAAGAGCTGCTGCAGAGGAAGGGGTGGAACCCCACATCCTCCTGGGGCTGACCTGGCTTCTCATAAGGCCAAATTCCTCTGCTGCCTCCGAGAGTGGATGGTCCCAACCTGTGATCATACCTCACAGGGCTGCAGAAACCAGTCCACGCAGGTGGGCTTTCTTCCACAGCACTGATGGAGTATGGAGGAGATGGAGCATGCTGCTGCATGCCTTCATCTCTGAGGACATTACATCTCTTTTCATGTTGAGAATCAAGCCAGGTTAAGCAAATTCACATCATAAAGTGAAAAAAAATCCATACACGTATCTTTAAAAAAAATGACTCAAGATTTACATTAGAAATAATAATAATAATAAAAAAAAATAAATCCAGATTCTTTCAGGATCTCATAAAGACCAGGGAGAATCTTTTGATAGATATCGTAAATACTGAAACGTTGTCTTAGAAATAAGACAGAACAATACAAATCCTACTAAACATAAAGCCCACTAGGACTCTCTTGGGGCAAACTACATTGAAAATTGTAAAAAGAAATAAAATTGTCAACTCCTCTGCTATGTGTCTAGATTTGTATTCAAGTCTGAGGTTTAAAAATTACACTCCCAGTAGCGAGAAGAAATTTTTATGCTCAGGATTGGAAACGTCTTCTGTATTCAGGTGAACTGAAACAATTTACCACTCTGTGGATGCGCAAGTGGTGGGTATGATTATAAGACCTAGGCAAAACCAAACCAAGGAGTACATTCCATATTGTAATCTGACAGTTTTTGGATTTCACAGCCCTAAAATAAAGGGAAAATATACTGGACTTAGGCAAATAACAAAAAAAACCCCAAACATTCTGGTGCTATAAAGATTACATAGGGGTCTTACAATTTTATCCAAACCCCTTCAAATTAAACTGTATAGCTCAGCAGAATTTAAAATCTGTACCTGTTTCTTCAAGTTTGCAGACCCTGACACACGTCTTTTATTAAAATGTGCAAGCTGAACAAACTTGTTACAACCTTTTATTTGATGGAGTAATGTGGACTTAGGATACTTTAAACACATAAAGTGGTTTACATTGAAATCATTATGAATCACTACAGCAAAGGTACTCTAAGGATCCTGTGCCAATGTTTCAGCTGTTTATAGTATTTAGCTGGTTTTAGTATTTTAGTATTAAAAATACATATAACTGAGGACTCAATTTTCTTTTCAAGCTTTGTTTGATTTTAGGTTTACCACAGTGAACGTCTGGAGAACACTCAAATAAATTGAGTCATTTTGTTGTATTTAAAAAAAATTAATCACACCATCTTGTCTTTGGCCAAAGCATGAACAATTTAAGAAAGCTGTAAGAGTATTTAAGGTAAAGGATGAATTTGGAATGGAAAATGGAACTCAACCACCTATATATGCTGAACAATGTATGCGGGCACTGCAATTTTCTGCAGTTTCCATTTTTATGATGGAAATTAAAATTCTGAAATCAAGCATCTGAAGTTGAAGGTTTTAATAATTTGATAGTGGAAAAAAATAAACAGATATGAAACTAATTGTAAGTGATCTACCTGTAAAGTGAATTATTTCAGATGTGCCAACCACCACAATATAAAGCAGGAATGCATAACCAAACAATGTCAGTTCATTAGTAGATAAAGCACATCTCGAAACTTTACCACACAGTTTACAGAACTGTATATAGCATTTTATGATTGCAAAAGGCTTGACACTGCATGAACTCTTTGGGGAAGAAAAATAGAGAAAAAAGGGTTAATTGCACATTCATGCAAGTAAGGTTAGGCTTCCAACAAATATTGAACCAACTTACTCTCTAAAGAGAGTTCCAACACAGGGGACAGCATGCAAAACGAAACAAAAACAAAACAAAACGAAACAAACAACAAAAAAAGGGAAAAAGATAAAAACACACAAATTAGTGGCCATCAATACAAAGTTCCTGTATGGAATATAAAACAAAACAAAACAAAAAAGGTATTTCAAAACTTTTATGATAAATTTAATAATTTTATTGGGATACCCAATGTATTTTAAAAGTTAACACTTGGCATATCCTTCAAATCATTCTCCCATTTGCTCCTCCAAATGATATTACTCTCTTCTTCTAAGCAATTCCCTACATCCAGCTATCATGTTAAAGCAAACCTTTAAAAATAAAAAAGTGATGACAGAATAATTCCGACAGACACTTGAAAAGAGTCTAAGGTGAGATTTGTGTAGCTGTATGTGTGCCATATAAAATTCACAGCTCATCAACTGTGAACACCTAAAGGATCCTTGTGGTAATATATGCATAAATATTAATAGTTTTGCAATACCAAAAAGCAGGCAAGGTTTCAGTGACTGGAAGAGGTGTACCACATGTGCTATAACACAAGGCAAATGTTTGAAATCAAACCGGCATTATTTTATGTCAGAACACCCAGTGAACAAAACAATCAACTAGAATAATTCCATGTAACGTTCCTAAATGCTTAATGAAAAGATAAAATACTCTTCAGATGCATAAAACGGAATTTTGGAACATTTTCGTTCATTCGGAACTGGCTCCCTACAAAAAAGACCTCCAGAATAGTTCTGATATATGCATAGCTGCATATAATTAATAACAGAACAAGCAAAATTAAACCATGCTGCTATTCACAATTTTGCCATTACTTCATTTCAAAACCAGTAGTATCTCAACATTTATTTTTCTTTCATTTTCTGACTTAACTGTTCTTTTTTTTTTTTTTTGAACAACTTTAGTATCACATTGCTCGTGTGCAATGCAAGTTTCTTCCAAAATACATGATGTCACAGAGAGCAGCTAAGCCACTTTTTGCAGCAGGAAAAATAAGAAGGACAGATGAACACTGAGTTAACCCGTCAAGACTTCTCATGGAAGACTTAAAATGATGTAAAATGTATTGCATAATCAAAGTCATTTTTCAGAATTCTGCTGGGAAAAGCCAATACTTCTGAACTAAATAGTTTGCTATGAGTTTTTCTGGGTTATCGTTTTATCAATTCTGAAATATGGACACAAAGCGGGACATGTTATAGTGAACATAGAAGACAAAGTTTCTCCCAAACAAGCCTGTAATTCAACAAAATATAAGGTTACATGCTTTTTAACATGATATCATTATAATCTTTATTCAACTCCTTACTTAACTGCAGTCCTTTTGCAGTGCGAAATTACCGCACAGATGAAGCTGTACTAGTAACCCACCTCCCACAACAACTGTAAAAATACTGTCAAGTGAAGTAACTCGGTTAAAAACACTTTAATGGTTTTAGAAAAAAAGATTATTCTCCTTTTATCACCCATACTGGGTCTTTACCTAGGTAAAAGCGAATAAAACATGATATTTTCTTTTATACCGAAGTATCATCTCCACCTTATTTACTGAAGAGCAGAAATGATGTAAAAATTACTCGACAGTCTCAACTGCCAGCCCCATCTACGACATTCGAGGGAGACATCATAAACTATGATAACACAAAATACCTTGGGAAATCAATAGGTACACATTGGTATAGTTCATCAGACTCAGCATGTATGATTTAGCCCACTTCATGATTTAAATAACTGCACCAGACTCTTGTTTCTACTTGAGAGAAAAGCAACTCCTGTTGAAGTGGCCTCCGTAAACAACACAACCTCTTAAAAATACTTACAAATTTTGAGCACAAACTGTTGAACTATTTCAATGCATTTTAGATGAAACTAACCCTTATTTCAATTAGCCTGTGAAAAAGGTGGGAAATTATCCTGTTCAAAATTGCAAATTAAATGGATTGAAAATCTAATCCCGTTAACTGCTTATAGAACACTCTGTCAAATTCTTAGATGTGCAAATATCGCTGACACATTTTACCACAACTTTTCAAAAGTGTTTTGAAACATGTACTGAAAGCAAGAAAAACCTAAACGTACCTTACTGTGAGGATCAGCAAACATTCTTGTGAAGATTTCACACAACCTTTTCAACTCAACACGACTGTCAAAGTGACAACAATACATTAGTCAGCACTACCAGAACACTAATATATAGCCATCAGTGAAATCAACTATAATTACTGAATCGCATCATCTAATAAACAAAGTAGAGAAAAGCATTTTGTTCAGAACATGGATAAAAATGATATAGAATTTGTCTAAAATGAGACTGTCAAACTGGAAATGTCTCCTTCGAGACATTCATATATTATATTCATATATTATACTACTCTATACTACTATAACAGACCATATAATCAAAGAGGTGCTCTTAGCAGCTAGCAGTAAACCGTTTCTTGTTAATAAACACCCAGTAAACAAAAAGAATAATAAAAATAAACTACAAATAAAAGAAAGGCCTTCCATCAATACTAGATGCAAGCACTTTAGGAAACTTTTGTACTGCAAGAATCCTCTTAAGTTCCATTGCTTAAACTGAGCTTTTCAAACAGCTCCTATACACTAGTGGCCAGAAGTGACAAAAACGTCTTCATTCCTTCCCCCATCGTACTCTCACATACACACACCACACTTTCCTTCTCCCCAGCTGTGTTTGGAACATTAGCCTCCTTTTCCTGCTTCCCTTGCCTCCCCCTCCAACTCCGAAATAACACATTTCTCCTATTAACAAGTCTTCTTACCTTAAAGTTCTCTGGTTCTTTAATAAGTTTTGCAGGCCTAAAAGGCCTTCTTTTCTCTCTGACCAGTTGGAGCTGGCACAGCGATTTAGGACTTCAGCCACATCTTCTGTCTGTCTCATATACGTTGGTATGCTTCCATTCCTAGAGCTATAGGACCTTTCTGAACAGGCACTTGATGCGTCACTGTTGGCATCATCATCTGAGTACATCCCATAGGACTCGTATCTTCTTCGCACGGGCTTCTTCTGTTGTACAGAAACACCCCACATTAGTACTGATTTTCAAGGCGACAACATACAGACCCATCATCAGCAGAAAGACCAACAGTTCAAATACCCAGTGTGACCCTTAATCCCTGGAGGGACGAATGGCTCCAACTGTTCAGCAGGTCAAACCAAATCAATAAAGATACTTTAAACAAGTATGGCTTGCGTGGTATTCCAAACATAAAAAGCAAATGCAGAGAAGACATACGTTTAATGAAGTGTTCAACTTAGGGTTTACTTGTAAAAATCCACAAAATTGCATGACAGGGCGTCACATAAGTCACACAGACCATATCGAAAGTTAGTTATTTCACTTAATAGCTTTATATACGTTACAGAATCAGGTCTAAAGCCACATATTCTATCATTTTAACTTACTTTGTATCAAGCATGTTAATAACAAAATACTAAACTATTGAAGAAGGAAAATAGTTTCTATACCTTAGTCCGTATGTCTCCTAAGAGCTGTTAGCAGTAAATTATTGAAAAGAAACAGAAATTGAGAACAGGAAGGTAAGGCATAGCAGTATTGTGACTATCAAACTACCTGCCACTGGAAAACACATCGTCTTATTGTAAATTTTGTTCTTAGCTCTCTGTATCTAACTAGCATACAGCAGATTGCCAAGAAGCAGTTTGCTAAGCTTCCATTGCCAGGGAAATATTAGATATTACCTGCTGGCTGGTCACAAAGACAACTCTGTCAAAATCTTTGTCTTACACAGTGACATTTGAGTATGAAGACTTAACACATGCAGTCAATCTCTATCTAAGTATGAAACCTTCATTTAAACTTTATTTCCCCATCAACTTCCCATCTCTGTCTTTATCTTCACTACAATATCTAAATTTTGTCTTTGCAACAGTTACTATAGTAGTCAATGTCCTACAAAAAAATTAGTTACATAATACAAACCCCCAAGTCCCCTAAAAACAAAAGCAAGCCAAACACAACAAAACACAACATGCCAAAGGTCAGAGGAAAAAATTAATTAATGCTCTTTATCCTACGAGGAAAAGCACACACCTCTGCAAAGTAACTCTGCCATTCAAATCTTGGAGTTGAAACTGGTAGTTAAAATTAGGTTTCATTACATACTTCAAGGAAGCAGTAGCAAAAGTGATTGTTTTCCCCTTAATTACCATTGCCATTTGCACAGGATTCTCATTTTTGACTGCAGAGTAACTTAAAGGATACCACAATACAAACCAGTCAATACATCATGTAACAAGCAAGCTTACTGTCAATGGAACAAGCATACATACATTCGTAAGGGAATAAAGTGAAAAATCACAAATACATCAGCATTTTTGAAAAGGGTTACCATAAGTAAAATAATAAAATTAAGGTCATAGAGTTTGAAATGCCAAGGACTGTGCTAAAGTAAAAGGTATAAAAATATGTAAAGATCACCATATCGCTGCATTTCAAGCACCTTGTATTCAAACCAGACCTTAGCCAAAAAAATGATACCCCTTTGGCTTGAGCAGTATTATAACTGGCCAACTATTTTTCATATAATAAAAATAGTAATACAATCCAGAATATCTTGATTTTTGTATTACATCTGACAGGACTCTACATTCTACCTTTTAAAAACACTGTTTGAGGGAGACGTTGAGTCTATGATAAAACAAGAAGCATGTTCATAACCAGATTTCCATCTAAATGGGAGCTATTTGGACAGGACAGTCTGTACATTTAGAGTCATGCAAATACTGTAATAATAAAATGTAGCTTTTCTTGATCCTTCTTTGCAATGACAGATTCTAGCTAAAACATACAAACTAATTGCTCTCTAACATTTCTAGAAGCATCATGCTATTTTGGACCTAGATAATATAAACCAGTTTCTATGAACAAATTTTATTGCTTCAACAAAGCAGGACACATTCAAGCCTGAAGAGGACTCATTGGAAGCATGAGTTTCTCCTCAATTTATATTCTTACTACCTACTTAGCCCAGCTAAATTTGAATAAGCTATGAAGCTGCTAAAAGTACTAAAGATACTCTTCATGTAGTACCAGCGTAGATAAATCTACACACAGGCTTTCAAATTACAGCCAGAAACTTTTCACGTTCCATGAACTGTTTTGTCTATTGTTCCCTATTCCAAAATGCAGAGTGACTGATCCAGAATACTGACCAGCACTCCCCATCAATGCTGAGAACTTTTGGCATGTTTGCAGTATCAGAAAGGGGAAAAACCACTCAATGTCACCATCACATCTTAAGGTAAGATTTCACACATATCCTGATCTCTATGCCAGTGAAGGCACACAAATTTTAAACTAACATGCCAAGAAGACAGTATTAAGCAAAAAATCAGTAAGTCACCAGACTAAGAACATGACAGAGTTCTTCAGATTATCTTCCTTTGAAATTTTGTTTCTCTCTATCCAGTCATATCTGGCTATAATTAATTTTTTTAGAGTCAAATTTGTAGGTTTTTACTAGTTTTCCAAATAATCTTTTTGTTAAACCACAGCAATAACAAATTCCTTAAAGCGTTCTGATAACTAGATAACAGGTACTTACAAATATTTAATGATATGCAAATAGTATACCACACCTACTAAAAATATATCTGATTCATAGCATCAGTATTTGAAATTAATTGAAGATTTTAGCTTCCTGATGTAAATGTCAGAATAGGAAAGTGCACGATGTTTTCACAGTTTGGCTAACTGGGACAGGGAGGTACAGGAGCCAAACCCACCCTTTTAAAGGACAGTAAAGGTTAAGAAAGAGAATGGCATAACCAGTTTTAAATTCAGTGCAACATCTTGAAAACAGAAGACAACAAAACCTAAACTTATGAAATGCTGCCAAGCCATCGGCTTCTCTCCTCAGCATCAATCTCATGTTGTCAGATGGAGCAACCTCAAATGGAACCCAGGCTTACAGTAAGCAGAGTGCTTTGGCTGCCAGCATTCCCAGCTCTGACAAGCTGGAAACTGCTGGTTAGTGCTACCTGCTCAAGTGGCTCCTGACTCCAACAGACCAGTCCAAGACTATTTCCTGTCTGCCCCGGAGAAACATACATTCCTCAAAAGTGAAAACTTCTGTGGTGAACAATAATTCCAGTATTTTGCAGCTCTAGCAATTCAGCTTCTCTTTTTCCCCCCGCATCCAGAAGCCAATAAAATAACGAACGACAAGTTCTTTTGCATACTTTAATGTAGAGGTACCAAACATTTTAAGAGACTGTATCCTACAGGAGTGAAGCACGAGGTTCTTACCAAAGCATCTGCTACTGCCTCTTCCACGTCAGAACCTGTGTTGAGAACCCGCATAGCGCTAACCGAGGACGACAATCTACTCGACTGGCTAATTCCAAAGCCGGTACCTGTTATAACAACAATGAAAAGGAATATAAAGAACTCAGTCAGAAGAGCAAGTCAGGACACTAATACCACACTCATGTAAAAAAAAAACCCAAGCAGAAGAAAAGCATTTGCTTAACATTTCTAATGAATTGTATAGCGGCTAAGATACTGGTTATTTTCATTCTGAAGTCTTAAGCGGTGCAGCAAAAAGTAAGAAATGAAGTAAAAAAAAAGAGTCATATACAAACATTCTATTCCAATGACACAGGGAAAAATCCAACAAAACAATGGTTTTATCTGAAAGAACCTTTCAATTTATTTTTTTTTAATATTTATGTCTTCTTCATTTTGGGTTTTTGTTTTCATTTAAAAAGAAAGCAAATACAATAGGATGGCTATTGAGAACGCTGATTAGAAAACTACATGCATAAAGAATGCTCTACAAATACTGAAAAATGGAAAACTAAAAAAGTTCTTCTGCGAGTAAAAATAAAATGATTATTGTTAAGGAAGAAAAGGATTAACATTGGAAGGTGGGGGTGGAGACAAAATCTAGCAACATAAAGACATCTATCTGGATTACTGAAACCACAAAACTCAAATTAATATAAATAATGCTTTTTAAAACTGAACTATGAGAATAGCCAAGTGGGTGGGGAAAAAATAAATCCAGGATGACTGCACAGATGACAGCAAAGTGTACTCATCCTTCACCTGTAGCCCCATAAGCTTCAGGAGCGTAGAGAGCACCAGTGGATCTGGAGTGATGTCTGGAAGCTGCAATAACAGGATCATATAAACCCTATCTATCACCACGCAATCAAAGCGTGGCAACAGTTGCTTAGATGAACAAGAAAATATATAATCAAAAAGATCCAGCTTTAGCACAAGAAACTGAATGTTACAAAGAAGGAAAAAGCTTCAGAGCAGTTTTTTTGATTATATAGAATAAGATTATATAGAATTATGTAGGTTTACGTACACTGGACATTTCATGCGTGATTTTTTTTAATTTAAAAAATTAAGAGCAGATTAAAAGCAAGTATGTTTAAGTTCAAAGAGGAAACAATGCATAGACACACACACGTGCGCACACACACCCCTCAGAATCCTCAGAAATACCTAGAAAGTTCCACTGATACTGGTCTTCCATTGTAGACTTAACTCAATTCTACGTGTTCGAACCAATGCCAGAGCTCCCGTACCAAATGTTATCTGCAGAAGTGACTCCTGCACAAACTTACCACGGCAACAGCTGCCAATTTTTATAAACTTGAGTTCCTGCCTACGTGCAGGCAAGTCAACTTCAGTTAAAACCCACCACTATGTAGCTGAAAGCTAAAATTCTTCAATTTTAATCAAAAGTTTAAAATGTCATTAATATTTTATATTTTTACTGTTTTCTTTAAATAAATAAAATGTGAAAATAAAGTATTTATGTAAGCTCACTAAGATTCTTTAAAATTACAGAAAGTGGGAACCAAAGATCCTTAAGGACTTTCAAATCAATTGAGTACCCTCCTCCTCCTGGCACTTGTATAAAACTTGTCTTTTACATATTCTAAAGACCTTAAATCACCATTGCTAATATTTTCTTTCTTAAATAAAGTAATTTTAAATTCAAAGTATTTTAAAATTATTCATCTTCAATTCACTTGTTAGAATTTTACAGCCATGTAAATGAAACTGGTTTTGACAATTTTAAAATTCAGATGTCCAGCTACAGTGACATAAATCCTGGATATAATTTTATTATTTTAATAAATCATATATTTTTATATGTAATTATAATTTAATATACAATTATCATAGATACCATATAATTATAACTTAATAAATAAAAGAACTGTAAATGCAAATATTTTACACCTTTTGGATACATAAAAAGAAACCAGGAACTAAATGAATCATCCTTTACTCTGATTAACATAGACAATTTAAGAGTCTGATTTGAATCAAACAACCCTGACATGGACCAAATGACATTTAGGGTAAGCACACTACCTCAACCTGAGCAAACTCCAAAACAATCCCAAGTCCTGCAAAGGTCCCAGAAGCAACGTTGCGTTTTCTCCATATAAAGTTCTCTACTCCTTACATCACTCACAGCCACGTATTTAATTTCCAAGTAAACCTGCATGAAGCTGTTTAGCAAGGGAATTTCATTTTGCAAATACTGCTTTGTGGAGTACTTGGTTCTTTAGAAAGTTTATGTCTCAGCACAGAAACGGAGACAGGACAAAGGGTGTCAAAACACAGGCATCAAGGCTAAGCGAGCTTTAAATACAAGCAACAACAGGATAAACTTTTCTATGGCATGCTGTCAACAAGTCCTGAAAATTAAAGGGACAATTAAAAATGCAAACTTTAGGCATGTAATTCAAAATGATCCTGTTCCCACATTTGAAACATGCTGGACAAATCAAGACAGTGAAAGAAAACACTGTATTGGATCAAACATTCTCCAACTCCATAGCATATTTTCAATAATATTATTTGTATCCTTCAAATTGCAGGTATTGTGCAAATAGTTACTTTTGTTGTTTCATTTTTTAAAAGATGAATCAAAAAAATATTTAAATGGACTCAAAATAACATAATCTCTTAGCTAAAATATAGAAATTATACTAGTCTGATAAATACTGATAATACAGAAAAATAGGCACTGCCATATAAATTACAAATCACTTGCTTCTCATAGTGGCTGTAATCTTACACTGAGATGTGAGATTACATAAACACTTCATACCAATGTATAGAGAGATGTAATTATGGAACATTTGGATCATTTTATGCCCCAAAGGGCTTAGCATTTGTAAGCAAAAATTCCTGTGCTGAGAATCAGATGTAATACAAATTACATTCCCTCGCCCGACCCCACGTAACAGGTATAAGCCCAGAGCTGCAGCTGCCTTATTTCATCTTCCACTTACATCCTTGAAAAGCAGTAAATTGAGTATTTTTGACAGAAGTTAATAGCATTCTGTAAGACAAAACTTACAGAACAAGTCCAACAAAACACTGAATAACATAAGAAATCATTCAAAGAAGCCATTCTAGAAAGACTCCTAAGAATCCTCAATTATTCCAGGTAGAGCCATCTTTTTTTTTTAAACACTGAATTCCTATACATACTTCTTTGCATTCTCTGTGCTATCAGACAATTCAAACTATTGTATCTGTATAAGTACTTGTTTCAATTTCTAAATACAAAAATTAAACTCCATCAATAAAATCAAACCTCAAGTAGCATCCAACCCATCTCACGGTATTAGTTTAATACAGGTTTCTAAAGATAACAAGCATTTGACCCAATATAAAAAGTAAATCAGATCTTGCACGCATGCAATTGAAGCCAAGCTGTAAGGCAGCAAAAGCAGCACAAAGATCTGGAAAACACCCTCATTTTTAAAAGAAAAGCACATATTCTACACCACAGTCTGCCAGCTGTGTTTTACTACAAGATACAAGTTTACTAATGGGTCCTGCATAATGTCTACTTCTAACCTAATTTCCCAATTAAAAAGCATCTGGGCAAATTAGCATTAGTTATTGAAACAGCTTTAATTCAATTAATCTGTACTTTCCCAATAAAACCATGGCTGACAGGAAGCATACTGCCTTAACAGACCTCAACAGACCTCCAGTGCTAATTACGAGTACAGCTCTTGAGATAGAAACCAGCTATTTACTATTTTCAGACCATGTTTAACAGGTAGTATTACAAGTCCTTAACTGTAAGCAACACTTGACTGCACACAGACAAAAAAAATAGAGGGATACATACTGAAGACTAACTCAAACAAATGATAACTCCAAGAAGGATCAGTTTCAGGTACAATCTTACAGAGACAGTACTGTACTACCAGTAAACAATGAAAAAACCCCTCCAACCAACATGTAAGAAGACTTTTATCAAATTTTACTACCAGATTTGTAGTAACCTTGACTAGGATACATGGAAATGAGAAGCTTCCCTAATCCTTAACCAACAGCATTTTAAAATAATTGTAAGCTAATGTTCCTATGCCTTATTGACTCTTCAGAAAGAGACAAGAGATTGACAATCTTGGGGGAAAAAAATAAATAAATCTTAAATGTCAGACCAATAAACTGAAACACTAAGTGAAAAAAAAACCTTTTGCTTATAGTAGCCCTGGAAACGAGGACTGAACGTGGCTATGGATGTGTGAATGTTCAAGTTTTCAATACCTCTCTTCTTCCCTATATAACAACAGCTGCTTCTTCAATTCCTTATCACTTGTTCTACATAGATTACAAGCAACTTCAGAACTGTACTTTGGTTCATCTACTTGTATAAGGATGACGCTACTTGCCCTTTCCATTTTCTAAAAAGGGTTCCTTCCCTGCACCAGTGTATTTACCTGCTCTAACAGCAGGAAGATAAAATGGTTACTATTCTTTCACATCACACGGGGATGACAGTACAGCTAAGGAGACATAACACGAGGCATATTTTCTTCTTATATGCCAAAATACACATTGACTAGGGAGCAATTTTGAAGAGTGGCAGACCCCAGGTGCTGAGTCAGGGAAAGGCAGAGGATGACAGCCCCACTTCATGACTTGCTCCAGCTGGTCCGTGAGAAACAGATTATCTAACTGCACCCAAGCAACGAGTGCTGCCATCAAATGAGAAACACATCATCTCAAAAAAAAAAAAACAAAACAAAAAACCACTTTCCGAAAGCAGAATTGCCCTTTCAAAAAAGACTATCTAGGCACTGTGAATCACACACCTCTCCAGACTTGGCATTTGAGGTAACACTAAAAGTAGCAAAGCGTTGATTTTTCAAGTGTGCAACCCATTCACACATTGGTCACTTCTCCACGGGGGTAAGCGCTGAGCGAGCCAAAGGGAGGGAAAACAATGGTGGCCGGCTACAAGCTAAATGAAGGAGGCAGGGATTCGTTAGGTGCACGTAAGGAAGGGCAGAGACAGCCATGCACAACGAGGGGCTCCGAGTACTTACCCAGGGGTGGAAAAGAGCGGACAGGGCTCGTGTCCCTGCTACTTTCCCGGCTGGCCTCCCGACTGCACCCCTGACTCACACTAGGCCGAGGAATGCGGCTGCCTCGCGCTAGTATGATTCAGGGTACAGACAAACAGCAGCACAGAAGGGAGAAGACATAAGAAAAGTTGCAGTTTTAATGCAATTCTGTTTTGCAGTTCAGATCAAAGACCTATTTCTACGACAAGACACTGGGGACTACGTGGTACTGCGAGTCCTAACTGTTCCCACACATTTTCTCTCTGACTGTGCTGGATTACACTAACTGTAGCCAGTTCAACGACGTTATTTCTTTACGCAAATAAAAACAGGGGCTTTATAATCTCTTTACAGAGTGGTTGAAAAAATCTCTTGAAAAGGGATGGAGAGGAAACAAGCAATGAAAAACATGATCGGAGGATTGATTCACAATTTGTGCTCAAGATCAAGTTAATCAACAAATGAAAAAAACCACAGCTTTCCAGAGAAGGAAAATATAAAATTAATGCAGCTAAGCTAAAAATAAAAATATATTAAAAAGAACAGCAGCAATACAATTAAAATCAACTGGTACTTTTTAATAATATTGTTTGTAATAAAGTGGATTGCACTGATTACACTGATTAAGCTTATATTGTGAGTTTTAAGGTATACGACATTAATTTTTGTAACACAGAAGGACACATATGCATGCACACATACACAGAAGACACACAAAAATAATGAAGAAAATAATCTCAAAATGGTATCACACTTTCATTCAATGGACGTGGGTATTTTGGAGGTGGGGATAAGAGTGAAGTTAGAGAAAAAGGAAGAAAGGGAGGTGAGGAAAAGAACTACCACCGCATTCTGACAGGGGAAAAAAAATAAAAATCAATGTTTCTGCTTAAATTTAAAACTGTCTTGTGTATCAAAGACAAGCCTCAGGAAACAGGCACGGTTTAGATTTTTATCAATACGTATTCTAATTTTATCAGCCACCTATAGCTAAATGCAAGCTGTAGATATCCAGCACTTCAAGTAAGAAGGGCTATAAAGAAAGCAAGGGTTATCCAGTGATTCTTACCTACTGACAATCTAGAAGGACTAGCTTCTCTACTGCACCCCTGACTTCGCGGGATTTTGCTTCGTTTTTGTGCAGCTGCAGGATTCACTAACACTCTTTGAACTCCTGTGTTCATAGTGGAAAGTGTGGTTGTTGTCAAAACTCTTCCAGGGGACCCAGATCTACTGCCAGCTGAAGGCAAAAGGAATAAACGTAAGTAACAGCACAGAACGATAAACAACCATGGTTAAAAAGAAAAAAAAAAATGCTTTAAGTTAGTAGGAAAATGGTGGAAGATTGAAATGGGCTAGAAAAACTTCTAAGGTAAAAATGTGAAATAGAAGACCTTGTTCCAAGTTCTTACAGCACTACATACAAGGTAAATAAAATTATCAATGCAAGGAAGCACTTGGCATGGTATTTAGTACTAAATATTCTAAAGAGATCATAAATAATATTTTTAGTCTTCAACAACACTTCCAATGTCCTTAACACGAACATCGATGTGTTCATTTCTTTTTAATCGACCTAGTCTCACTAATCACATTTTCTATTAAAAAAAGAAAACAAGAACTGCTAGAAAGCTAAAGGCAACAACTTTGAACTAGTGATTTCATAATTATCCCAGCTCTTCTAATGCAACCAATGTTATAATAAAGTAACATTAAACTTGTCTCCTTTGCTTTTAAAGGCACGGAGTCTTCAAGCACTACTCTCTGAGAAGTTAAATGTCACTGAAGACAATTAAATTACTCATATCCATTTCTGTGGTGGTTACCCCACAAATCCGAAGAAAATCTTCGATCAGTTTTAAACAAGCTAAAAAACTGAGCAAGACATATTTAAGTGTCTTATATTTTTATTAATCAAAACTGTACATCAGAAATCACTACAGATGTTCAACACACTGTACTCGCTACCAGAAACTGGTCGCTGATCCCCAAGTCTTATATTTCAGTAACAGAATATTTAAGTTCTGTGCTTCGACAAAGACTCCATTCTTCTCTAGTTATAACCAATTTATCCCACCAGTTGACACATTGTTTCTAGCTGCAGAATTCAAGAAGTTTGACCAAATAAAAAACAAAACATAAATTTAACCACAGATTAATTACACACAGATACAAACCTTTCATTAACCTTTTAAAAATAACCAGGTAACTGTATGACCACAGCTATGCTATCAGATCCAAAGACTTAACATGCAACATCTCACATGAGTTTCATGAGTTATTTGTTATGAGGCACATTTAAAAAAAGATATGATTTGATTAAAGCTTGACTATATGGAAAAAGAAACAAAATCCCCAACAAAATAAAACATATGCTGGGTGGGAGGGAGAGACTAAAACAACGTACCATGCATATACTTTCAGACTCATTGTTTGAATTCAAACTTGAAATGATTATTTTAGCAAAATCCCTTTTCCAAACTATGGACCTATTCAGCAGAAATGATAAATAAAGTATTACACAGCCTGGAAAAAACAAGCATAAGCTCTATAGCAAAAAAAAAAAAAAAAAGAATAGGCATGTCTGTAAAACTTCTGTGGTCTGCAAAAATTAAGGGTTTGACATCTCAAGGTATTTCAACTTAGACCTGGTATTACTATGCCTTCTTCCTGGCCTCCACTATTTTGCATCTCTTTAAAACAATGAAAACATTGTAAGAGTTTTCACCGTGCTGGAGATTTTTAGGGTATTTTCTTCAGTAATTCAGAAACCTGAAAAACTCATTCTTCTCAGAATATACAGAAGGAATGCAACCCCTCATGCCGATACTTTATCTTTCATTGTCTGACCTGCAAAGCATACCACTCTACTGTAAATAAACCAAATGAAGCTTTATATCCTGAAAATGTTATGCTAATAGTTATATATAATAGCTAATAAGCAGCATTGGCATGCTGCTGTCAGTACCACCACCAGTAGTAGATCTAAGTGAAATGAATGATAAAGGCAGGATTACTAAAAGAGTGCTCCAAAATGACAAAAAACTACCATCTCTACTGCCTTCTAAATAAGAATTACATCCAATTAGGTAAGTGCAGCATAGGAAAACAAAAAAAAAAGTGAGCCAGAATTTCTGCTGAATAGGGTCCTTAAATGAGATATGTCAAACAGGTGATCAAACAATGACGTATACACAAATTCTGTAGACTCTTACCACCAATGGGGTTAGCAGACTGTGATCCTGAACAAGTGTAAAGGCAGGATTAGGGTAGGGGTTTATAATCCATGAAGAGGGAGGGAGCAGAGCAGATTTTAAAAATGGATGGCAAATGGAAATAAGAAAGCTTTAGTCATTTCACACAGGAAAAAAAAAAAAAAAAGCCACAAGGGGGTTATGCTAAAGCAGTGCTTTTAAGTAGCTTCCACAGTTGAAGAATTGAACTCAGATGCTATGTACAAAGCAGATGGAGCAAAGCTGCACAAGCAAATTACAATTCTTCAGCTTTCTAACCAACAACTGGATCATACTGAAGAATTACATTTCAATTAAACATGAAACTGTAGCCTTCATATTACTTTAAAAGAACATCACATTGCCAAAAAGGTTCAAGAAATTCAACAGCTGAACAGAAATTACACACAAGGCCAAAACAATTTTTTTTTGAGACAAACGGTAAAGGAACTGAGCTGCAGGTGCGGTGGATGACAAAAAATAAACCTCACAATGGCACAACTGAAAAGACTTGCATAGAATTTCAGGTTTTCCTCTTTAAAATTCATATGAAGTATAAAAGCAGGAATTTGTTTCCATCCAGAGATTTACTTCTTTTTCTCCAAATGAAAATTGCAACGTAAATTTTAGCACACCTTGCTGAATTACCTGCCAACCAAACCGGAAGGAAGAGGAAAAAAATAGAACTATTTTTTTCCATAGGTAAGAATAAAACAATGAGCTACGGATTTTATATGCATTTATTTTATGCTACAATTTAAAAATAGAAGAGGAAGAGTAAAGGGCTTCCAAAACCCCCCAAAATTATCTTTTGTAAAACATTCAAATCTGCAAGTCTTTCATAAAATGATTTTTGAACAAAAGTGCTAAGTAGTTGTAACCCTAAATGTACAAAAGCATCTGTGTTACACCAGTTTTTTAAAAAATAAAAGCTTAAATCAAATATGAAGCTATTCTCCCACTATAAGCTGGAGAACTAAAACGAGCCCCTGTATGGAAACATCAAGCATCTCGCTGCCCGCAATGCTGGGAAAATTTTCAATTGCATAAATAAATATCACCCAAATAGCTGGCATATAGTGCCTGACAATTCTCCTTCCCCTGTCCATTTGTATTTGCCCTTGTTATCTTCCTTAAAACATCTCAGAATTCTTGTTCTCCCCCACTGACAGGTTATAATAAGCTCTCTGAAGCCATCAGTTCTAAACAGAAGTAGTAATAAAAGGCTGGAAAGATGCACTCATGCATTTAATTTTCACGTATCATCACATGTAGACAAATCTAGTTATTTCAATATCAATTCAACTTATCTCTTTAGACATTAATACTGTGCCAAAAATGAATTCTCTTGGGTAAAACCTGCCATTATTAGTAAAAAGAAACTGAAGAAGCTTCAGTTTGTTTCCCTGAATAGACAGTTTAATTAATATTATATGATGATGATCACCATAAAAGTGTTATATTGCTACCTAAATATAACACCTCCCCCAAACAGTTTCTCAAACACCTTAATGTTTTAAGAATTTATCTAATCTGTTCCAAGCACCAATCTATTCAAGCTTATTTCAGAACATCCCTAATACTAGTGAAGAGTGTTGCAGATATTGTTTACAGCTTCTCATAAAGGGAAAAAGTGAATCGACAGGACTGTTACCTGCTCTCCTCCTTAAATTATTAATCCATATATTCTTTACTTATTATCTTAACACTGAAAACATGAAACAAGTTCTGTACAACCTTGTCACAGCCATTAGAGTTGATTTTCAAGCTCTCATCACACAAACACTTGTGGGATTAGAGCACAGACAAACCAGAAAACTACCTAAGAGAACTTCTGTTATTGGATTTTATTACTTTATATTTATCTACTCTGATTCTTTGAAAGTTTTATTTCACAAAACCTGCAAGCATTGGATCAGGTTTGATCCGACCATATTTGCTGGAAAATGAAGTAATGAAAAACTCAATGGGAAGTCCTCTAACAGGAAAAAAAAAAAAAGCCCCAAAACTCTATAGGGTTTTTTTAACCTCTGAAGTAATTCTATTTATGATAAATGCAGTCATTGTTATGAAGGTAAATGCGTTTCCCATCAGGCACAGAATTAAGGGTTTCTATTAAAAGAAAGTGCGCACAGTCACTGATAGCAAAATAATTGTACTGGAAAATTTAAAACCTGTATAATTTACTGGGTGTTATTAACGTTAGACCTGAAACTATAGGACTGGTTATTTTAATTTTATTGTTAATATGTCTTCCTTTCATTAATTTCACTCCATTCCACTTTGACAAATACAAGAATCTGAAAACACTAAAGGACTTAGTCAGAAGATGGCTGTTGGAGACATCAGATGTGTGAACAAACTGCTGTAGGTCAGCCAGTGCAAAGAGTGTCAGGTAATTGACTCTTTTTAATTAATGACAGAGTGCTCATCTAGATTGGACATTTTGCATTTGCTTTGGTTTCTAAACACACATAGAAAATTACTGTGGAATAGCTAATATAGAGTAAGTTGCTTATTTTAACCCTTTGATTCAATATGATCTAAGTAACTAATTATAAAGTTAGAGTTTAGTATTTTTACTCCAAAGAAGAGTTAAATAAAACTAACAGCTGTAATACAAAAAAAAAAAAAAAAAAAGGACTATATATATCCAAGAGTTAGAGCAGTGCCCAGCTTAAAATGAAAATAGCTATTTCTGGCTGAAAATAAGACTTTGAAAAATTAGGTTTTGCAGGTAACACTGAAGACACCATTCAGCCTACCCTTTCTTCTCTAATACTTATCCATATGCCTTATCTGACTGACACAGAAGTTTACTGGTCTTTCATGTTGGGCAGGTCAGAAAGGGGGGGAAAAGAATGTTGAGAAGTTATAACTGAAGACAGAACTTAAGAGTAGATTTCATTTCCTGTTACATTAGCTAATTTAATTGGCAAACTAAGACCTAACCTAGTATTTTGTCCAGAGAAAAACAACATGAATTAGAAAAGCATGCAAATACCACTGATCCAAAACACTGAAAAAAATACCTTCATTTTGGTCTGGCGATGATGAACCTAAGGCACAGAACAACAACTCAGTATGTAGCTCTTTTTTAAAATTAACTTTGACTGTAGCCATTGGTCAATGAATATTTGCTTAAGCATTTGGCCTCTTTATCAAGTATAACTGACAAACAGAAAATACATACGCTGAGACTGTGACACCACTTTGGTTCTACTGCGTCCTCTGGAATCTGTTTTAGAATTTCCAATACCAACAGAAGGCGTTGAGAGCTTTGTTCGTACACGACCTATAAAAGAAAAGGCATTAAATCAGTTTTTCACAGTAATGTATAAAGCAAAGTATCAGCAGCATTTACTAATGATTTCTGTAGATAGAAAAGAAGCGTAAAACTTAACTCAATTGGTGAAAATTCATTTGGGATAATTAGTAGAAATTTGAACATCTTAAAGGACTTAATAGTTGAGAAATCAAAATACTTCTCCTCTGATGCTATGTGTTTTAGTAACCAATTGACACATTATCACTTAAACACCCTGAACTAGCTAGCTAGTCCTTGCTTCCTACATAAACAGTTTGATTATATGAGGGTGGTGAGGCACTGGAACAGGTTGCCCAGAGAAGCTGTGGTTGCCCCATCCCTGGAGGGGTTCAAGGCCAGGCTGGATGGAGCTTGGAGCAACCTGGTCTGGTGGGAGGTGTCCCTGCCCAGGGCAGGGGGGTTGGAACTCGAAGATCTTTAAGGTCCCTTCCAACCCAAATCATTCTATGATATTTAAAAAAATTAATTAAATAAAATAGACAACACATATGCTAATGTTGCTGTATCAGGTACAGCCTTCTCATGACTATATTTGGTTGTAATTCTACTTTCACTATCCTAAAACTACAAAAATTATGGTGACTATTTTTTGGATAGGGTTCTGAGGTTTCTTCCTAACTTGACTCCCCTTTTTAGAAATCGAAACACTATCTTTCCTACAACTGAAGATTCTACTTTCCTGGCCACAGTCATGTAGACTTCTACAGGATTTCCCAGGCCCTTTACAGCATTTTGCAAAGACTAAGTAAAAGTACACTTAAGTACTTCCCAGTGACAACATGGTGTAAGGAAATATCACTCTGCTCAACAAACAGAGCTGAGGAAGAGACAGAGGAAACTGAGTATCTATAACTAAAACTACAGAATCACTTCTCTCTAGAACGCGAAACCATCTTGGGTTTAGGTTAAACTTTTCTGCATTATTAGCCATATTCCTCGTAACAGCCAGAATTTACAACGAAATTACAAAAGAAAGGAAGACCCCAGTTGGATGAATTATAGGTTCATATGAAAGATTATTCATATAAGAAAACAGCAGAGTCGTGTACTACATTCCCCAAGCCAACCTCTCTAACAACCGAAAAATGAAACAAAAGCCAAAACCATGCTAACCATAACTCTTATAAGTTGGAAGAACAAAACTCAAAAAGCTTACGCAGGGTGGATCTAGCTCAACAAGTAATCCACTTTTTAAAACTGCATAATTAAAATATTTTCTAGACATGTAGAGTCAATATATTTGACCCAGAAGAATTAGGTACACAGACTGGTATTTAGTTCTAGCCTCTTTAGGCTTTCCACAGCAGAATTTGGAGACCAACCAAGTTAATATTATTCATCCAAGTAGAGGGAATAGCCGTAGATGAGCGTCTATAAGAAGAGAATCAGGATAAAGGGGGTTATTCACTAAACTATTAGAAAACAATGTCGTAGCAAGAACGGTTAGATCAACTAGTGCAAACTCTACTAGTTATCCCCGTGCAATGGCAATGTTTTCCCACGAGTGCTGCGAGACTTCAAAGCATGTAACTGCATTCAGAATTTGGGCCAAACACCCAGGAATACAGAGTGCCACTATTGCGATACTACGTTAAATTATCACTTGGAACCTGGTTCAGTTTTATCAAAGTAAAAAACCAGTTTGTATTCGTGAGGCAAATGAACTGTTAACTCATTTGGAGTCTCTACATCCATTCACTAATGACAGGTTTAAATGTTAATAGCATATTGACAATGAATTCCCAAGTCTCAAAGAGATGAGTAATAGTAGCACCTGCTTCCCACAGCGTGAACATACTTGATGAAATATTCTGTGACAAGATTCACTTCAAAAAAATAAATGCGAAATTATAAAGCTCCTGTATTTTCACACTAAAAATGTTAAGCAATGACATGTCTACTGCAGATGAGTACTTGAGAACTAAAATAAAAGCAAAAGAATTTTAAAAATACTACATGACAACCAAGTATTAGATGCATAAGCTATCTGGAGTTATGAACCTCCACAAAGACCCAGAAAGACCGTATTCTACTTTTAAAGCTTAATTTGTATCAATGAAAACATGAAGCTGAAAATATTAGCTCATCTAACAAAATATTTTCTTACCATCTTCAGAAGCTGTTCCTAAACAGAAAAAATAATAAAATACATGATATTCCAAACAGTACTGTTTCTCTCCAATTCCTTTTTGAGATTACTCTTATCAATCTTGACAAATTTTATCAAGTCAAGAGGGCTAAAGCTTTTGTGTGGCAGCTCCATTATTGAAGTGAAGCAAAATTATCAGGAAACATCCATACTGTACTGTTGGCGATTTACAAGGAAACACAATATATAGGTAGCACTGCCTTCCAAACTTGTTACAAAACCACCAAAAAAAAAATAGAAAAAAATTAAATAAATGAGGTCAGTCAACAAAATGACATATACAGATCAAAACAGATATTAAAAATATTTTAGTGTGAGCTCATCTGAAAATACAAAACATACTGTTATAAATTACCTCAGAGAAAAACACAAGGGCAGTGTTTCCCACACTGGACAGTGAGAACTTGATAGGAACTGCCAGCAAGGAGGATTTCTCTGAATTAAGTCCATGATTACTCTTAAGATCTACATGCACAAGATCAAATTTTGCTCAGAGAAGTAGTATGAGCTTGCTGAAATCAGACCACACTGGAACAAGTATGCCAAGCTTAACAAGGCTTAATTATGATAAAATGAGAGTTGGACAAATCTTTTTACTGACATCAGTACCTAGGAATGGATAGGAAGCTATCTAAACAGCAGTCCTTCCTCTAAGTTCCTTTGAAACAAATCTGATTATGGAATAAAATACATATCAGTAGGCATAAACACGTTAAATGTCTAAAATAAAGAAATATCAAAGGGTATTTCTATTTTTGTTTTCACTTTGCTGTTTCTACCTTGTAAGAGAACTCCAATGACTAAAATGTCTGTTAGTGCCTTTTGCTAGCCTGAACATAACAGTCTCAGCAAATCTGGCCAGGGCTTTCTCATATTATACTATCTTCAAGGCACTATTTTTAAAAACTTCTTTAAAATAATTAATTCAGTGTGAATTTCAATGCTTCTTCATAAAAATTAGTTACAATACTATGTATGTAGAAGTGCCCCGAAGTTTTCTAGATCAAGTTTGCTAGCCTATAAAAGAAATTCCAAAACTTTAACTACTCCCCCAAATCCAACTTTCTTCCAGAGTTGGATCTTAGAAGGCAGGTTCTATGCAACACCTAAGCCAGGCTAACAGCTAGCTGCTCCTAAAAGGGATGTTTCTGCTTCTCCTTCCTCTCTGCCCTTGCGCTACCACCTGGCTTGGATGGCTACAGACTGACAGTCAGCTCCAAAAACTAAAGAGCAGAATACTATTCACTTCTGTTTTACAAAACCAATTTTCTAGAGTTTGTTCATCTGCAGTGATTGACAATGAAGTATTACAAGGCACTAGTGAAAGAACTGGTGGAAACATGTAGCCAAGATTAGTGGGAAAAGGAAAAATTATTAGTTCCTCCTGGTGCCAATCAGATCAGACCAGCTGTTTCATACAGCTACAGCTGGAGAGCTAAGCTGTGTCCCTTCTGTTTCACACATCACCCCTACAGATATCCTCTAGGAAAAAACAAAACCTTGTTACTCTGATCAATTGTGTAGTACTTCTCCTACTATTTATAAATAGAAATGTGGGACACCATTAGAAAAAAAGAAAAAAAGAAAAATCCTGTACCTGTGCCCCTAAGAACCTTTATTGCTGGTGACAATGTGCAAAAGCTTAAGGTTAAGTGTTTAGCACAGATAGTTATAAATAAGTCTTATTATATGCAATACAAGGAAATCTGATATGGAAACAAACAAACACACTACTATCCTTAAAAAAAAAAAACAACCCTAATTTTATTCAAGTAGGCTTGCCATCTGCAATACTCAAAAACGATTCAAATTCTTCCAGAAAGTATCCTTGGGAAAGTGATTATCTGTGCTTTATAATGATGCAAGATTCTGGGTTTTAGAGATCTACCTTCTGTTTTCCTTTCTATGAAAAATATCCCCCAGCTTTGCTTCCAGCAAACTAGTCATTCTTCGAAACCTGTACTGTTAATAAACACCTGAGAAGATTTATTAAATAAGTAGGGAACATAACTGACTTGTTATGTGTTCCCCAGCAACAAATTAGAACTGGGATTATCAGGCTTCAAGCCCTGACTCTGTCACTTTTTTATCACGGAAGTATGACTTTACCCACACCTGAAACAAACAACTGCTGTAAGAAGTCCGATTCTCAGCTGCTTTGCAGGCAGGATAAAAATATATGTCAACTCCCTCCATGTGTTTAATACAATGAATTAAGAAAAAGTAAGGGCTAAAACTTAGCTGGGATATTTGGTAAGCTATTTTAACAGGTAGGTCACCTTAACAAACTACTCTTTAATAAGAATTAGGAGTTGGGCTAGACGATCGCCGAAGGTCCTTTCCCAACCCCTACTATTCTGTGATTTGATGAAAATTACATTGTATTACAGGATTTACAGGCACTTAAAATTATCTAGCTAAATACATAGATTTAGATAGTTTTGAAAGAGAAGGTTTTAGTTCTATTTTTAAAAAAATCCTTAATTATGTGGTCAAGCATCTCCTGTGCTCCTATTGCTGTTCTGCCAAGTAGTCAAAAAATTTGATTTCACAGGTAAAGCTATGAAACACAATTGAAGCAGAGCTAATTAAAAAAGCATGTATTGACTACAGAATGGCTCTGTAATTAATAGTTTTTTTTTTAAAAAAAAAAGGAGTAATATCCAATTTCTAATAAAGATTCTGCTGCTGATACAGATCAATCATCAAAAACATTGATAAACACAGCAATAACACAACACAAATATTAAGACAGCAAGATTACATAGGGGTTAATGAAAACAGCATAGTATTTTGTTAATAAACAGACAAATATATTAAACATGAATAATTTTACTTAAAAGGCATTTTATTAAATATTTAATAGAATTAGAGGACAGACTAAACAATTTCTTACCATCCATCTTGTCAGAAGTATCCTCTTTGTTGAAAAAGCAGGCAAAGAAACATGGAAAACTTAGTGTGTTAGAATAAAGGTGTTCACAGTAGAGTCATAAAACATTAATTAAGGAAAACACATTAATATTAAATACAGCAGACATGTTTATCTAATTCATGCACATATAAGTTACCTTAAGTAAAGTTGCTTTCTCAGCCCAAGGTACAAAATTACAGAACGGGGTACAAGTACCCTGCACAGAAATGTTTAATCTCTCCATATTACTCAGATTTGAGCAAACCCTTTCAGTAAAATATTTATAAACTATTTCATATTTGTTGTCAGCAGTTACTGAAGCATCAGTACATATCATTAACTAAGCTGCAGTGTTCTATTTCATATGAAATCTCCTACTGAGTATGAAGCCCCACCTGGGGTAAGGGACAGGAGGGAAAAAGACATCACAATAAAGACAAAGGACAAACGGGAGAAAGCTCCACTCTGGTTTAAAAGCATTAAAAATTTACCAGTTCAGCTGGAAGGTAGTACATACGTATTCTGATAGTAACAATCAAAATTAAAATATTTAGTGTGGGACATATATAATTACAGCTCAAGTCTCCTCAAAAAGGACATTAATATTTCAGGATGTCAACGATAGTCAACATTTAGAATAACTCAAACAGAGAATGTCTTCCTGCTTTGAGTACAGTGTTTAAAAAAAACATAAATGAGCAAGCAAGAGTTCTTCTATTAATAATAAAAAGGGAAGAAATGGGTGGGGACAATTATAGATTGCTGCTCTCATGAATTTGTGGTCCTCCAAGGCTCTAAATTTGGCAGCTGTCTAAGCAAAAGGTGGATGTTTCTCTGCAAGTAAGGGTGAAAATAAATTCAAGCTCCAGGAGACAGTATTAAGTTATTTTGGTAGTGACTGCAACACCTGAGAAGATGTGGAAAGCAGTACAGAAATACAGTAGCATTTTCTAGGCATTTTAGTACCATGATTAGCATTATCTCGACAATTCTGTCATGTAAGTTGCCATATTTGGGTTTAGGATAAAGGACAAACAACTCTCTTAAAACAGAGGGGAGAAATTTACAAGGTAGCCCATTTTCTGATACGTGGCTTAGATTTACACCCCATTCATTTTAATGTTACCTTTTGAAAACTAAATTTTGAAGTGGATTCCATGGTTAATCCATAGTTGAACATACAACAGTCACACTCTCCACACAGGTAAGAGAGGACAGGTATGTGTCATTTAATTTACCTTACCACTATTAAAAAACTGTTAGGAGAATAAGCCAAGATCAATCAAGCAGTCCTGCTTTTCCATGACTGTAAACAAACCTTGGTCTCCTTGACTATCACTGCCCTTCATTCATTTGTAATAGGATTTACTATACGTTGCTAGTATCACATTATTTTGCCATTTCAAACCACCACTGCATTGTCCTCCACAACTGATTGCATGTGCGAGCAAGGCAAAGCTTTCTAACAACTCAAATCCTTCAAAAGAATATGACCTGGACTTATTATTCATTCCTCTCCCCACTCCAACTCACCAAATCTATAAACTACAAAGAGAATAAGCTATTCATTTCTGTTATTTTCCAGCATAAAACCACCACTACTTACTCTCCTGAAAACCTCTGTGCCTTTTCTCAACCCCTGCTTACAAAATTCTGGGCATGAATAACATCGCTTAAAATGTTCTGAAAGCAAATCAGTTCTCCAATCAAGAGCTGATTCTTTGTGAAACTTTTAAGACCAAAGCAGTCCCTTCCTTTCAGCAGCGTGAAGAACACAGATTAACAGAGAGAGATTTCTCTTTGTTTTCTGTTAGACCTTCTTTTTCCTTCTACCAACATGCCCTGTGTCACTTTGGCTTCTCACAATAGCTGAACTCCAACTTTGTCTGAGGTTCAGAACACGTCCTGTGTTCTGATAACCATCCCACCTCTTTCAGGCTTTTAAGCATCAAGTTAGGAGGAACTAAGAATTCCTCTAGCGATAACCACAAGCACATCTTCTCCACCAAGCAAAGTGAGCAGCCTAACTTTGGTGTCCACTTGCTCCCCAGCAGGTTCTCTCTTTTTTCCCCCTGGGGGCACTAGAGGGAGCCCACACCCAAATTTACTACTTCGAGAAGCAAGCAACTCAATCCTAAAATCAGTGAGTGGCATTCAACCCATTTCAAGTAAGCCCTGATAACAAAAGAATAATTTAAAATAGTTTTTAACTTAAAATTTAATTTGAAAAGGCACAACCAAAAACTTTTAAAACCATAGCCTGAGTGTATCCTAAGAGCTCCCCAAACGCAAGGTAAATGAGAAGAATTATATAATCTTTCTGACTCTCTTGCGATCATCTTTGGCAATACTGACATTAGGACGTGCCTCCTTGGTGATCTACCTGGCACAAACTGAGAAGAAAAAACTAACAGTTTTGTGAATGCTAAAGCTCACTTCCCCCATTGCTGTCCCTGCAGCATTGATAACCTAAAAAGAACCAAAACATGCTCATATTCTTTTATTCTCCCCACTTAGTGGAGGTTGTAGCATCTACCACTGCACTTTTCTGCACTCTTATCATTTGCAGCTTATGTCTAACAGCAAATATTCCTATCAATGACGGTCACCTAGACAAAAACATACCATGCTTTGAAAGAAAAACCTACCAATGTGCTGTGGAAGAAATCTACGAAACCACTGCTCTGTATTATTGTGTAAAACGTTTCTGTATTACGTGAAGAAGCTACCACTGACTCCCAGAATGTCTCTTTAGCATTGTTGTAAAATAGTCAGCTAAAGAGCTGAGAAAAATGGGAAATCAGAAGTCCTAACACTTTATTTCCCTATTACTTCTAGAAACAAAAGAGCCATGATCCCCCAATCTGCTATTAAGTGAAGGTACCGCTCCTTCCAACAACAACTTTTCAAACGTAGAAGCATTTTCCCATAACTTTTTGATCCAAAAAACCTCTAAAAAAATATTTCACAATACTGTAGGGTTGTCTCCCTTACCTAGCGAAGCGTAAGATCCCGGAGGTAGACCAGCTGCTGACAGACGCCCAGCTCCTGCTGTCTGTCCAGCAGCGTGGCGGGCCTTCGCACCCGCCGCAGCGTTAACGTCGATGTCGCTGCGAGACCTTTGCAGAGTTCCTGGGCTTGGAACACTCTTGCTGCTGCTTGAAACTAGAAAAGGGGGAAAAAAAAAAAAAAATAATTGGAAAGTTAGTTGGTAATGAAAAAAATTAAATTTAAAAGGTCAACTACTAGTGCAGCATACCTGCAAAAAGTACAGAAAAAGACGCAAAATAGCTTAAGTCAACTTAATATTAAAAAAAGTATTATAGAAGTTAAGAAGCAAACTACATCTGGCCTTGCCATGAAATTCACAGAATCATAGAATAGTTCGGGTTGGAAGGGACCTTTACAGTTCATCTAGTCCACCCTCCTGGCAATGAGCAGGGACATCTTCAACTAGATAAAGAACAGTTTATTTTACAGTAGTATTTATCTTCAGTCAGCATAAAATGTTAATATTTAATAGAAACTATGTGCTTCCACTCTATGGACAATGACATATTGCCCATAGTACAAATGACATATTTCTGAACATTTGACTTTTTACAGTATTAAATGCTTCACAAATGTCAGGAAATCCACAGCATCCCTTGCGATGCTGTAGGAAGATAATATTCCCACACTTCAACTAGGCTAAAGCCACAGGCAAGCTGAACGCCTGCCTTGAATTGCTTTGGGGTCTAACCTGTAAAGTATTTCAACATTCACCTCCTATTATTTACTAAGTATTAACTATTTGCTTCAGTTAACTTCAACCATTGGTTTCTGTCTTCAGAACTTCACTCCCCCTTAGCGGTTTCAGTATCCAGAAAACAAGGACTCTCCATTACTGGCCATTTGGCAAAAGGAGTTCAATGATTTACTCCGCAAGAATCACAAACACACCATGGGAAAAGAGAATGAAGACACTAAATTCTGAAAACTCAAGACAAAATTAAACTCTTTGAATTACAAATCCATGGGTTTGGGTTTTGTTGTTTATAGAGAGCAGCGGCTATGTGGGAATAGATGAAAAGGTATGAGTCTTTCATTTCCAATTGCCATAAGCCGCAGAATAATGTGTTGCTTCTTTGACAGTGACTGTTCCATGACATCACTCCAAGATCAATTAACAGTACCAAATACATAGCAAATTATGTCTGAAAATACAACTGAAAATACATAGATGTGAAGCAAGTATGAGGCAATCTTAGCTCCAGGTGCAGTTTGTAGTGACACATGCCACTATTCAACTTGGAAACAGGCTACATGCTTAAGACAGAAAGATTTTAAGCTGCACTTTAAACTTTGAATTCAAAGAACATAAGGAACAATTGTTGTGCACTGCACCATATAGCAGCCACCTTACCTCTGCCTGCAAAGCTTGCTGGGCTGGCCGCAGACCATTTAGAAGATAGAGGCCGACTGGAAAAAAAGTGAATAAACCAAATAAATAAGTTACATGCATCAGATCCAAAAGCAACAATAACAGAGAGGAAAAAATAATCTTACATTCTTTTCTCCCTTCAACTTTATCAGCATATTTTAGATGAACACATTAAATAAAGAATGATAAGGAAAACACAATCATCTTATCTTCTGTATTTTATAAAATTACATCTTCATCACAAAGCGTTCATCCTTTGGTTACCAACAGGCACACTTGGCTAACACAAAGTTCAGGCATCCTAGACTTGGCCACAGAAACATTGCAGATTCTCAGCACAAGGTTTTAACCATGGGGCTGACCCCCTAAATCAGATGTCAAACAAAAATAGTGGGAGCCACAAAAAGAGCTTGATTTATGAAAGAAATTATCTGGTGTCTGCAGTAACAAGGAGAAGAGGTGTATAATTAAAAAGCCTCCTCCAGCCCTAGATCTCCCTTCAAGGATTGAGTTACCAATTAAAGAGGAAAATGCTGGAACTTCCAAGCAGCTAGACTGAATTTCCTCTGTTTCAGCGTTAGAGGCTCCCACAATTTACAAAAGGAGAACAATCCCATGTCTTTTCCTCTGTTTTCTCTCCATTTCCCTCTTACTGCAAATACGAATAGTTGCTGAAGCAAAATCTTCCTGTCTACTCTCATTTAACAGTGAGCTCGTCCTTCTGACTGGTTCCAAAGGATAAAATGTGATCAGAGGGACCAAGGAAAACCAAAGACTAGTAGAAGAAAGCATAATACTTTATCCACTGACTCATATCTAGCCATCTACATAGTTATCTGATGGGGAAGGTTTGCATTTGCTAAAATAATTGACTATTTCATCAACAGTCAAATTACAGCCTGAGCCTACAGTCTTACAGCTTTAGTAAAAATAATCCCTCTCTAATTTTAAACCAAAAAGCAGAGAGAAAAGAGGTGCATAACATTGTGTATTTATCTGAGTTATCAGCTCAGGTGCTCAATGGCAATATAGAGGTCAGCACTGCTACCTGACTCCTCACTGAAGATCGTGTATTTGCAGTTTATTACAAATAATACCTGCTTTTCAGACACAACTAACTAGTGTTTTGGAGGCGATTTGCTGCAAGTAAGTCGAGGAGACCCAGGCAGAGCTCCTGGGTACATCCTGACCTTATTTAAAGATGCTCCAAACAGAAGGCCCGGACAACTGTTTACAATTTCAGCACTCACACCATCTACTGCAACTGATATTTCATTTACACAGGTTCATATAGGTAGGCACAAGTCACCACGCTTCTCTCATTCCACTATCCTCTTTAAAACCATTTTTTTATCAATGATCTGTTAAGAGCTATAAGGTCAGAGGCTCCAAAATCATCAAAGAAGATGATTTAGGAGACTTTTAGGAAAACCATACTGGTATTTACTAATGTAGCGTATAAAGGGAGAAGTCAACATGTAAATTTGAAGCCAGAAATATAATTTTGGGTACCACAGGGAAAACAACATGCATCTAAATGCAAAACTGGTGAGAAATCTATTAAAAATTAATTTCCAATATCATGATCTCTTCTTTCATTATTTTACTGCTCCTTTTTCGTACTGTAGTACTTATGTTGCAACACAGGAATTAGCACTTACTTGGGCACTTAAGAGTACTTTAAGATTCTAATTTCTCTGTAATTTAGATTTTAACATTTTATTACTAGTAACTCATTAACAGCACTTTGATTTTAGGACAGGAACACAGATTAATTTGAACAAGAGAAATTAATCTTTGAATAAACATTTGTTTGTGGAAAATTAAGCATTAGCAATAGCCTACATTACAGACAATTATTTTAACAATGTCTTTTATAATTACAAGTATCATAAGAAAGATTAAGATTTGACATAGAAGAGGGAAAGCTGCTGGTACTTAAGGCAGCAGTCAAAAAAAAGAAAAATAATAACTTCTAATATGCTGGAAGCAGTCTTTTCTCTCAAGTCAAAAGTGAGTAGGTAAGGTCTCTGACTTTGGAAATGAAGTATCTGAATTGAAATTTTAACAAGTTTAAATACTTTGAGGAAGCTTTCTAGAATTTAAAGGAAAATAATCACCACACATTACTACTACTATTTTACATTTCTACTAAAAAGCCAATAGATTTCTTTTGCTATTGGTACCTAAACCAACTTTTAATCTGTTTGACTCAAGACTGTCTATACATTTTAATACACCGACTGCGGCACGTAGCCACCTTCTAGTAATTAACCTAGCTGCAAAATACTGCTAATACATATCCAATATTAGGAAGACGGGGAGACCCACCATCTCCAACCTGAATGAAACTCACTGTCAATGTCTCTTTCTCTTACTTCCCGGTGAAAAGGCATATAAAAGGAGTAATACCATTATTTCTTTCCTAGACTTATTCACTGCACTTGAATGCTGGACATCAAGATGTGAACCTTGAAGGTATTTTGGTGTAACAGCGGCTGCTAAGGAATAAAAATCTGGGTAAGAACAGCCTGCTACAATCTAGTTAATGACTGCCCTAATTTTTCACCTTGCGTGGGTAATACTGTCATACAGCAAGATACAATAAAAGACTTTTTATTAAAAAAAAAATAGAAGTGACAAAATACAACTGCAGCTTTTTTGTACACCACAGAAGTCTGGCTCATTTGCTTTTGAGAAACAGTTTTTCTTTGTTTATAGGCTCAGAAACAGTTAAATGTCCCTTACTTGAGACTCTCCTGTGAGCTGGAGGATGACCTGTCTGACTGAGGGAGAGACGCTATACTGCCAGAATTCTTCAAGTAGGTCTGGAGGCTTCTTTGATAGGGTGGCTCGAGAGAATTGTACAGAGTCTCAGCTTCACTAGGAAAGTGGTTTCTAAGACCCAGATAAGCCCTGCAAAATAAAAGAATAATCACATGTAAATGCTCTGCCTTTTCTTCTAATTGTGGAGCCAGGAAGTAAAGATTATGGAATGAACCAAGGATGGGAGGGAAAGGAAGCCAGACTGGAAACATGTAAAGCACCCAATACTGTTCATCAAATCATAACAGAAATCAGCTACACTGAATTAATCTTTTCAAAATAACTTAGTCTATCCTCCGAAATTCTCACATTCACTTACCAGTTCTGTGGGGAAGCAGCTCCAGTTTTCTGAACTACTCACTAATCAAAGTGCTGGAGGAATAAAAGAATTATGCAGCACTATCAACCCTTATGACTCCTGTTTCAGTAGAATCCCCAAATGTTGCATGACAGTATTCACTGCCACATCTTTCTTTTGCAAAAGATAGATATTAATTTAGGACTTCAAGAACACAAACATCAATTTCTGACCTAACTGGTGTCCTCTTCTTCAGATACAGTTGGCCGCTCACCTCCGATTAGAGCCTTCTATCGCTCATGAAAAAACATACCATTTTTTAAAGCAAAATGTAGTCAAAACTCACTTTCTTGCCTCCACTCTTGCTTCTGCGTCAGCATCATGAATGCCCTTCTTGATTGTTTCAACCAAGACAGCTGCATGCCTAGAAGACAGAAATTCTTCATGCTGTTTTGCTGCTCCAAATTCTATTTTAAGCAGTAAAGTTTTACACTTCAATTAGCATTTCTCTAAGTAAAATGCCACTGAGACAGTAGCTGTTTCTAAGATATGATGTAAACAAATGCTTAGCACACTGATGACATAATTGCACCTTCTGTAAAGGTTTAGGTAAGCTTCCTTATCCAATCTAAAAGAATTATAATCTGCTTTTCAGACATATATCCACCTATCACACTTAAAGCTATTTTAAAATACCTTTTTTTAAGACACCTACTTTCCTGAAAGGGAAAAACTATTTCCCCTACTATATTAATAGCAAGAAAAAGGAGAAAGTTAAGATTGGCAAGTTTGCTTTCCTGCAAATTCACCTCTGAAAGCTTTTGGCATACGAGTTCTCAACCTTAGTACATGCTCAAACGACAGTAACGTACCCATCAGAACAACCAAAAAAAGTGATTATTTTAATTGGGGGTTACATGGTTGGGGGTTTTTGGGGGGGATTCTTTTGTTTGTTTTGTTTTGTTTTAAAATACACACATAAACACACTGACATAAATCAAGATCTCCCCATTGCTCCCTTTCTCAGGAGAACCCTGAGGGGTTGAAAGGTGACTACAGAGCTGGATGAGCTCTTCAGAGCCTTCTCGGGAGGCTTTGTAGTCCCTTTGTTCTTACTCTGTGCTTACAATATACATTCTGCAGAGGTGATGCATGTACTGTTTTCCTATCTACCCAGAGAAGCT